>CM048647.1:71415410-72015410 GCA_026413185.1 Pueraria montana var. lobata
GTTAAGCATGTATTATCCAGAGAGCTTCAGGTATCAAAACTATTAAGCCACAATGTGCTATCTTGTTTCACAGCTTCTGGTTCATTTTCATTAGTTTTATTGTTTCTTGCAGCTGTATTTTGACAAAGTGGCTGAGCTTACTTTGAGTGAGTCTGATTCAGTTCTTTTGAAAGAAGCATTAGTAAGTTTGGCTACTGATTCAAGACTTGATCCACTAGTTCCTTATTTCACATGCTTTATAGCTGATGAGGTAATTATATTTGTCTTTTTATGATGTCGGTGGATAAAAATGGAAATTTCACCTTATTGTAGCTTATTACAACCGTGTGCTTCTCCATTCTTGTCAGGTTTCTCGTGGTTTGAATAATTTTCCTCTTCTATTTGCCTTGATGCGAGTTGTTAGTAGCCTTCTGCAAAACCCTCACATCCATATTGAACCTCATGTAAGTTCACCTCTTGTTGATTTAGTATATTTGTTTATTTGTTTATATTCCTGCTGACATAATATGATCTTTGTGTAAGCAACATAGTATTATTAATATTTACATAAATGTTGGTTGTTTCATCATTTTCTATTTGGAATTCTGTTGTTTCCATTGAATTATGAAAGCATCCCTAGATATTTAAGTTGATTTGTCATTTGGTGCTGGTCCATAAAGATGGCCCTAACAACAGTTGGCCGGTTGGCCCCATAAAAATTTGAAAGCAAATAAAACAAAAATTTGAAAGCATATATATATTGCTTTTATCCCCTTCTTGATTGCTAGTGGGGTCGAATTAAAATTTAATATTCATAGGTGCACCTTGTATGGCCAAAACATTAATTTATTGCAAAAGTTAATATAATCACTTTATTTTAAAGAGAGTTAATAACCTTTTGTGAATATTCCATCAATTAAATTTTGATCTAGTTGAAGATACCTTCTTGCTCCTTTGATTTTCTTTGGTGTATGCAGCTTTATGTTTTACCATTATCATTATATTGGTAAAAGAATATCATTCTGGATAAGTCAATTTGTTTGTTTTGCTGATAATGGAAGTTAACCGCAGGGTTAGCTCTTTTCTATTCCTCAGATTATTCATGCTCCTAATGAGGAAGAGGTGTCCCTTCTCCTGGAGATGTTTGGGTGAGTATATATATATATTTGGATGTCTCATTGTGATTTGCAATTGGCAACTTGCATGTGGCATTTTCCTGCCTTGACTCCTCTTGGATTTTATGCTTATGAATATGATATCTGGGTCTAGCTCCTCCGGGATATGAAACCCTTCGGTGCATATTTGCCTGTGACTTATGATCAATGTTTTATAATTGTGAAAATAATATCTTTGCCACTTAAAATTTTAATTTCACCTGCGTCTTTGTGAGAAAACTTAATATTGCAGTTCAGATGAAGATACATCTAATCATATTTTCCTCATCTTTATTTATATAGACTTTGTCTTACTGGAGGAAAAGAAGTTCATAATGCCACAGTGAGCAGCCTGCAAGATTTAGCAACAGCTTTTTCAAGCTATGAAGATGAAGTACTGGTAAGAATGATCTTGACTTCACTCACATCCATATATAGATATATTCTTCAGTAGTAATGCTTCGTATGCTTTCTTCTCTCTTTGATTAATCGTATTTTTGGAGTTTAGTTGTGACTTCACAAAATCTTTGAAGGTTGTTTGATGCAATGAGCCAATGACCATTGATAATCAATATTTACATTCACACTGAAGTTTCAATTTTGAGAATGCATATTTTTAACACATTGAGTAGCATTTTCCTTAACTAAGTTTGAGTTTTGATTTTGAACATCTGAATTCTGAAATTTTCCTTAACACTGAAGTTAACTATATGTCATACAAAAGACTATTAAAAAAAAATATCTGGAAGCATTCTACCTAAAATTATGTATTAGTGATGTTAACATTAATAGTACTAAATTACTATTAAGAACCAAATTGGGAGCTTGTCCTTTATCCCAAACATGGTTATCCTTTTTCAGATGTTTGATTGCATTATCATTCTTATAGTCAATTTTTATTTTCCTGATATATCATTTTAAAATGTAGGAACTGTGATTTAATCTTATGATTAATGCTAATTTTTATAACTTATTAGAATTATTAGAATGGAGAAAATGGGATAAAAATCAGAATTTTATAACTTCAATTATGGATTTTTAATATATCATAATTGTGTAGAGAGAATGCCAATCAACACCTAATATCTCATTTTAGAAGGTGATCGGAGTGCTCATTGAAAATAATTAAAATGAAATGTAGCCCCCTTTAGACAATTCTCAACTCAGTATATACATGTGAGACATGCAAGGAGAATTTGTGGGTTTAGACTCCCATGTGTTCTCTTAAGGCCCATCAGTGGTGGCCTCTCCCTTGTTCCTTAATGCATTCAGTGAGATTGTTATATGTTTACCTTGTTCTTTAGGTGAAGCGAGAGGAATTGCTTCAGTTTGCGCAAAGGTGTCATCACTGGGTTGAAAATCAATTCTGATGTTGCAAGGTCAGTGTGAAGAAATGAGTTTCCATTGTCATTTTCTTCGTTCCATCTCTGCTAATAACTTGAGTTTTGAGTCTAGATCTGAAGTTTAAATTCTTCGATCCATCTCTGCTAATAGCTTGGATGTGATTATTGTGTTGAATTCTTGTGTTTTTACTTCTATGCACCAAAATATTAAGATTCTCATGTAATATATTATATATAATTCTATATAGCCTTTGATTAACTTCAATGATGTTCAATTTTCAGAGCATCCCGGTGGGCGAGTTTGGGCTCTGCATGTTGTGCTTTGAGAGTATTTCTTGTCACAACTCCCCCTTTAATTATTGTCTTTGTTTTTCTAAAATTTGGTTCTGTGTAACGTACAATTAATCGGCTATTTCGGTCACCACTAAGCACCGCGTCGCGTTTCTAGTATATTTTCCCTCTCTTTCCCAATCTCGCTACCTTTTTCTTATCACGCTAATCATGTCTCCGCTCACTTACACTCCTAATAAATAGAAAACAATTAAATGCAATCGCTTTTGTTTTCCTTTTTATTTTTAACAAAACAATTATTTTCTATTATTTGATTTACTTTTTTAAATTTTGAAAAAAGGTTTATCTTTTCATTACTTTTCAAAATTGTTATTACAAAAATATTTTACAAACTCCTTTATTCATTTAAATCTTATAATATTTTTTTTCCTTACATTTATAACTATAGTTTATGTATATACTAGCTTAATAACCCATGCCTTGCACGGGTGTTAAGTTTATAATTTATAATTTTTTATATATATGTGTTAGTATGTATATGTAAAAGATATATAAAATTAATTATGAATATTGATATATATTTAAATAATTTTATATTTACAGATGTATTATATCGTTTTAATTTATATAAACATTTTTTTATAACACTATTATCTTTATAAAGATATTTGCATTTATATATAATTTAAATATATACATAATTTTAATAAAAAATATTAATGATAACAAAATTTATAATATATTTTGTAATTATTAATTTTTATTTAAAAAATATATTTTTATCATAAAGAAGATAAATGTCTAATGTTAATTATTAAAAAAAAAAGATTTGTGGGCAATTGAATTTATAGATCAGTAGATTACAATAAAAATATTGATGATCAATACAAAAATAAGATAATGCATATAATGATATTTTAACCATATTTTATTTAGGCTAATAACTAAGAGACTATAAAATTTTTTTTAGTAATTTGAAGTAGGCATGACAAAGAGCCACGAATCCGTGGGTACCGACTTGAATCCAACCCGACTTTGATGGGAATACTCACCTTGATTGGGTATAGATAGGGTATTGGAATTATTTGAATTTTTTTAATGGAGATGGGGTGAATATCTAACTATTTAATTTAATTTAAATTATTCATTTTAATGACATGATTTTTAAATTTAAATTTAAATTTAATAATTTAAATTTGAATGAAAATATATATTAGTGATATTAATTAATTTGAATTAAATTTAATAATTTAAATTTGAATGAAAATATATATTAGTGATATTAATTAATTTGAATTAGAATATATAATTGTATTATCAATTAGAATGTTTAAATTGTGAATGATTAATTAAATAATCACCTTAATTAATATAATTGTTGTATTTTTATGAATTAAAAATACAAAAAAATAGACGTGTGTGCTTAATATTTATAATAATAGTTTATATTTTAAAATGGAAATTTGAATTTAAATTAGTGTTATCAATTAATATGAATTAAACAATTTAAAATTTCAAATCATAAATATCTTAAAATATTGATCACGTTCAAATTTGAATATAAATGTAAATTTAAATTAGTGTTATCAATTAATATGAATTAAACAATTTAAAATTTCAAATCATAAATATCTTAAAATATTGATAATGTTCAAATTTTATTACCATCCACACATGTATATATAGATATTGTTTAAATTATCAATTATATATTTGCATTATAAAATTATGAGATAAAAAATCTAATTGCACGATTTCTTTATTTTAATTTGTTATAATTTTGAATTTCAATATGAATTTGAATTTAAATTAGTGTTATCAATTAATATGAATTAAACAATTTAAAATCTTAAATTATTGTTATCAATTAAATATGAATTAAAAAATTTAAAATTTAAAATTTAAAATTATCATAAAAATAAAATCGTCTTCATTTCGGTGGGAAAAGAATGAATATGGTGTTGTCATGTGGCATCAACCTATGTGGCAAAATCTAACTGTTTATTTTAATTTGTTATAATTTTGAATTTGAATATGAATTTGAATTTAAATTAGTGTTATCAATTAATATGAATTAAACAATTTAAAATTTCAAATCATAAATATCTTAAAATATTGATCACGTTAAGATTTGAATATGAATATGAATTTAAATTATTGTTATTAATTAAATATGAATTAAACAATTTAAAATTTAAAATTACCATAAAAATAAAGTCGTCTTCATTTCAACAGGAGGACATTACTTCGGTATAGGTTGTAAATAATCCACTTCGGAGTAGGTTGGTAGTTCATCCATTTAGTTGTTGACACGTGACTCATTTGCCATGTCATATAATAAACTTCAAATCTAATTAGATATTATCTAATCAGTTTTGAATTAATCAAATTTAAAAAGATGTTATTTAATTGATTTTGTATTAATCTAATCAAATTTAATAAGATATTATCTAATTAGTTTTGAATTAATTTAATAAAATATTATGAGCTAATTATATTTAATAAATAGTTAAATTGCTTGCATTAATATATTAATTTTATAATTTCAAAAATAAAAATTAAGCTTATAATAATATATATTACGAAATCAAGTTCATACATAGTCGTTGATTAGACTTAATCAAATTTAACATACCTACTTACAATTAATGATGAATTTAATTACTCAAATATTTATTATACAATTTAAAAAATATTCCTAATATAAATTTGAAAAAATATTTATATATTTAAAATATCTCATTAAAAATGTTCATAAACAATATTTAAAACCTAAACATGATTAAAAAAATTTATGAACGATGTTAAATAAAGTTAATTATTCCTAAATTTAATAAATTTAACTAACTATATAAAAAAAATTCCTTTTTTTTTTAAATTATTATTGAATACAAAGCATATTATAAAGCAACCAAGTTAAAAAAAAAAAAAGACTCATGTAATATATTAATATTTAATATCTATCCTCTCAAAAAAAAAATTAATATCTATCCATAATTATTAATTAAAACAAATTATTATAAATTAAATTGTTAATTTTAATTTTTTTTAGAGCATTAGTATTACTATAATCTTTATCTTTATATGTAAAGAAGAAAGGTTGTTAGAACAACTTTTCTGCCTAAACTAAGGGTGCGTAAGTCATTTCTAATTTTTGTATTTAGTAAAGTTATATTATTCATTCAAACTTTGTATTAAATTAAAATTGTAAAAAAAAAACTTTTTGTTAATGTTTATTAATGATTACAAATGAATTGTGATGTAAAAAATAATTAATAATTAATTTTGTTTGTAAAATAAAATTGTCTAATAATTATATTTAAGGTTTAATTATTTTGCTGGTACTTTTACCAAATTTTCAATTAGATTCTTGAACTTTTTTTTAATTGAATCCCGAACTTTAATTTATTTTTTAATTGGGTCCTTCTATCTAATTATCGTTATGAAAAATTAACCATAGACAGACAGTGAACTGGTGTTTTTGGAATTAATAAATGTTTTTCTCTTATTAGAATTGAAGAAGATAAATAACAAATAGGTGAGAAACAATTAAGTGGAAAGAGAGAGATGGATAATTTTTTTTTTAAAAAAGGGCAATTTTGAAAAAATATTACAAATTGTTGATAAACTTACTAACCAAATTAACTAATTTTCTTAAAATGGTGTGAATTAGTTGAAGTGGTTTTATAAAAGGGATGGAGAGAATATTATACTCCCTCAATCTCATAATAAGTGTCATGTAAGCGAAAAAAATAAGTATGAAAATAAGTATCATTTTAGTTATTCAATGTAATATTAATTACTTTTTTCATTAATACCCCTAGTAAGTATCAATTTAGCTTTTCAATGCAATATTAATAATAAGGTTAATTTTTTAAATTATTACTCCCTCTGGTCCATATTATAAGGCACTTTGGACAACAATTACACAGACCAATAAAATTAATTAATTCAATTGATTTTATTGATTTTTAATTTTTTTTTACTAATCTCCCAATTTTACCTCATTAATCATCATTAAATTATATGAGAGAGAATAATTATTAATGAATTTATTGATTAATGACATAGTGGAAGATGTAGGGTCAAAACGTATGAGAGAGAATAGTTATTAATAAATTTTCAAATTCTCTTCTCGTTATTCAATAATAACACATATATTCATAATCTTTAATAGGGGCACATAAGCGAAAAAAATAAATTAGTTTTATAGAAATTGTGAAATGCCTTATATTAAGGACCACCAATTTCTTCAAAACTATGTGTTATAATAAGGACAAGAGGGGGTACTTTTTTTATCTATTTATTAATTTTTCTTGGTTTGTGTAAAATACTTAGGACGACACTTATTTTCAAATTTATTTTTTCTTCTTACAAGACATTTATTATGGAACAAATGGAGTAATTTGTAATACCCCATCTGTCTCTTTATTAGACCCTTCCAACTAATTCATAACCTTTAAAATATTAGATAGTAATTTAGTTAGTAACCTTAAATTTGTCAGTAACTCATAATGTTCTTCCAAATTTACCCTCAATTTTTTTAAAATTAATCATCTCTCTTCCCACTTCATTGATTCTCACCTAATTGTTACTCATCTTCTCTAATAAGAGAAAGAAAGAGTTTATCTCATTAATTTCCAACATTTATTATTTTTGGATAAAATTTTTGCTAATAAGTTAAGGGTACTTTAGAATAAATAATATTAATGCAAAATACAATTAGAAAAACTCTTATAAAAATGGACAAACAATTTTTTTTTAAAAAAATCTTATAAAAAAGGACGGAGAAAGTATTAAAATTGACTCTTAATAATACACAAAAATAATAATGATCAAAATTGTATAATAAATAACATTAATATAACAATTTAATTATTTGTTAAATATAATTATTAGACAATTTTATTTTATAAAATTAATTAATTATTTTTTACATCACAATTCATTTGTAATCATTAATAAACATTGACAATTTTTTTTAATAATTTTAATTTAATACATGGTTTGAAAGAATAATATAAATCTACTAAATATAAAAATTAGAAATGACTTATGTATCTTTAGTTTAGACGGAAAAATTAATCTAGCAACCTTTCTTCTCGGCATATAAAGATAAAGGATTTTTTTTATATAGTTAGTTATATTTATTAAATTTAGGAATAATTAATTTTATTTAATAACGTTCATAAATTTTTTAATTATGTTTAGCTTTTAAATATTGTTTATGAATGTTTTTATAAAATATTTTCTCAAATTTATATTAGGAATATTTTTTAAGTTGTATAATAAATATGTGAGTAATTAAATTCCTCATTAAATGTGAGTAGGTATGTTAAATTTGATTAAGTCTAATCAACGACTAGGTTGTTCTTTTTTTGAAATTATAAATTAAAATATTAATGTAAGTAATTTAATTATTCATTAAATATAACTAGGTCGTAATATTTTATTTAATTAATTCAAAATTGATTATATAATATCTTATTAAATTTGATTAGATTAATACAAAATCAATTAGATAACATCTTTTTAAATCTGATTAATTCAAAATTGATTAGATAATATCTTATTAGATTTGTTTAAATTAATTTAAAATTGATTAGATAATATCTGATAATATTTGAAGTTTATTATCTGACATGACAAAGAAGTCATGTGTCAATAATTGAATGGATGAACTACCAACCTACTCCGAAGTGGATTATTTATAACCTATACCGAAGTAATGCCATTCAAGGGGAAAAGAATCAATATGGTATTGCCACGTGGCATCAACCTACATGATAAAACCTTCTTTTATATAATATAATTGATAATTGATATATATATATATATACACACACACACACACATTTTAATAATTTCTTCAACTTCATTATTTTTAAAACTTCTATTGACATCAAATTTTTTATTTTTTTAAAATAATAGTTTATTACCATTTGATATTTTTTAGCCTTTATTTTTCAAAACTTTTTAATATTTATAAACATCAATATTTTTAAACTATTTTTGAACATTTTTTGTTTTCAACACTTTCAGAAAATTTTTAACCTTTTTTTAAAACTCTTTTTAAACATCTGTATTTTTTTAACCTTTTTATTTTGACCATTTTCATAAATAAATTTTCTTATATTATAAACATTAACTTTTAACAATTTCTTAAACTACATTATTTTTAAAAAAAATTAACGATTTCAAATTTTGATGTTATTTTAAAATAGGCTTAAATATCTTTTAAGTCCCTGAAAAATTATGTTTTTTGCTTTGAGTCCCTGAAAATTTTTTGTGTTGTTCTGGGCCCCTAATATATTAAAAATTTTGTTTCAAGTTCCTGCCGTCAGTTAAGTGATGACGTGTCCGTTAAAAATTTTAAAATGTGATTTCTGGCGGCTTAACTATTTATTTTGAAATTTAAATTATAATTTCTGGCGGTTAAACACCGCTAGAATCAATTAAAAAAGGCTTAAATATCTTTTAGGTTCTTGAAAAATTAACGATTTTTGTTTTGAGGCCCTATAAAATTTTTCCGTTGTTCTGGATACCTGATATATTAAAAATTTTGTTTTGGATCCCTACCGTCAATTAAGTGATGACGTGTCCGTTAAAAATTTTAAAATGTGATTTCTCAATGGATCCTTAACCTCCGGCAACGAGCGCATTTTCAGAACCCTCACAATCTCAACCCCCAAAACCATCCCCTCCAACAACAGGCATTCTCCGTTTCAAATTTTCAATCGCATTCTCAGAACCCTCACATCGTCAACCCCTCCCATCTCAACCCCACCACACTCTTCCCCAAACCCTAACCGTAGCCCAAGCCTTAGCCCAATTTAAGCACCGAACCCCAAACCCCCAACTCCCATGCCTCCCCAACCTTGTGCTCCGCAACCCTTCAATTGCACCTTTTAACGGACACGTCATCACTTAACTGGCGGCAGGGATCCAAAACAAAATTTTTAATATATCAGGTATCCAGAACAACGGAAAATTTTTATAGGGACCCAAAATAAAAATCTCTAATTTTTCATGGACCTAAAAGATATTTAAGTCTTGATTTTTTTAATTAATTCTGGCAGTTTTTAACCGTTAGAAATTGTAGTTTAAATTTTAAAATAAATAGTGGCGGTTTTTTAGTTGCTAGAAATCGTATTTTAAAATTTTTAACGGACACGTCATCACTTAACTGACTACAGGGACTTGAAACAAAATTTTTAATATATTAGGGACCCGGAACAACGTAAAAAATTTTCAGGGACTCAAAGCAAAACCTTGATTGATTTAATGATTTGTATGGTCCATTGAATAGATTGGGTAACCATTAATGGTGTAAAAAGTTTGGATTTGCGGAGAAATTATAGTGCAGAATTCGCAATTTTAGCTTAAGCTAAAAATTTTTGCTCAAGCTAAATTTCGTTAGAATTGGGTCTGCACAAATTTAGCTTAAGCTAAAATTTTGAGCTTAAGCTAAATTTTGATGAAAGATTTGGTTTGCACAAATTTATTAAGTCTGCACGAATTTAGCTTAAGCTAAAATTTTTAGCTCAAGCTAAATTTTGACGAAATTGGGTCGACACAAATTTAGCTCAAGCTAAAATTTTGAGCTCAAGCTAAATTTCTAGCTGAAGCTAAATTTTCTAGCTTAAGCTAAATTAAGGTAGAATTTTTGTTTCACCTTGAATGTTTTCTTAAGAGTTTTCTAGCCAATTCCAAGTGTATATATAATTGTTCTATGAATTATATGGAAGAAGTAAAGTTGGTTTTCTATTAATGTTATAAAATTCATTATTCATAAGGATTTTTGGTGTGGTAATTGTAAGTATTGATGGTGTTGAATGCTTTACCATACTTGTAGAACTGCTAGATGGGTTCTTAAGTGTGAAGAAATATGAATGGTGAATTTATAACATGATGAACTTGTGGTAGTGAAAGTTATGAATGTTTGTATGCTTGGTGTGTATTATGTAGTTGGTTGTACGTGCAAATTCCTATATGATGTATAGATGGCATTGCATATGAGTAGGCACATAAGCTGAGGGTGCTCGGTGGGTCCTCAACCTAGTGCTGTCTGGTGGCTAACGGGAATGAGCCTATAGAATAGATGAGTGGGCGAACCCCTATAGATGTAAGATCTTGCAAACCTTACAGAGGTAAGCCAATACCCACACTTGTCTATTTTCGATACAACCACACTTCCTCCATAGGATCAACTGTAGGTCTTCCCCGAATAGTCAGAGAATGGGACTATGTTAAGGGATGTATCTATGTTGATCGCCCAAAGGTGAAAATCTCCATGAAGTCGTGTATGCATAACATTATATGATGTATTTATATGTAGGATTGAAGTATAAATTGAGTTTGTTTGATTAATTCAAATTTTCTTTTAATCTAAATCTATCCTTCTTTTACACCTTTATATAACTATGTTTTTATTTTTATTTTTTATAAATAAGCTTACCGTTGCACTTTGTTCATGTGTGACTGCAATGGTCGTGTGATGACACGGGAGCAGATAGTACTGATGCTGCAGGAGATCATGTAGTCCTTTGAAGATTTGGACGTTGGTGGTGGACTTGAAGTCTAGATCCTTCTTTTGTTGTTTTTTTTTTGCTTATATTATGTTAGTGGGGACCAACTTAGGGTCTTATGTACATATTTAGTTTGTTGTAATTATCTCCCATAAAGGAAATCTTTTTGGGAACTTAAATTTACTACTATAGAAATGTTTTGTAAAGTCATATAACACACTATCCTTATGTCCTGAGATGCACTACTTTACGTTTTGTGATGAATAGTGCTTGATGAATGTAAATATATGTTTAGAAAAAAAAAATTAGGTATTTTCGAAGGAAATGAAGTAGCTTAAATGGAATATTAGTTATAGTTAAACTTGTAACGAAGGTGGGTCGTTACATCTAAGGGTTGGGTTTTGTAATAGGAGTGTTATATGAGTGAATGACAAGCTTGGGTTGCATTTAGGAGGTCATGGATGGCCATAGGAAGCAATTTCACAAGAAATCGCGAAGGGTTCTGCAGGGCCAGGCTGAGCCCCAGATTTGGGCTTGAGCCTGAAACTCACAGATTGGATTTTTAGCTTTAGGAGACTTGCGACTGAGCCTCAAATTTAGGCTTAGCCTTAGGAGTTCAAAGTGGAGATGTTTTAGTCTTAGAGGGTCAGGTTAAGTGTGGAAACATGCTAGGCTAAACTTGAAACCTCCAGAAAGGGGTTGAAAGCTATGTGAGAAGTATGTGAAGAGCTTATGCATGTTTACATCATTACATTCTATGTATGACTTTTGAATAATTGTTGGAATGTTAAATTGATACATAATTATAAGTAGGGATTGGTTTATGACTAGTTTTACTGATGATAATAAGGTGTTTATATTATTGTTGTAATAATCATGTTTTGAATGAGGATGTTGGGTAGGTCACAACTTTGGTTCTAGAACTATGTTAGGAAATTCACATTTTGTTAAAGTTGGTGTTATGTTGTGAATAAGGATTCAGGGTGTGAGAATACCTTACTTGAGCTTATTGAACATATCTTACTTGAGCTTATTGAACTACTGGATGGGTTCATAAACATAATTTGAGAAAAATGGTGAATTTATAACATAGAGGGAACTTGTGGCAATCAAAATTGTTTGGCTTGTTACATGACATTGCATATGGGTAGGCACGTAAGTTGAGGGTGCTAGGTAGGCTCTCAACCTAGTGCTGGAGGTTTTCGTTGTGGCTAACGGTGGGCCTATAGAATAGACAAGTGGACGAATTCGTATAGGTAAGGTTTTGCAAACCTTATAGAGGTAAGTTAATACTCACACTTGTCTATATTCGATAAAATCACACTTCCTTCACAGGGTCAGCTCAAGGGACTCCCTAATGGTCAGAGAGTGAGACCATGGTAGGGGATAAGGGATCGCCCAAAAGTTGTAGAAATCTCCATGGAGTCAAATCAGCACGACATTACATAATGAAATTGTATATGAGATTGATGTGTGTGTTATTGAACGATGTGATTGATTTATTATTGTTGATTTATTTTAGTTTTCCTTTAAGTAAATCCTATCCTTCTTATATATCTATGTTCTTTTTATAAATAAGTTTACCCTTGCATTTTTGTGTTTGTATTTGTGTTGTATTATTGCAATGATCGTGTGGTTGGCACGAGAGCAATTAGTGGTGATGTTGCAGGTTCTCAGACCACTCGTGACTGAAGCGAATGTAGATCTTGAAGATGGGATAAGATCCCTCTTTTTGGATATGTTCTCATATATATGTATATAGTATGGGGACCAGTTTAGGACATATACTTAGGTTGTTTTAAATGTCCTCTACAAGAGGATTATTTTGGTATTGTATGTATATGTATATCTAAGTTTTGTAAAGTCATATCTTACACTTTTATGATATGATCATGTACATTATGTGTAGGAAAGTAAGTACATATATACATGTGTTAAATGTGAAAAAATTTCTGTGAATAGTTTCATATGATAATATTTAACACAACGTTTTAGTATAACAAATCTGTAACGAAGATAGGTCGTTACACTTTACATTTTTATTTTGCTCAATATTTTCATATTTTTCTTTAAACTATATTTAAGTTTTTAAATTTTTTTAAACATCAGAATTTTTAAACATTTCTATTTTAATGTTTACAATAAATAAATATAATTATTATACATTTTTACAATTCCATAAACTTCTATATTTTTATTGATTTCAAATTTTCATGTATTTTAAAATGATATTTTTAGAAGCTTTATTTCTTACAATTTTTTTTTATATTTTGCAACATCAATATTTTCAAACTGTTTTCAACTATTTCAAAAATTTTAACATTTTTTTTCTCATTTTTTTTTTATAAAGATCTTAATTTTTAAATTCTATTGTTCTGAACGTCTTCATGTTTTTTTAAGACATTTTTTTACTTTTTCACATTTTTAAACTTTTATTCTTTTCACCTTTTTCAAATATTTTTAAACATTATTTTTACATATCTAAATCTATTTTCATGTTGGAACTCTTATTGCATTCAACATTCACAATTTTTCCCCCATCTTTTTAAACTTTTATTCCTTTTAAATTTTGCAATATTCTTAAACATTACTTTTTTTTTTTGAAAAGTAAACATTACTTATATACATCTAAATCTATTTTTCAACGTGATTATTTTTGAACTTTTACTGCCACTAGCTTTTTCACATTTTTCAAGGTATTTATTTTTCATAGTTTTACACTTTTATTCTTTTCAACTTTTTCAACAATTTAAAACCTTTTTTTTTACAGATTTAAACTTTTTTTTTTTCTAATTCATCAGTATTTCATGAACTTTTATGATTTTAAACTTTTTCATATGTTTTTAAGTCATCACTTTTTATATTTACATATTTTTCAAACTTTTATTCTTTTGAACTTTTTTAATATTTTAAAGCAATTTTCTACACATTTAAATCTTTCTGGAAACATCTTTTTTAAACATTTGTTGCATCCAACATTTTCATATTTTTCAAGTCATTACTTTTTTACTATTCAATATTTTTAAACTTTTTATTCTTTTAAACCATTTCAATACTTTTAAACATTATATTTACACATTTAAATCATTTTTTATATATCAACTTTTTTTTTAACTTTTATTGCACTCAACATTTTTGTATTCTACAATACATTATTCTTTTAATTTTTCATATATTTAAACTTTTATTTTTCAATATTTTTTAATCTTACTTTTACACATCTAAACCTATTTTTTAAAATGATCATTTTTGAACTTTTACTACCATGATTTTCATAATTTTGAAGACAGTATTTTTATTTTAAATATTTTTACACTTTTATGCTTTTCAATTTTTTCAATATTTTTACACTTTTGTTAAACATTACTTTTACACGTATACTTTTTAAATATTTTTCAACTTTTTCAATATTTTTACACATTTTTTATACAATATTTTCAACATTACTTTTACACATACTTTTTAAAAATCTTTAATTTTACAATCAATCTTTTAAATTTTAAAATTTTCTTAAACTTTATTTTTCATCTTTAAAAAATCCAAACCTTTTTTTTAAAATATAATCTTTTTTTTAACTTCTTAATTTTTCCAACGTTTTCATATTTTTTAAAACATTTCTTTTTTACTTATTCGTTTTTTGAAATTTTTTTTAACATTTTCTACACTTTTTTGACAGATTTTTTACACTTTTGTTCTTTTCAACTCTTTATATTATGCTAAACATTATTCTTTAAACATCTGTATTTTTAAAACTTTTTGATGTTAACCCTTTTCATAAATAAATTTTCTTACATTTATAAACATTAACTTTTTTTTTTATTTTTAAATTTCATTATTTTACTGATATCAAATTTTGATGTTATTTAAAATAATAGTTTATTACTATTTGGTATTTTTTAAACCTTAGTATGTTTTACAATTTTGTCATATTTTTCGACATCAATATTTTTAAACTATTTTTTAACATTTTCTATTTTCAACATTTTCAGAATTTTTTTTTACACTTTCATGTTTGTGTAAACATTATATTTAAGTATTTAAGCTTTTTTTAACCGTCATTACTTTTTAAAAACCTTTATTTTAAAGTTTTTCCTAAATAAATTTTGATATATTTATAAACCATGTTTTTATATTTTAAAATTTTCTTAAACTTAATTATTTTTCAAACTTTTATTGATTTCAAATTTTCATATTTTTAAGCTACAGCTTATTACTGTTTGATATTATTTTAAGCTTTATTTTTACAAGTTTTGTTTTATATTTTGCAACATCAATATTTTCAAACTGTTTTTAAAGATTTTCTGTTTTCAACAACTTCTGAATTTTTTTAACATTTTTTAACTTTGTTTTACTGATTTTTCAAATTTTTTACACGTTTAATTTGTTTCAACTTTTTCAAATTTTTCTAAACATTATATTTATGTTAATGAACTTTTTCTAACCATCAGTATTTTTTAAACATTTTTATTTCAACCTTTCTCAAAAATAGATATTATAAATGTAACACTGTGATTTTCATAATGTATGATTAGTTGTTTGATTTAAGATACAAGAGGAAACTAAATTTAATTCATGTTATTTGATATAATAATTAATTAAAGTTTTATGTTTTCGATTATGTGCCATGGTATTATTGTTAGATTTTCATGAATGGTTAGGCTTAGAGTGTATGTTGTGAGATTGTTGGGACTTTTATATGAGTTTCTTTAGTTGTAGGAAAAAAAAAGCTGTCTTTAGAAGTAACAAAGGTGCAACTAGTAAACATTTAAATTTTTCAAAAGCCTTAACCGTAAGAATGCCTCACTCTTTCCTTCATTTCCTTCGTTCCTCTCTTCCTCTTCGAGCCTCTCTTCTCTCTTCAGTAGCAATGGGATTTCCACACTCTTGGTGACTTGATCCTCCTTCTCTAAAGCTTCTTTATTTCTCATTGTGATGGTAAGCATCCCTCTTCTTCTCCTTTGATCTCTAAGTTCAGTTTCCTTCTCCCACCAAGTAGTCATGAAATGGGTTTCACTTCAAATTTTGATTGGTAGATGAAATCTTGATTGAAGCTTGTTTTGATGTTGGTTTAGGTTTCCCCTAGTGGATTCCATAGCATAAGTTGAGTAAAAATCACTCAAAAGCCACAAAGTGTCTCTCTTTAACTTCCTCTCAAGAAAAACCTCAAAGTATAGGGTAAGGGAAGCTTGCTATTTTCTTTTTTTTGTTGATTTGTGATGTGTTGGAATGATTCTTAATCTCATGTATGGATAAAGTGGTTTTGAGTTGGGTTTGGGGATGGGTAATAAAATGGGTTTAAGAATTGAGTGTTATGAAGTTTTGAATCATTTTAATCGATTACACCATGTGGCAATCGGTTAAAATGAGCTATAGGGGTTGGTTTTTGGGCCTTGGGTCTATTTTAATCGATTACATATGTTTGAAATCAGTTAATTTGAGTCCCAGGATGTGTTTTATTGATTCTGGATTAGTTGTAATCGATTACATAGATTTGTAATTTGTTAATTCAAAATGTAATCTATTACATCGAGAATGTAATCTGTTACAACAGCCAAAACTCAAATTCTTTTTAGAGTGAGAAATTGGAAAAAAAAAAAAGTGATCTTCATGAAAGTTGTAAATAATCTTTTAATTTCAAATGAGAGCTTAAGATGACCCTAAATGCTTTGAAAGTAAAATCAAATATTTCTTATGGATGTTTTCTAATAAGAGTGTGGCTTATGCTTGATATTATATTGAGGTTGAGATAATTATATTGTTCTTGAGGTGTTTATACTATGTTAATGTGATTTCAGTATTGTTGCAATAATTATGTTTTGATGAGGTGAATGTATTATTATTGAGATGTATATGAATTATTGATGAGTATGATTTTGAAAAGATGATGATTATGTATGTGAAATATGTGTTGGAACCATCCCTACATATTAAAAAGGAGTTGGCTATGACCTTTGGGAAGGTTTTTGTATTGGAAAATGGTATACTTAGGAGGGTGAGTTTCACGCTAGAACTCAGACCCACAAAAGTGACCCGGGGGTCTCGCCTAATGGGATATCTTCCCAAGTATCACCCCTATGTTTTGACTCTGAATGACGTGTTGGAGTGTTGAGAACTACTTCCCAAGAGGTTTAGTGACCCTTTTAGTGTATAGGGGATGAATTGTTGTCATGGTTGTAGATTGTTGAGATGTATTTGGACCCTCAAGTCAGGCCATTGGAGATGGCGAGTACGAAGGTGTCGTATCTAAGACTGAAAGGGGTTCCAAATATGTTTTGCTAGTGGAATACGGTGGGTGCACAGTTGGTGCATAGAAATATTTCGAATATTGTATTTGCACAGTTGGTGAGTTGGTGTGCACAGTTGGTGCACAAGCATATGAGTAGGCACGTAAGTTGAGGGTGCTAGGTAGGCTCTCAACATAGTGCCAGAGGTTTTCGTGGTGGCTAACGGTGGACCTATAGAATAGACAAATGGGCGAATCCCTATAGATGTAAGGTTTTGTAAACCTTACAGAGGAAAGCCAATACCCACACTTGTCTATATTCGATAAAACCACACTTCCTCGATAGGGTCAGCCTAAGAGACTCCCTGACTGGTCAAAGAGTGCGACTATGTTAAGGGATGGGGCTTATGAGAGACCGCTCATATGATGTTGAAACTCCATGGAGTAGAGTCAGTCTTGTTGATTGAGGTTGTCTAGTGGTTTATGTTGTACATCGCTTTGTGATGAGGGATGTTGGTGGTTGTATTATGTTGAGATGTGACTTATGATGTTTATGGTTCATGATGATGGTTTATGTTGTTGATATTAATTGAGGATTTACGATTGTAACTATGTTGTATGTATCAGTTGAGATAGTTGAGCTATGATGTTGATGTTTGTTGGTGGTTATTGACGAACAATGTGAAATGGCTTTGATATGAGTAAGTATAGTTATAACTTTATGAACTGGGTTTTATACAACATTTCAAGTTGTTATATATGTAATATTTTCGAAATATTTGAAGTTAGTCCCTTCCCTTTTTCCTTATTTTGGATTCGTTTACTTTTGTATGTATAGTCTTATTTTGGTAAGCTTGCCCTTGCAATGTTTGTACGTGTGGTTCGTGCCTGTGATGATCTCGAACATCGTGTTCGGGGGAACAGATGGCTTTCTAGGTGGACTCTTCCTTTTGGAGGCGTGGTAGATGGAGCGAGCACGAGATTGAAGTTGTGTTATCTCTTTTCTTTGTTAGGTCTATATAGTTATATGTATAGAGATTGACAGCTTAGGTTTGTCTTATGTATAAGCTCCAAGAGTTGTTTGTAGTTAAAAATATATTTTCTTCTAAATGTTTTGATTTAGTCATGTTTTATAATGCATGATTTGTATCTTGAGTTTTGAATTTTATTTATTTCTTTTGGAAGTGCGAAAAGTTCATACAATATTTTTCTAAGTAAATTAATGAAAGAGTTTCTAAACTAAATAAAAATCAAAGAACATTAGCTTTAGTAGTTATGCAACGAAGGCGGAGTCGTTACAATAAACATTATTTTACATTTTAATAATTTCCTAAAATTCATTTTTAAAACTTTTTTATCTAAATTTTCTTACATTTATGAACATTAACTTTTAAAATTTTTTAAAACTTCATTATTTTACTGATATCAAATTTTGATGTTATTTTAAAATAATAGTTTATTACTATTTGGTATTTTTTAAACCTTAGTGTGTTTTACAATTTTGTCATATTTTTCAACATTAATATTTTAAAACTATTTTTGAACATTTTCAGAATATTTTGAATTTTTTATTTTTTTGAATTTTTTACACTTTTACTCTATTACACTTTCTCATGTTTGTGTAAAAATTAAATTTAATTATTTAAGCTTTTTTTTTAAACGTCCTTACTTTTTAAACACTTTTCTTTATGTGTTTTATAAATAAATTTTCATATATTTATAAACTATTTTCATATTTTTAAACTATAGCTTATTACCGTTTGATATTATTTTAAGCTTTATTTTTTTCAATTTATTTTTTATATTTTGCAACATCAATATTTATAAACTTTTTTTAAACATTTTTTTACTTTTGTTTTCAACAATTTCAGAATTTTTAAACATTTTTTTACTCTGTTTTACTGATTTTTTACACGTCTATTTTGTTCAACTTTTTCAAATTTTTCTAGACACTATATGTTATTAAACTTTTTTTTAACCATCAGTATTTTTTAAACATTTTTATTTCAACCTTTCTCAAAAATAAATATTAATATTCAAAGTAAAGATATTTATAAACATTATTTTACATTTTTATAATTTATTGAAATCATTTTTTAAAAAAACTTTATTGGTTTCAAATTTTCATATTTTTTATAAACAATTGTTTATTATTATTTATTTACTTAAACTTTTATTTTTTACAGTTGTTTTGTATTTTTCAAGGTCAATATTTTTAAACTAGTTATTGACATTTTCTATTCTCAACATTGTCAAAAAAAAATTTAACATTAATTTTTTCACATTTTCTACACTTTTTTCACAGATTTTTTATACTTTATTCTTTTCAACCTTTTCAAATTACTCTAAACACTATATTTAAGTATCTAAACATTTTTTTTTAAAACATTTTTGTTTAAACCTTTTATTTAAACATCTGTAATTTTTTTAACTTTTTTTATCTTAACCCTTTTCATAAATAAATTTTCTTACATTTATAAGCATGAACTTTTAAAAATTTCTTAAACTTCATTATTTTACTGTTTTCAAATTTTGATGTTATTTTAAAATAATGGTGTATTACTATTTGGTATTTTTTAAACCTTAGTATGTTTTACAAATTTTTCATATTTTTGAACTTCAATATTTTTAAACTATTTTTGAACATTTTCAGAATATTTTGAACTTTTTATTTTTTAAATTTTTTTACAATTTTACTTTGTTACAGTTTCTCATGTTTTTGTAAACATTATATTTAAGTATTTAAGCATTTTTCAAACACTTTTATTTATATGTTTTATAAATAAATTTATAAATTATTTTTATATTTTAAAAATTTCTTAGACTTCATTATTTTTCAAACTTTTATTGATTTTAAATTTTTATATTTTTAAAATAATAGTTTATTAATATTTGATAACTTTTGATTTTTTATTGTTTTGCATTTTTTATATTTGTGAAAATCAATATGGTTAAACTGTTTTTAAACGTTTTCTTTTCGAAACATTTTCAGCATTATTTTGTTAACATTTTTTACACTTTTTTAAGTGATTTTATTACACTTTTATTCTGTTCAACTTTTTCATACTTTTCTTAAAACTATATTTAATTATTTAAACCTTTTTTGAACATTAGTAATTTTAAACATTATTTTAATCTTTCTCGTAAATAAATATAAACAATATTTTGCAGTTTAATAATTTCATAAGCTTTATTATTCTTAAAACTTTTATTGATTTCAAATATTTATATTTTTAAAATAATACTTTATTAATGTTTGATATTTTTTTAAGTTTTATTTTTTACAATTTTTTATTATAGTATGCGACATCAATATTTTAAAATTTTTTTTAAACATTTTCTGTTATAACTATTTCAGAATCTTTTTAACATTTTTTTACTTTGTTTTAATATTTTTTTATACTTTTATTTTTTTCAACTTTTTCAATTTTTTCTAAACACTATATTTATGTTGTTAAATTTTTTTTAATCATCAGTATTTTTCAAAAAAAATTCTTTCAACCTTTCTCAAATAAATATTCATAAATTTATAAACATTATTTTGCATTTTAATAATTTCATAAAAATAATTATTTTAAAAAATTTATTGGTTTCAAATTTTTATAATTTTTATAAACAAAAGTTTATTATTATTTATTTTTTGAACCTTGATTTTTTAAAATTGTTTTATATTTTCAAGATCAATATAAAACAATTGTTTTTTGTATTTTTGAACTAGTTTTGGACATTTTTTGTTCTTAACATTGTCAAAGTCTTTTGAACATTATTTTTTTTCATTTTTTTTACACTTTTATTCTTTTTAACTTTTTCGTATTTTTCTAACATTTTTTAAACATTTTTATTTCAACCTTTTTTCAACTTCTTTTTAACATTTTTATTTCAACCTTTTTTTAAACATCTGTATTTTTTAAGCTTTTTTATCTTAACCCTTTTCATAAATAAATTTTCTTATATTTATAAATATTAACTTTTAAAAATTTCTTAAGCTTCATTATTTTACTGATTTCAAATTTTGATGTTTTTTTAAAATAATAGTTTATTACTACTTGGTATTTTTTAAGCCTTAGTATGTTTTACAATTTTGTCATATTTTTTTCAACATCAATGTTTTTAAAATATTTTTGAATATGTTCTATTTTCAACATTTTCAAAAAAAATTGAACTGTTTATTTTTTAATTTTTTTACACTTTTACTCTATTACACTGTCTCATGTTTTTGTAAATATTGTATTTATGTATTTAAACTTTTTTTAAACGTTGTTACTTTTTAAACACTTCTATTTTAATGTTTTTCCAAAATAAATTTTGATATATTAAAAATTTTAACCATGATTTTTAAAATTGTTTTATATTTTTCAAGATCAATATTTTTTAACTAGTTTTGGACACTTTTTGTTCTTAACATTGTCAAAGTTTTTTTAACATTATTTTTTGTTCACATTTTCTATACTTTTTAAAGATTTTTTTTACACTTTTATGCTTTATAACTTTTTCGTATTTTTCTAACATTTTTTAACATTTTTATTTCAACCTTTTTTTAAACATCTATATTTTTAAGCTTTTTTATCTTAACCCATTTGATAAATAAATTTTCTTATATTTATAAATATTAACTTTTAAAATTTTCTTAAACTTCATTATTTTACTGATTTCAAATTTTGATTTTTTTTAAATAATAGTTTATTACTATTTGGTATTTTTTAAGCCTTAGTATGTTTTAAAATTTTGTCATTTTTTTCTACAGCAATATTTTTTAACATGTTCTATTTTCAACATTTTATAAAAAAATTCAACAGCAATACTTTTACTCTATTACACTGTCTCATGTTTTTGTAAATATTATATTTATGTATTTAAACGTTTTTTAAACGTCGTTACTTTTTAAACACTTCTATTTCAATGTTTTTCCTAAATAAATTTTGATATATTTAAAAACTTTATTGTTATATATTAAAATTTTCTTAAACTTCATTGTTTTCCAAACTTTTATTGATTTCAAACTTTCATATTTTTTATTTTATAAACAATAGTTTATTATTATTTATTTTCTTGAATCTTTATTTTTTACGGTTGTTTTACATTTTTCAAGGTCAATATTTTAAACTAGTTTTTGACATTTTCTGTTCTCAACATTGTTAAAAAAAAATTAACATTATTTTTTTCACTTGTTCTACACTTTTTTGACAGATTTTTTATACTTTTATTTTTTCATATTTTTCTAAACACTTTATTTAAGTAGTTAAACTTTAAAACATTTTTGTTTAAACATTTTTTTAAATATCTATATTTTTTAACTTTTTTATCTTAACCCTTTTCATAAATAATATTCTTACATTATAAGCATTAACTTTTAAAAATTTCTTAAACTTCATCGTTTTACTGATTTCAAATTTTGATGTTATTTTAAAATAATAGTTTATTACTATTTGGTATTTTTTAAACCTTAGTATGTTTTACAATTTTGTCATAATTTTCAACATCAATATTTTAAACTATTTTTTTACATTTTCTACTTTCAACATTTTCATAATATTTTAAACTTATTTTTTAATTTTTTACATTTTTACTCTATTACACTTTCTCATGTTTTTGTAAACATTATATTTAAGTATTTAAGCTTTTTTTTAAATGTCATCACTTTTTAAACACTTTTATTTTAATGTTTTTTATAAATAAATTTTCATATATTTTTAACTGTATTCTTATATTTAAAAAATTTCTTAAACTTCATTATTTTTCAAATTTTATTGATTTCAAATTTTCAAATTTTTAAAATAATAGTTAATTGCTATTTGATATCTTTTGATCTTCTATTGTTTTGCATTTTATATTTTTATGTTTTTCAAAATGAATATTGTTAACATTTTCAGAATTTTTTACCATTATTTTGTTAACAATTTTTACACTTTTATGCTGTTCAATTTTTCAATTTTTTCTTAAAACTATATTTAAGTATTTAAACTTTTTTTAAACATCAGTAAAGAAAATAATAATAAAAAATAATAGAACTTTTCTTTCATAAAAATTGTACTAGCATATGAGCTTATGTTAAAAGTAAAATATAATAGTACTTGTTACTAGTATTAATTTAGTCCGAGTAGTACAGTACTAACAAAATGATATAGTGATAATGTGTGAGAATTTTTTAAAATTAATGGAAGACTACGAAAACATACAAATACTAAGAAATGTAGTATTTTTTTTTTTTACAACAATTTATACAAATAATTACTAACGAATATAATGGCAAATATAAAGAAACTTGTTCACAATAGCCAGATACTCGATTCAAAATGAGGAGGGTCCATAACTCCTTACCCAAAGCCCAAGCCAAGTAGGCTAGTAAATTGATGTCAGAGATACTAAGGATGTGTTTGTAAAAGAGTTGTGTTTAACATAATTTATATATAATGTAATGAGACAAGAAATACTGTAAACTTATAATATAAATAAAAATAACTAATTTCACACTAATTAAAAAATTAGTTGATATCATTTAATTTTACTAATATCAAAATAAAAAATGATATTATTCTTAAAATGTCTTTCATTAGAACATGATATCATAAATAAAAAAGAAATATTGAAAATAGAATTGCAATTAAATGAAGGGTGTTTTAGAAATGATATCATTAAATAGGACGAAATTGGTTAGATTTACTTATATTTAAGTTCATCGTACAAGACAATTTTTTTTCTTATATTTGAGTCCAGAGGGAGTACTTCACTATTTCCTACATTGAGGTGTGTGAATATTTATTTAGCAACTACTCCATTTGGATTGAAATATAAGAAAAAAAATGTGTGATGAACTAAAATATAAATAAAATTTAACTAACTTCTCCCTGTTTAACGATAGCATCCCAAAATACCCTTCAATTAATTAGATTTTTATTTTTAGCCTTTTCTTTTTTTTGTCCTATACAATTAAATGTAAAGAATACTTTATAAAAAGTACTTTAGGAAATGAATTAATTTTTTAAATGAGATTATCAATATTAAGTGATGTTAACTTATTTTCTTAATTAGCGTGAATATTTTTTATTTTTGCTTATATTTCAATCCGAAAAAAGTATTTTGACACATAATTTCGTTAGGATCTTGTCAACAAGTGTCCTAAAGACATTTGTTAAGAAATTAAAAGGAAAAAGTTTTTACTGAAAATCATATGGGAGTACATTTAAAAATCATATGAAAACGTATTTTTTCGTATCCCAATAATTTTTTTTCTACTTTTACTTCCTTACAATGATTATCATTTGTCATTTCATTATTATTTAAAATTTACTTTAGATATTTTAAAATTATTAAATTATTAATTATTTTTAATATTTTCTTGTATATTGAAATAATTTTTACTTTTATAATAAAATTCATTTTATCATGTCAAATATCATATATTTATATTGTCAACTTAATTCTTTTCTAATTGTTTTAAGATTTAGTCTTTTCCTTCCAAATATAAATTATTTAAATTTGTATTTATTTAAATTATATATATTTCTCTTATAATTTTAAACATTTACATTTGGGTTTATAATTTTAAAATTTTATTAAATTAAAATTCATACTTGCAATGTTTTTTTACAAACCACATGATTACCTCGAGTGCATGGATGGATCCATTTGTTGACATATATTAACATCAGACTCAAATCACCTATCTCACAATTGTGTCCCAAACCCTGTCCCACCAGTTAAATTGTGACACATCATCTAAAATTACACATAGGATTTTCTCAAATTCTCATATTGCCCTTTAACGAACCCTGACGTCACTTCAATTGCTCCGTTGTTTCACACTGCCTTCCATTCCCATTTAATTCGGCTTCTATTCTCTATTTCTCTATCACGATCAAAATAAAGCAACTCCACCGGCCTAATGGCGTAGCACTGATCACATCTCACCTCAATTCCAATTTCAGTTAATTTCTTCTATTATCAATTTCTTCAACAAATTGCAAAGAATTTCTTCCATTCTCAATTGCCCCTGACCAGAGCACGTCAAATAACATGAATTACTTTAATTTCCAATTAAACACACACTTCTTCTACGTTAAGGTGAATTTGCATTTGAGTTTTCTTTGATGTGTTGATTTGTTAAGGAATTTTCGTGATTAATTCTTTGTTGAAACAATGAAGAAGTTAGTATTTTGCTATTACCCAATTCGAGATTTTGGCTCCAAAATGATGAGGCCGGTGCGGGTTGCTGTGTTTTGATCGTGACGGAGAATAGCCAAATTTTGTAATTGGAAAGAGAAGGCAGCGTGTAGCAATTGACGGTGATATGGTAAGTAGTATGGCGTTAGGGTCATTAAAGGGCAACGTCTGAATTTTTTTTAGAAATTCTTACATGTAATTTTAGATGAGGTGTCACAAATTACTTGATGGGACAGAATTTGAGACACAAGTTGGTCCGATTTTTAAAATTATGCATCAAACACATTGGGAGGGGGAGGTCTTGATGGTATTATAGAGTCAATATGGTGGTAAGTGGTAACCACCTTTTGATATAGAAGTCAGAGATTGTTACAAATGGGTTGCGTCTAACACTCCAAAATTTACTTCGAGGGTGGAAGAGTCCAAAATAAATTGGGTTTATTTAAAAAAAAAAAAAAAAACAGAGAGAGAGAAAGAGAGAAGATTTTCTAGAAACATGATTGAAATTAATCAAATTATAACCATTGAATGAGGAAATGATTGAACGCGCGCGGAGGGAAACAAAGAAAGACTAATTAATGTCATTTTTATCTATTTTTCTACAATATTTGGACAAATTTTAACTCTTTTTATTACACTATTTATCTTATCTCACTTTTTTTTTCTTTTTTATATTCCACAATATAAAAAATATTGAAAAACTAATGAGTAAGAACACATTGGACATTGGATTGGACATTCCTCGTAAAAAAAAGAACAACATTGGACATTCCTCGTAAAAAAAGTACTCGCAAGAAGTAAACACATATCCCATCCGAATTGGGTTCCTTACCCGTTAAGAATTTTGTTAGAGCCGATGGGTGCAAGCTTCCAAGCAATTTCGTAGTTGACCAAGACTTGGGAGTTCTTGAAAGACAATAAATATAAGAGTTAATTAGACTGATCCTCCTTAAGGTTTATTCTTATTACATCTAGTACCTCTTCATTTTTTAATATTACTTTGAATATCCCTAAGGGAAGGTCAATGTAAGATTTTTCAAACCTAAGAAGGGGGGTCGGTGTAACAATTTAAACTTAAGAGGGATGATCGGTGTAACGAAAGTCCAAAAATTAAGAAAAGTTTATGTAGGATTCAAAAATGGAGAAATATCGGATGTAATTAAGATAAATCTCAGGAGAAGTCAGTGTAATTTACTCTAAATATAAGCAACCTGCTGTAGAAACTTCATCTTTATATTCTTCAATTCATAGTTGGTATCCAATTTCGTAGTTGACCAAGACTTGGGAGTTCTTGAGAAATAATAAAGACAATAAATATAAGCAACTTACAGTAGAAACTTCATCATCTTTATATTCTTCAATTCATAGTTGGTCTTGGTATCCAATTTCGTAGTTGACCAAGACTTGGGAGTTGTTGAGAAATAATAAAGACAATATATATAAGCAACCTACAGTAGAAACTTGATCATCTTTATATTCTTCAATTCATAGTTGGTATCTCCAACGGAACGATGAAGTTTCAAGATTTGCCCGAAGGATGCATCACAAAAATACTGTCCTACACCACTCCTGCGAATGTATGCAGGCTTTCTCTCGTTTCCAAGGCCTTTCATTCTGCCGCTGAATCTGGCACTGTGTGGGATTGTTTTCTCCCATCTGATTTGTCCTCTATCATTTCCCCTTCTTCCTTCCCTTCCTCTTACTCTAAGAAGGATCTCTATTTCACTCTCTCCAATCGTCCCACCATCATCGATCAAGGTACAAAGGTAAGTATCATTGCCGTGGGGTGGTTAATTTATCCAGATCAATTATTATTAATTAGTCCAGGGTGCTTTTTGATGGATCCAATATTATCTGAAATTAATTAATTTATGCAGAGTTTTCAGTTGGAGAAGCGGACTGGGAACAAGTGTTACATGTTTTCCTCTAGAGATCTCAGCATTACATCGGGTGACACTTGTCATTATTGGGAGTGGACAACCCTGCCAGAGTCCAGGTCAACTCTTTTTCACTTTTCCTTTTCTTTTAATGTTTCAATCATTTTTAATTCTTCCCATGTTCTGCTTTAATTCTTCGGATTCTGATGACGATCTCACCATCCTTTTCCTACTCCTGTTTCGATTGCTATTGCTAACATTTGAACTTATATGATGGATAAGTAAAATACTACTTATATTATTAATTATTTAAAATCTATTAATATTAAATAAATTACTACTATTATTTAAACCAATATCTACTCTAATAAATAAAATTATTTTAAAAAAAATATTAAACTACTTATTTCTGCCACCTTGTGTTGCCAGGTTCCAAGAAGTCGCTAGGCTTCGCGCTGTGTTTTGGTTTGACATTAGTGGGAAGATGAACACCGGCGTCTTGTCCCCAAATACTCAGTATGCAGCTTTTCTTGTGTTCAAGATGATTGATGCTAGCGGATTTGACTACGATCCTGCAGTGTTATCAGTAGGTATTTTGGGAGGCAATGTCAGTACCAAAAATGTTTGTTTGGATCCCCGCTTAGCAGATAAACGACTGGATGACAGATTCCATGGACTGCAACGTCCTATTGTGAGAAGTGATGGGTGGCTGGAGATTGAGATGGGAGAGTTCTTCAATTCAGGCATAGAAGAAGATGAATTGCAGATCAAAGTCACGGAGATAACAAGTAATAGGTGGAAGCGCGGTTTCATTCTTGAAGGAATAGAAGTTAGGCCTAAACATCTCTGATCCGTCAAGTAAACACTTAGGCCTAGCCATGATGCATGGAAGGGTGATCTTTGCCAAGAATGGAGGGAGAGACTAGAAATTAATATTTGTACTTTGTTTTGTTTTTTTCTTTTTGATTGATCATTGATCTTTTGTTTTTGCTTTAAGTTATTATGAACTGATTGTATTGTTTCCTCATTAAATGTGCGTTTTGATTAGTCTATTTTACTTTTTTTGAGTGATTTTCTATTAAAAAAAATCTTTTTTTTTAAAAGAACTAAAACATGTGCTAAAAGTATAATTCAATCCCTTGTAAAAAACATTTAATTCATGTCTTATCCTTTATTTATCTGATATTTTAACTATCATTCTTAAATTAACAAATAGGTCTAGAGGAATAATATTACACATTCAGAAGCAAAAATTTGGTCAAGCATTAGCATTGTTGACAATGATTTTGGATATGATTGTGGTTGATAGTTTTTCTTTTGTTCATTATGCATTTATAAGTCCTTGCTCAAATTTGCATGCTTGATTAATATGCAATTAGATAAGTTCGTATATTATCTTTATTTTTTTTTTTATAAAAATATATTACAAGCTTGGAAAAATCTTATTATACTTGTTCTGTACTTAGGTGCAATCTCACAATAGTCCACGAAATTGAAAAGGCAAGTCGACCTAATATCTCTAATAAAAATATGGATTTGCAGAAAGGAAGATACAAAGCACTCCTAACTTCTCGCCTTCTTGACTAAAGGCTTGTTAGATTTTGAATTTTTTTTTTAATTTTTACTAAATGTTACTTTCTTTTATTGTTTTCTATTTTTAAAAGTTTGTACTGGAAATTCTGTCCAAAAAAAATTGTACGGGAAATAATGAAAAGAGAAATTAAAAAAGGTTGCTTTTATTATTTATCATACAAATTTTGAAAACAGAAATTAAAGTAAAAATAAAATAATTTTTAATAATTAAAAATTAAAGCAAAATAAAATATTTTTTCAATCCAAACAAATTAAAAAAAAAAAACTTAAATATAGCTTTGGTTCTTTTATTTTTGTCAAATCTATAATTTTGGTCATCCTATTTCAAAATAAATACATTTGATTTCCTATTAAAAAATCCACAATTTTGGTTCAATCATTAATTTTGCTTACATTTGTTTTATTTATTTCTTACATTTTAATTAATTAAATCATCTCTTAATGGTACCTTAAATTAATATATTAGGTCTAGGATTCAATTGTATCAAAATAAAATAAATAAAACATAAGCAAAAATGAGAATTGTATCAAAATTATGAATTTTCTAAAATAAGATTAAATGTCTCTGTTTTAAAATGAAAAAGACCAAAATTATGGATCAAGTAAAATAAGATACCAAAATTATATTAAGAGCTTAAAAAAAAAAACCTTTCCATCTTTCAATGTGGTGAAACTAGAAAGGGGGTTGCTATTCTCACCTACCTTTTGCTATTTTCACCCCACACTTTTGTGAAATCTCTCTTTTGCCCACTCACTAAATCTCGACACCCCTCCCCTTCCCCTTCCCCTCAGACTTCCCACACCCCTTAACCGATGAGATATGAGCAACGTTGCACCTCGCTGTCCAAGCCACGTCGTGCCATCTGCACTGCGCCGCTCGCTCCGTCCGCTCCTTCGGCCCAGCGTCGCGCCATCAGCACGATACCACACGCATTTGCGCCGTCCCAATGCCACCTTGCCTCGTCCGCCCCACCCCGTGCCACCCCACGTAGTCCCTGCCACCTCATGTTGTCCCCACGCCACCCCGCGCATTCCCTACACCACCCAAATCCAAGCAACACCGCGCACAACCCAACCCTATCAAGATCTGAGAAACTCGCGCCACCCTTCCCCTTCAAGATCTAAGCAACAACCTGCAACCCACCCTCATCGATATCGAACAAAAAGATGCTGTTTTTTTTTGTTATAGGAAGATGCTAAAGTTTATTGTGTGTATGACTGAATTGTCTTGTATATTTTGTCAATGTCACAAATGCATTTCATGAAGCTTTGATTTGGCTTGAATTTTTTATCAATTGGTAAATCTGATTTAGAATTGAATTTTGGAAATGTCTAATGGAAATTTGTGTCCGTTGTTATGTATCTACTCCACGGATTCATGCTTTTGTTTTAACAAACATGGGGTGAAAATAATTGAACAATGGAAATATGATTTCATTGAACTATTATACAACGGAATCATATTTCGTTGTTTATTTTTTTCACCCCAATAGTAAACAACAGAAATGTGATTCCGCTGTATAATAATTCAACGGAATCACATTTCCGTTGTTCAATTTTTTTCATCCCATATATTGTAATGGAAACACAATTTCGTTGTACATTTGTACAACGTAATCGTGTTTCCATTGTGTATTTTTGTTTGGCGCCCCATTCATTACAACAGAAATATGATTATGTTTTATAAGTGTATAATGGAATGGTGTTTTTGTGGGAATGGCATTTTTGAAAATTAATAAAAGGCCACCCACATGGGTAGTGAGAATAACAATTTTGGAGGTGAGAATAGCAACACCCAACTAGAAATGTGTTGAGTCCACCTCATGTGCATCACAATCTACAATGGACAAAAGCCTGCTATGCTACTGAGAAGGATGTAAATGGACTTCCTTCCAACGTTTTAAACCTAAATTGACCAAATTGGTCAATTTAACTGTAAATTGGACCTATAATCATAAGGTAAATTCATTAGATAAAAAAAAAGCAATTAATCCGGTCATCAACTAATCACGACTCTAACGCACTATTCAACACTAAATTAAGTAATTTTTTTAAACACAATAAAGTAAAAGTAAAAAACAAAAATTACATGAGTTGCGAATTTCACATTAAATTTCAATACAAATTTATCAGTGAAATAGAAGTTTTTAAACAGAAATTATTTCATTTTGAATTCATTTTTAACTACAAATCAAAATTTTATAAAATCAAAATGAACTAAAACAAATTTTACAACTATACATCGAAACATAAAATAATTAAACCATCTCTAAAATAAGACTATATTAAGGTATGCTTTTATTTTTTTTCTATTTTAATCAATATAAGTCATAAAATATACTTTTTATGATTTCTGACGAGTTAATGTTATTTTAATTGTTATTCAATACATAAATTTAGAAAAAAAAATCATAAAATATAAATTTTAAAAATTTTGAAATTCAAGATAATGTTTATTTTTTCATATTTAGCATTAATATGCCTGATAAAATATGTATCTTATTTTTAATTTATTAAAATTAATAGTTTTAATACTATGTGTTTAAACTTTTTTAGAATAAATTTAAAAAGGTGAAATGATGTAAAATATATTAATAAAAGTTTATGAAAATAAAATAAATGAAGCAATAAATTAATGAATAAAATAAATTAAATCTGGCTAATAAATAAATGTGTTGAAGTCAGAGTATTACATAATATACTATACTATTATACTTTTTTGGTTTAGACTAACTTCTTTTGCTAAATGTTTAATGTAATTACATATAAAGAATCGAATTCAAGATAATTAATTAAGCTGAAATAACTTCAACTCAATTGATACGCTTGCTTGTGGTTATATTATACTATGTCTATTTTTATATATGAGTATAAAAAAGTAATTAAAATAATCGTTTAGCAAATAATTTTTTTTTTAAAAAAAAGCAAATAAATTATTTTAGCCTTAAAAGGAAGCTGATTATTAAAGAGGAGAGTTAGAAACACATTCTCTAACACACTTCTCTCAATTCATATTTTATTATTAGTTAAAATTTATTGAAAATTATAAAATTAGCAGAGAGAATCGTTAAATAATAAGTGAGATCCATAAAAATTTGTGATTTCTAATAAATTTTAATCAATTATAAAGAGTATGTTTAAAAGAGTGTGATAGAAAGTGTGTTGTTAGTATTTTTTATTATTAAATGGTAAATAAGACAGACAAATCGTTCCTTACTCGACACGGAGTTGACCACATGCCTAAAGTGAAAAAAAACAAAAAAAAAAAAGCATACATAATTAATGCGCGTAACGAAGACGCTAGTTTGGGGCTCCAGAGGGAAATGAATTTAGTGATTTAACGCTGTCATGAATTCGGATGGTTAGATGATGATCGGACGGTTCGCATTTTAGATATTTTATATAATATTATATTTTAAGTCGAATTTATCAAATGTAACATAAATCGTTGATCATCATCCAACGGTTGTGATTTTGATGCACGCGTAAGTGAGTGAGTCTTAAATAAATACCCATTGGCCATTGGTGTTGGTGTGAGAATTGAGAAGTGAGAAAAGAATGGAGTTTCAGGGGTTACCGGAAGGTTGCATCGCTAGCATAATCTCTCGCACTACGCCGGTGGATGCGTGCAGGCTTTCCGTAGTTTCGAAGATTTTCTGTTCGGCCGCAGAATCGGACGCTGTGTGGGAACGTTTTCTCCCTCCCGATTACCGTTCCATCATTTCCCAACTTCCTTCGCCTCTCAACTTTCCTTCCAAGAAGGCCCTCTATCTCGCTCTTTCGGATCGCCCTATCATCATCGATCAGGCTAAAAAGGTACGTACCGTACCGTACCCTTAATTAAAACCTGTTCTGTTGGTTTAATTTAATGATTAATTAATTCTCCAGAGCTTCCAATTGGACAAAAAGAGTGGGAAGAAGTGTTACATGCTTGCTGCCAGAGCTCTCACCATTGTTTGGGGTGATACTGAGGATTATTGGAACTGGACATCTGATCCCGATTCCAGGTCAGACCTTCAGTTTTAAAATTCTAATTGTTTGGTCCAAGTTAGTGTATCTGATCCCTCAACTTTTGAATGCTTGGACTGATAACAAGAAGTTGTGATTTCTGGGATATTCAATTTGATCAGTTCAAACTCAAGGGATCTTGGGAGGCTGCAATATTTTGATAAGTAAACCTGTAGATGAAGTAAAAACAGGGATGATACTTGTATTAGGGTCTGTTTGGCTAAGTTTATCCAGAAGCATTTCTATGAGAAGAAAATAAGAAGAAAAACATGAAATAAGCTTCTCCATAAATTAAAATTAGCTTATGTATAATGTAACTTGTAGAAACTCTCTCTTATAGTTTTTCTGGAAGATATAGGACTTTTTGCAAATTAGCTTATGGAGAAGTCTATTTCTTTTTTTCCTTTTTTATTTTCTTCTTTTAGAAATGCTTTTAGATAAGTTAACCAAAACATGTCCTTAATATTGGAAGGTACATGTCTGAATCAGTTCTATATCAGATCCTGGAATCCTGATTACATTGTTAAATTGGCGAAAGAAAGATAAGTTCTAGACAAATTGAGAGTGCCTAGTCTCACCCATTAGTTGTAACTAATTTCCCAATACCCTTACTCCCTCCTCTATTCTCCATATATTCTCTATCATTTTCCCACAATTCCCATGTTTACGCCTGCTCCCCCCTATTCCATTACTGCCCCGGGCAGTTATTTAGGTGCTGCCCGCTGTGTCATCCTACACCACTTGTTTTTGTGCCTTCTGAAATAAACCTTAGTTACACTGGGTCCGTGTAAGTACACTGCTGGAGGATACTGGATACTTTGGTAGCAAACCTTCAGAATTACCTATTGTTGTGTCACCTAGATCCATGCCCCAACCCAAATCCAGCAAGTCTACTCCCACAGACCGTAAATGAAGGAAGGCACCAATTTGTGTGTCTGTTAAAGGAGAGAGAAACGGAAGGGGGGAAATTGTTTGGTAAATAGAAATAGGTGGGGGTAATATTCAACCCGAGGGGAGGGGTGATTGTTTTCCTGTTTTGGCCTAGGCCTTAGGCTAAGAGAATTCCTCCATGGCTGGGACTTGGGAGCTTAGTCTCTGGTTTTCTTTTTGTAAACAGTTAGAGTTTATATAAATAATACTATTTTCCTCATCAGATAAGAATTGTTCCTATCACCTCAATGGACTCAAATCTGAAACTCAATAACAGTGAGGTGTTCCACTGTCTAATAATTCCCTTTAAAGACAGTTGATTATTATCATACTTGACAATTTTTAGACCTGAAATCAGTTATGCTGTCAATAAACTGAGTATGTGTCCAAGCCTCACAGTCCTCACCTGACAATTTTTAGATCACAGTTAATGTATCTACACCTGTGTAAATACCCCATCTAAGAATCAATGAATCACTCTACATTTTTTCTGTTTCTTGTTTCAATAACTGCTGTACTAACTACTGTTCTGATTGTGTATGTTTATGTTTATGTTTTGTTTTTCTGTGACACACATCATTGTCACTTATGTATTCGTATCTTTACAACTTCTGTGTAAAACTTTTGAACAGGTTCCCGGAAGTTGCCGAACTTAGAGATGTGTGTTGGCTTGAAATTCGTGGGGTGCTAAACACCCTTGCCTTGTCCCCAAATACACAGTATGCTGCTTATCTTGTTTTCAAGATGATCGATGCCCGCGGATTTCATAACCGTCCTGTGGAGTTATCGGTCAATATCTCTGGTGGCCATGGTAGTACCAAAAATGTCTGTTTGGATCCCAATGCAGAACGCCCACACACAAGAGTCCAGGGATTGCAACGTCCAAATGCAAGAAGCGATAGGTGGTTGGAGATTGAGATGGGGGAGTTCTTCAATACAGGCTTAGAAGATGAAGTGCAGATGAGTGTCCTGGAGATTAAGGGTGGTAATTGGAAGAGTGGCCTCTTTATTGAAGGAATAGAAGTTAGGCCTAAGGAAGAGAACTAAGCAACCGTTTAATTTATTTCACATAACTATACATGCATGGGGTCTTGCGTAATGCTGCTGGATTTTAAACTACAACCTTTAAACTTTGTGATGTTTTTTCGTGCCACAACTGTTACTCTCTTCATGAAAGTATATGCATAAGTTATAGGCCAATTCTATGGTGGGAAAGTTAAACATATCCCCCACCATGGGAAACAAATGGTGTGTGTAGGATATAGACTGTTTCCGAGATTCGTGTGGGGCTACCGTGAACATGCCTACACTGGATTAATATGTATATTTAAAAAAAAAAAATAGTCTCCTCTTCTTGTCACCATATTTCCTCCTTCTACTTCAGTCCCTTGTCCCTGTTACCGTATTTGACCATTGTTTTGTTCTGAATCAAAGAGTTCTTGCAATGTGCGATTGCTCCTTGGATTGCGCTCTGCAACTCTTTCGTTGAGGAAGTGTATTCACTGTACATGCGAGCACCCCTTTGTATGAGATAATCATTCATTCAATCCGGTGAGTCAATAATCTTGTCAACAATTGAGACATAATGTCGTATGAAATAATCGTTAGGATTTTGTGTTCATATTCTTCGGACCTTTTAATGGGGTTTTTATTTTGCAAAGTTTCTAATATCTCCAAAGTGAAGATGTTTGAAACCATCTAGTCTAAACTTCCTAGGGGTGGGGGCATCCCAGTTCCTTCTCCTTTCACTGCCATCAGAGGAGAGGGAGAAAGAGTGGTGCGAAGGAGGGAGAGAGAGAGTGGTGCGTCGACAGTGGAGTGAGCAAAAGGGAGAGGCAGCAAAGGGAAAAGAATGGGGAAAGAAAGAGGGGATCACTATTTTTATTTTTTCAATTTAATTCAGTGTAAGCATTCTCATGATAATTTCGCACTAATCTCAAAAAGAAGTGCATATCAACGTACCACTTTTGTTTCCTATGGTGGGGGGATATGTTTAACTTTTTCACCGTAGAATTGGCCATAAGTTATATTGCTTGTTGTAATTCTTACGACTGATGAGTGCGGTATGAAATGTGAAAGTAATTTTTTTTTCCTTTGGGCTAAACCTTCGTGTGAAGGGTTAAGTTTAATTGCAATTCATTGGTTTAATTGTAATTAAACTGTAATCGAATCAATAATAATTAAATATATTTAATATTAAATGATAAATAGAATGAAAGTATAGAAATTAAGATAACTAAAACTATTATAAAAGAATGATATTATCGAGAGGTTTAGTTCAGTTGGTTGAGTAGGGTGTGTAAGTTATTGTAAAAAAAAAAAAAAAGAATATTATATGTCTTGTAAAATAAAATTAAAAATTGAACTAATTAATAATTATAAGACTTAAATACAACTTTGATCTTCTTATTTTTGTTCAATTTGTAATTTTGGTCTTCTTATTTCAAAATAGAGACATTTGGTCTTTGTATTTTAGAAAATTTACAATTTTGATCTAATTTTAATTTTGTTTACATTTATTTACATTTTAATTAATTAAATCATATCTTAAATAAATATGTTAAGTATATGGTTCAATTGGACCAAAATAAAAAAAATATAGACAAAATTGAGTATTGGACAAAAATTGCAGATTTTCTAAAGAGTTTAATAGTTATACACTAGTTTTACACTGTCATCCAATTATAAATCATAGTTTGTATGACTTTTAAGATAATTTTGAAAAAGTCAACAAATTTATAATAAATGGTGGTTTATAATTGGATGATAGTGTAAAACTATTTTACACTGTCAGTGTATAGTCATTTTTCTCTTTTCTAAAATAGGTGACCAAATGTCTATTTTAAAATAGAGAGACTAAAATTACGGATTGAGTAAAATAAGGGAATCAAGATTGTATTTAAGTCTAAATATAAATAATGTATGAGAAAATAGGTTATGCACTAACAGTGTAAAACACCGATATCTAATTACAACCCACTGTGTATGGTAAGTTTGTTGACTTTTATGAAAATGACCCTAAAAATCATATTAACAGTGATTTGTGATTGGATGACAGTGTAAAACTATTTTATACTATGAGTGCATGACTATTAAACTTATAATGTATTGTTAAAGAAAATACATATATATTAACTCAATGTTTTTTACTTAGAATATAATATATATTTTTTTGTTTGCAAAAAACAATTCACATGTGTTGTAAGTGTTAAGTTTGAAGGATCGCATTGTTTGCTATTCACAATTTTTTTTTTACTTGTCATAATTTATATTTATATGTTACATATATTAAATAAGACACGTGTTAAGTTTGAAAGTAATGTTTTTTTTTTCCTTTGGGCTAAACGTTCGTGTGAAGGGTTAAGTTAATTTGATTGAATCGATGAATATATTGATTTACAATTCATTGGTTCGATTGTAGTTAAACTGTAATCGAATCAATAATAATTAAATATATTTAATATTATATAACATTAAATGATAAAATAGAATGAAATTATAGAAATTAAGTTAACTAAAACTATAAATTAATATAAAAAATGATATTATATGTCTTGTAAAATAAAAGAAAAAATAAACTTCTTCTTTTTTTGCTGAGAATAAAAAATAAACTAATTAAACTACTGGTAATGGGGATAGGTATAAGGATGTCAAAAGATACGAAGATAGATATCAAAATTATTATCCACACAGATATAATAATGAGCATGAGTAGATTTTTTAAAAAGACAAGTTTTATAATACCCTCTTAAAAAAAATTCTATAATACCCAATTCAAACCTAACTCATTTCCATTCTTATTCTCACTGCACACGTTCAGAAAACAAATAAAATAATAACACATAATTACTGTAGCAGCATGTGATCTTGAATTTTTTGTTTCCCTAATAAATTACAAGATGGTAGATTAAAAACTATAGCGGGAGATATATAGATGCAATTAAGAATGCGAAACAATTTTTTTTTTTTAATTTGGGAAAATGCTGCGTGACAAGATTCTAATTTGAGGTCAAATAAGCACGTATCTAACACCTCCTTAAAAGAAAATAAAAAGGAAGCACACATAATGAATGCGCGTAAGCAAGACGCTGATTTGGGGCTCCAGAGGGAAATGAATTTCGTGATTCAACGCTGTCATGAATTCGGATGGTTTGATGATGATCCAACGGTTTGCATTTTAGATATTTATATATTTTAAGTCGAATTTATCAAATGTAACATAAATCGTTGATCATCATCCAACGGTTGTGATTGATGCACGCGTAAGTGCGTGAGTCTTAAATAAATACCCATTGGCCTTTGGTGTTGGTGTGAGAAGTGAGAAGTGAAAAAAAAAAGAATGGAGTTAGAAGGGTTACCGGAAGGTTGCATAGCTAGCATAATCTCTCGCACTACGCCCGTGGATGCTAAAGTACATATTACGTTAATTTTAATGGTTGAAATAGTTGTGAGTCTTAAAATAGAAATCACAAGTTTTAATCATTTATTTTAAATTAGTTCTACATTGTTGAAGTACATAACACATCGTAGTCAAATAAATGATATTACTTTTTTTTAAAATATATTTTTCATCAATTATTCTACTCAATATTTAAAATAATTAAAAACTAAATAAATAATCTCATGTTACGTCGCTATATTTGGATCACGTTAAGGTTAATGTTAATCTCTTAATAGTCAACGCTTTCAATTTGATGGAATGACCAAAATTACATATTTTACAAAATTGGGAGACTAAACGTCTCTATTTTAAAATAGAGGGACCACAATTGCGGATTGTACAAAATAGATGAACCAAAATTGCATTTAAGCTATAAAAATATTAATTAAAAAAATTATTACAAATAAATTGAAAATTTATACTTAAATAATTCAAACTTAACATTAAAAGCATCCACACATAATATTAAAAATATAAAATTATTGTAAGTTATAACATAAATCTTTTACTATTAGTGTTAGTTTATGAAAAATATAAAATTATTTTTTTTACAGAAAAGTATATATATAACATAATTATTTATTTAAGTTATTTTAATTATATATATATATATGGTAGGTGTGGGACGGGTACTATAGTACCCGTACCCGCATCCGCAAAAAATTGAGGATAAATATCCGGCCCCGGCTCCAGTCCCAATAAACGGGTATTTACCCGACCCGCTTACGGATATTTTTGTGAATATTTGTAAGATCCGAGTACACTTTGTCATCCCTAGTAGGAAAGCTGGGAGGGAGTCAGAGAGATGACATATTGCTGGATTTTTTGTTATATAAATATAAATATAAATGCATTTACCGGATTACGGGTCATGTCATGCTAGCTAGTTGCCCAGTGGCATTGCTTGGGCTTAAGGAAAGGCAGGTCTGAAACAAAGAAATAGTAGTATTTTTTTTACTATCTTCCCTATTTATGGTTTCAATATGAATTTGGTCAGAGCATTCATCCATTTGAGTTTTGGATTTTATAGTTCGTTTTTTTTTTTTATAGTATAGTTCGTTTTTATTAATTTAAATAATTTAAACTTCATATTAATAAAAAAAATTAATATGTAAACTATTAATATATTTTTATAATTTTTTATTATTTTATTAATACAAATATATTAATATTAATTTGTACATTTTAAAAAAATCAGTATATAATATTATAATTTTAAAAAATTAATAAATATTAATTTTATAAAATTTAAAATATTAATATTAATAACATTATAAATATTATATGATTAAACATTATTAATTATTGTGATATTGTTAAAATTTAATGAGATGAAATTATTATAATGATAACATAGTTGGTGTCAATTTAGACAGAAAAGAACGATAAATATTTTTTAAAAATTAGAAAACTAGATTAAACATTTTAAAAATAAAAATACCAAATTGATTAATTTAAAATTTTAAATGAAAAGAAGGATAGAAAAGTAATCTAACCTTTTATTATTTCCTAATTCGGTTGCGATGTGATCGAAAGGGCATTTTATTTTATAATTAAAAAATAGTGAGAATGAAAGTGACGGTTGACACGACATGTACAGATGTAAAAATCCGAAAAAGTTAAAGATCCTTTCGCACTATCCATCTATCTTTTTTGTTGCTTACTTTTGTGTGGCAGATATGCGTGACAACAGCAAACGCTTAACCGCTAAGCTTCCTTTCTCAACGAATCCTCCTCCTCCTCCTCTCACTCACTCCCTTTATATACCGTCACACCCCTCTTTCCCTTCAACACAAACAAAGTGCTTCTTATGTTATTGTTACCATGGTAGAAGTAGAAGGCGTCGTAGACTTCAATAACCTTCCCGAAGGTTGCATAGCAAACATTCTCTCCCTCACATCTCCTCGGGACGTGTGCAGGCTCTCTTTGCTTTCATCCACTTTCAGATCCGCCGCTGAATCTGACGCTGTCTGGGATAGGTTTTTACCCTCCGATTGTCACGCCATACTTTCCCAATCTTCCTCCTTATGTCTCCCTTCTAAGAAGCACCTCTATCTCTATCTCTCTCAAAAACCGCTCCTCATAGACGATGGTAAAAAGGTACCTAAATAAAATCCTCTTATTATCCCTTTTTAATTAAGAAATTGTTGGATCTTTTTCGTTGTTATCTCCCCTTAATCTAGCGTCAAATTATTTTGATTGAGAGGAGTTTTGAATAATTGTTTGGATGTGCTGTTGTATTAACGTGGGAAATGGAATGATACAGAGCTTTCAACTGGATAAAGTATACGGAAAGAAATGCTACATGTTATCAGCGAGGAATCTCTTCATTGTATGGGGAGACACTCCCAGGTATTGGAGGTGGACTTCGCTTCCAGATGCCAGGTAATCAATTCAACCACTACAATACTATTAAATTATGTAATTTCCTAACTACTTAGTATTGTAAAGCGTTACATTGAAGGTAAACGATGAGATGAAATTTCAATTCTCATAGGAAAACATCATAACCACAACATCCTTAAATTATTTGATTAAGCATAGGCTACTAGGTATCGATACTTTAATTTGATATGATATATTCTTATTCATATCTGATATATTTTTAGAATAATAGTATAGTAATATCGTACACATATCATATCAGATACACGTGTATCATAGAGTATAGTTTAATTAAATTGGAATTGTAGGTTTTCTGAGGTGGCTGAGCTAAGGAGCGTGTGTTGGTTTGAAATCCGGGGCTGGATCAACACTGGGATGGTGTCCCCCGAGACATTGTATGGGGCATACCTTGTGTTCAAGCCAAACCCTGCAGGAACCTACGGCTTCGATAACCAGCCAGTGGAAGTGTCCATTGGAATCGCTGGAGGTGACACTCGCAAGCGAACTGTTTTCTTGGATGCCGAAAGAGGACGGAGGCTAAGGTACCAGATTGTCCCTCGCCGTGCTGGGTTATTCAACCGTGCACGTTTTCTGGCCACTGTTGAGGCACCCCCCGTAGAAGATAATAATAATAATCTTGATATTCAGCACCCAAAGGAGAGAGGAGATGAGTGGTTGGAGGTGGAATTGGGAGAGTTTTACAACGATGGAGAAGAGGACAAGGAGGTGGAGATGGGTGTTTATGAGATCAAGAGTGGTGATTGGAAAAGTGGCCTTCTTGTTCAAGGAATCGAAATAAGGCCTAAAACCGTACCCCTAAATTAAATCTGTTTTTGTTTCGCTTAGCGTACCACAGTGTTGTTCTTCAATTTTTGAAGCTTCCGTGAGTGAATCAAATTGTTGCCATGCTACTGAATAATTTGTGTTGTTTGGACCCGATTCCGTGATTAGCTTGTAAGTTTATGTCCTCCCTCTCGTTCCAGTATGGACGCATGTCCTGATACACAGGAAGATGTGCTGCAGAGATGCTGGACCACTGATTATCTCATTATTATGTAAACATTGTGCTTCATTTTTTTAATAATATTAAGTAGGCAAGATTTTGTCTATTTATGTGAAAAAGAGATAAACATCAAATTATCAGATAATGTCGTATAAAATAAAAATTTAACAAAAAGAATTAATTCCTCCAATACGGAATACCAAGGTCTAGAAACATGTATTGTAGTTTCTTCCCTTTTGGGCCTATGGCCCCTTTGTTATATATAAAAAAATATATTGTCTGAAAGGGGGGATTGTTATTTTTTTAACAACAATTTTGTTTTTTTTTTTTTGTTACACAACAATGTTGCATTGTTATGGATTGCGTGTAGTTTGATTCTTATAAAAAAAATGAAAAATATATATTTAATTTTCTGATAAATTTTTTTTTGTTTCAATCAAGTGTTTTCATAAAATCAAATTTTGTCAGTTATTTAAAGGTTTAATTAATTGATAATGCATTTTTTTACATATTTATCTAATAATGAATTGTAATTAATTATTTAAAAATTATATTTAAATTAATTTTTAAGTTATTAATGGTATAAATTTTTTATACTGAAATATTAAGATTAAACTCATTATTTAATTGCTAAAGAAAATAACTGATACTAACACATGTTTTTTAGACATGACATAAGATATTGTTTAGTTTGTGATGCTTATCATCTATTTTTAGACATGACATAAGATATTGTTTAGTTTGTGATGCTTATCATCAAGGTTTAATGTTTGTTTTGATTGATCACCTTTAGACATGATTTTTTGGTTTGAATGACATTGGAAAATGTTTTTAAACTAAAAAATGAAGATGGTACATAATGAATGTTATAGCTAGGAATAGAGTAATATTTGTGAGCCTTTTTACAATCTTTGATCTTGTATTCATGTTATTTGGCTCGACTTACTAAGAAATTAGGAGTCGAGTCAAGGAACTTAGACTCTTCTATTTGAAGAATCAAGGTTAGGGAAATATAGTAGGTTGAGGTAACATGATAATTAATATTTGATAAAGAAATATCTTTTTATTACTTGAGATGTTAGCTTAGTGGAGCCAAATCCCCCAATACCTTCATCATATTGCGTATAACTTATTGCACATCAAGTGTTTGTTGAATTGCCACTTTGTTTTGCTCATTTCAATCTTCAGTTATACTTATTTGAATTGAAGTTTACACTATGCATTTACATTCCTTAAAATTAATTTATCATTTGTCTAGGTTAAAAACGTCCATAAATAACCTAATATATGAGAGTCCTTGTAAAGATGATTTCATACTTAAACAAAAATATTTTATTGTTTATTGTTGTATGTAACAATCACATATTTATTTGTTTATCTGATTCATTGAGCCAGACCAAATTGACCCAATTTTTTTGAGCCTCAAATTAAAAAGTTTGGCCCAGCCTAGTCCATCAAACTTAACAACTCTAATAACAATATATATAGCTAGAAGAAAATACTTGAGTGAGAGAGTCTTAATACTTGTAATTAGGGGTGATTGACTCTAAGATCAATGACAGTTACCTTCAAAGGTTGGTGCCATCAAGCCACATCTTTGTATGAGATGCAAGGAGCCAAAGTATGTTTGATGCTGCACCCATAACCAATAGTAAATATGAAGATATAGATGAAAATTATTATCCACACAGATATAATAATGACTATGAGTAGTTTTTTTTTTTTTAAAAAAAGACGAGTACTACAATACCCAATTCAAACCCAACTCATTTCCACTTATTCTCGCTACGTACATACGTTCACAAAACAAATAAAATAATAACAAATAATTACTGTTGCAGCATGTGGCAACATGTGATCTTGATTTTTTTTTTTCCCCTGATAATTTATAAGATGATAGATTAAACTATAGCAGGAGATATATAGATACAATTAATAATGCGAAACATTTTATTTTATTTGGGAAATGATGCAAGGCAAAATTCTAATTTGAGGTCAAATAAGTGTGCGTGAAACACCTCCTTACAGTCCAATATATATTGATCTAGATAAATTGTTTTTAATAACGTGTATTTTTTCGTAATTGCAATGTTACTTATATGGTTACCATAGCTTGAAGTTAATTATTAAATATTTATTGACTCTTTATTTTACTATAAACATTTCAAAGTTTATCAAATAACTTAATTTACCCTAGGTACCATTATATTTTCAAAAAAGTTGTGTATTAATTAAATTTGGGTAAAATATGTTTTTAGTCCCTGTACTTTCATTAAAAAATTGGTTTTAGTCCCTATACTTTCAAATCGACTATTTTAGTTCTCAAACTTTGCAAAACATGTAAATTTAATCTCTTAACAACACTAATATTTACAAAGGAGATGGATTAAATTCACATATTTTTTAAAGTTTGATAACTGACATGATCAATTTAAAAATATAGGGACTAAAAGAAATTTTTAATGAAATCAAAAACATATTTTATCGATTAATTTTTTTATGTATAAATCTTAATAATACACTAGCAACAAGATGGTCGGATATTTGTCTAGAAATTAACGCGACATGACAACTGAAGCTAGCATGTAGCGACCAATAAACAGCTACATGCCTCTTTTACGATTAATTTGGCTTTATTCGTGATCTTTCAATTTATGCATGCCTCTCCTATCGTACGTGTTTGTCTTGTATCTGCGCTTCTTTGTTTCCTAATTACACGAAATGATATGGATTACGTATATGTGACGAGAATAATAGAAATGCCCAAAGGAGTTGTCATGGACCATGGTGGGGTAGCGTTCGAAATTTACAAGGAGGCGCGGTACATGTGTATATATCAGATCTACGGAGAAAATAAAGTGTAAACTGGCAGCTTATACATGTAACCTACAAATAATGAATTACATAGTTCGTCCTTTTCTCCATTGGAAGCTTATTATTCTTTCCTTGGATTAAGGAGAATAATATTTTACATCCTTTCACTATCAACATGGGAACAAGATACTCGGATATCCATTTCATCAATTAATTTATAAGTTTATTACAAAATACTAGTATAATTTATCTTTTCAAGTGGAAGGAAATCCGAAAATTTTAAGTACATAGTATTAAGCTCACAAATAAGATTTACGTGTACTACTGTGTCGTTGATACGAGTAGAATTAAACTTGTTCTTTTTAAATAAGGTTTTGGATTGAAGTTTTGTGAATGAGAAAAATATGATTAGGAAAAGAGACTATACTAATTTTATGATGACCCAAAAAATAAGATTTTATGTGTATAAATTATCATTGAGAATTTTTTTTCTATTTTAATACCTAATGGTATCTTAAAAATTTTGTCTTTCTCGCTTATTATATAAGAAAATATTTTGATAAAAGAAAATTTCTGACCAGCAATGTACAGATTGGAGGAAAGCTCTCGCTTATTATATAAGAAAATATTTTGATTAAAGAAAATTTCTGACCAGAAATGTATAGATTGGAGGAAAGCTCGCCTGTGATGTTATTATCCCTGCATACTTTAAAATGAAAATTTAGCGTTTGATACCATGCTGCATTTAACTATGAAAAAGTATCTCGCATATTGCATTTATTAAATCTAGTGTCCTTGTATCGAAAAAAATTAAATCTAGTGTCCGGTGTCATGTTAAATTTTAAATAATCTTAATTTTTTTAAATATCTTAAATTTTACATTTCTCTTTCTTTTTTACTATATTTATTATTATTATTATTATTATTATTATATTCTCTTCCTCTTAAGAATGCATACATCTTCTTGATTTTTTATTTTATTTTTTATTTTTTAGATTTGGAAGTTGACATTTACGAAGTTGTCAATCCGGCCCAAACGCCAGTTAATGTACGCATATAATATGGAATATGGATACATTGTTATTTTATTTACCATAAACGGCTGTTCGTGATTCATCTGTACCTAAAAAACTTAATTAATAAAGTTGTTTCAATCAATCAATCAAAATTTTTTTTTTGGACCAATCAATCAATCAAAATTAACAACCTTATTATTGGTAACTACGAAATGAAACCAATATAACTTTCAAGTTTTTAATATAATCAACCGGCCGGATGTAGTCCATCTCTTCTTTAACGAGACATTATCTAATTAATAATAGAAGATTAATTTCATTTCTTTGTAAAGATTCTCAATATAAAATTTGTTTCTTTTGATAATATTTTAAATATATAATTAAAAATAGAATCTTAATGAACAAAACTCAACTGTTTATTATTTTTCAAATTTTTATAGGTAAAGCCGGTTAATCCAATTAAATTAATAACGGAAGATTAATTTCTTTCTAAGCATGAAAAATCTCAATATAAAATTTGTTTCTCTAGATAATTTTTTTAAATACATAATTACAAACCAAAATTTAATTAACATAACTAAGAAACTCAACTGCATATTGTTTCAAATTTTGTTGGTATAGCCAGCTATACATACACAGATTTGTTTCTGTTCTCAATCCTTATAATTTTTTTACAGTAATTGTCCCTCATAGTTCCCGGCCATCTGAATTTATTTATGTCAAGCAATTAACCATACAATTATTGCATAAATAATACTATTTTTCTAACTTTTATAATTTCATATGTCAACATCAATCTAGCCATACATAGACATGAGAAGCCTATATATGCTGTTTGTTCGAAGCCAAAGATCTCATTAGTAACTAGCTGCTTAAATCTCCAAAATAATCAATGGAGCCTCACTTCGTGGTTCCACTTCCATTGATGTTTCTAATCACCCTTTGGTTTTTACTATCTCTCCATGCCAATGCTGAAAGTTCCACATATATAGTTCACATGGACAAGTCCCTCATGCCTCAGGTTTTTGCAAGCCATCAAGATTGGTATGAATCCACCATTCATTCCATAAACTTAGCAACAGCTGATGATCCATCTGAGCAACAATCATTAGTGTACACATACGATGATGCCATGCATGGATTCAGTGCAGTGCTATCATCAGAGGAGTTGGAGACCCTAAAGAACACTCATGGTTTTGTCACAGCTTACCCTGATAGATCTGCCACCATAGACACCACACACACCTTTGAGTTTCTCTCTTTGAACCCCTCCAATGGCCTATGGAATGCTTCAAATTTTGGAGAGGGTGTCATTGTGGGTCTTATTGACTCAGGTATCTGGCCCGAAAGTGAGAGTTTCAAAGATGATGGCATGAGCAGGAACATCCCATCCAAATGGAAAGGAACATGCGAGCCAGGACAAGACTTTAACACCTCCATGTGTAACTTCAAGTTGATTGGAGCAAGGTACTTCAACAAGGGTGTGAAAGCAGCGAATCCCAAGATCACAATCAGAATGAACTCAGCGAGAGACACTCAGGGTCATGGGAGCCACACATCATCCACTGTTGCTGGCAACTATGTTAACGGTGCTTCTTTCTTTGGCTACGCCAAAGGGGTAGCCAGAGGCATTGCACCAAGAGCTAGGCTTGCCATGTACAAGGTCTTTTGGGACGAGGGGCGTCAAGCCTCTGATGTTCTTGCAGGAATGGACCAAGCCATTGCTGATGGGGTTGATGTCATTTCCATCTCTTTGGGTTTTGATAGTGTTCCACTTTATGAGGATCCGGTGGCAATAGCTGCTTTTGCAGCAATGGAAAAAGGGGTGGTGGTTTCATCCTCAGCAGGAAACGAAGGTCCTACACTTGGTACCTTGCACAACGGAATCCCTTGGGTCTTAACCGTTGCAGCAGGCACCATAGACCGCACATTTGGAAGTTTGACACTGGGAAATGGCAAAACCATTGTGGGTTGGACCTTGTTTGCAGCAAACGCCATAGTGGAAAATTATCCACTTATTTACAACAAGACTGTATCAGCATGCAACTCGGTTAAACTATTAACCGAAGTAGCCGCGAAAGGGATCATTATATGTGATGCCTTGGACTCAGTTTCTGTTTTTACCCAAATAGATTCTATTACTGCGGCCAGTGTGGATGGGGCTGTGTTTATCTCTGAGGATCCAGAACTAATTGAAACAGGACGTTTGTTCTCTCCAAGCATTGTAATCAGCCCAAATGATGCACCATCCGTGATCAAGTACGCGAAAAGTGCTCAAATACCCTTTGCCAGCATCAAATTTCAACAAACATTTGTGGGAATAAAGCCAGCACCAGCTGCTGCATATTACACTTCAAGAGGTCCTTCACCAAGCTACCCGGGGATCTTGAAGCCTGATGTAATGGCACCTGGCTCCAATGTTCTGGCTGCTTTTGTTCCAAATAAACCTTCAGCTAGAATTGGTTCAAACGTGTTTTTGTCAAGTGACTACAATTTCTTGTCTGGAACATCCATGGCATGTCCTCATGCATCTGGTGTTGCTGCTCTTTTGAAAGCAGCACACCCTGATTGGAGTGCAGCTGCTATAAGATCTGCATTGGTTACAACTGCTAATCCCCTTGATAATACACAGAGTCCAATTAGGGATAATGGCAACCCATTGCAATATGCTTCTCCTCTTGCCATGGGAGCTGGTGAAATTGATCCTAATAGAGCACTTGATCCTGGTCTCATATATGATGCCACCCCACAGGACTATGTTAACCTCCTTTGTGCTTTGGGATACACACACAACCAAATCTTAACCATCACAAGATCAAAGTCCTATAACTGTCCTGCTAACCCGTCATCTGATCTTAACTACCCTTCGTTTATAGTTTTGTACAGTAACAAAACAAGATCAACAGTCCAAGAGTTTAGGAGGACCGTGACCAATGTTGGAGATGGTGCTGCTACATACAAAGTCAAGGTGACACAACCCAAGGGTTCTGTTGTTAAGGTGTTGCCTGAGACATTGGCATTTGGCTATAAGAATGAGAAGCAGAGCTACTCTGTTACTATAAAGTACACGAGGAACAAGAAGGAAAGCATCTCATTCGGAGACATTGTTTGGGTTGAAGATGGTGGTGCACGCACGGTTAGGAGCCCCATTGTAGTGGCACCTAGTGAAATTGCATGACTTCAAGTTTGATTAATTGTTGTTCCTTCTTCTAGTGGCCATCACATCCTCTCTGGGACCCCCCCAAAATAACAAATAAAAGTACTAGTTTGTAATTTCATACCGCTCCAATACTATAGTTTTGTCTGGCTAGTCCTAAAGGATAGACCATATATTATATCATACAGCTGTTGTATAATGTTGTTTGAGAAGGATTTGGAAAAAAAAAAATGGAATAAGGACAAAAACTTTGGTATAGGTGAATTAATTTGGTTGATTTTAGGCATCAAACATGTGTTTTGTCGATGAGTCTTCTTCCCTTTGCTTATTTAAAAGCAATGATCGAAGTAGCTGTCGCATCTCGGATCAGCATTGTGTGTGTCCATAATATAATATAATATATGCTCTACAACATACAGTCACACGAGATCTTGTAACGATAAAAAAATCTTTTTAATGTGCATTCTTGTTATCTTTATTTTAAAATGAAAAATATATTAATTATGATGTACAATTATCAAAATTTATTAATTTATATATAAGTAAACGCTGGCGAAGGATTAGGTGAAGTCCAAATGTCCAATATAAATTACACACCGGCGGGACAATCATTTTGACCTATAATAGAAGGTAAATGACAGGTTGTGTAATTAAGAATTTAAATTTGCCAAACAAAGTAAATCCTATATTTTAGCCTTTTTGTAAATGCCCGGGACATAGCTTTCAACATAGTCTCTGAGTAAAACTCCACAAGCCGACATCCTAGTACCAGTGAGGATTGATCCATTATACATTAAACTTGAGGACATTATGAGATAAGGACTTCCAGAAAATCATTTTCTCCATTTTGACATGATTATCAAACAAAGGGGACAGCATAATTCAAGAAATCAACTTGTAATGTCTAGACTGTGAATGAAAAGGTTCTCTACTGTACGTTTGATCCTTACTAGAGAACACCTACTGCACTCATTCTTATCTTTCCAAATAGTCCAGGTTACAACTCCAAAACTGAAACTCCACTCCTTCATACATCCTTTAAACTGCCCAAAGATATTCTTATTCACGCAATCTTATTTAATTTTTAGTTTCCTCCTTGTTGATGTCCTATTCAAAACAGCTGAGACAATTCCCAGATTCTTTCCTTCTTTTCTGCTGACAAATTAACCTCAACCCCTTATACACTACTTAGTCACTCTCATCCATTCAATTTGGCATTGATTTGTCGACATAGCAGACAATACTGATAGGATTTTGCACAGTAATCTCTAGCTCACCTAGTTGAAGCCCACGAACATGTGTCTTAATCACGGGAGTGCTCACAAAATACATTCTCCAAAACCTAGGTTCTTCAACTTTTCTCCCGTAGAAGCATTAACTTGTTTACAAGAGAAATGATCCATATATGACTAGCACTTCCTCACCCTCTCTAGTTTCTCTTTAAATTCGATGCAATAATCATTCTAAACTCACCCGTAATTATGGGATTTGATCAAATGAGCAAAAGAGTATTTAACAATCAAACAAATGCAAACCTCAAAATTAACATGCAACTCAACGAGTCTTAATATATAACCAAATAAAATCTCCGAACATACATCAAAGTTGTACCATGTCCAAATTTTGATGGCCAATTATCGAAACAAAAATTAAACTATATTAAAATCTCAGTAATATCTATGGCAGCTCTCTTGCGAACAGGAAGTCATTACATTCGATCAACGCAAATCCTACATGTTACCTGCGAACATGAATATACATAACACACAGATGAGAAATGCCATGCACTACAATATATTATATATACTATAACAAAAAAACATTTCTCAAAGAATTAGAATATATTAGAATCAAAACTTACATTGTGTGTACGCTTCCTGCAGCCAACGTACAAACATCCTCAGATGGGGATCTATGGGAAGGCCCATTTGTTCGAAAATTGGATCATAAAGTGAGTTTCCCATAAGCCTATAGGGTAGAAAACATACTGGCCTTATTATAATGAAAATATAAATATAAAAAAAGTGACCATATACTATAATTAATTAATTAATTAATTAATTAAGATCATGACTCTACCTTGGCAGCTGAGGGTTTCCATTGCCTTGAGTAGTTGGATTAGGCAAGCTACCCTGCTGAAGTTCAGTTGATTGTTGACTGTTGTCTGGCAAAGTCATTTTCATCTATATTCAAAAACATTAATGAAGAAAATTTATTAATTTGAACTATGCGGGATCGATCAATATTAGAAGTGTTTGTCACCAAAAGCAATCAGATTTCATTTCGTAACGCGTACCTTAACATTCCTGCTTGATGATGATTCTCCCATTTCACGTTTGGGAATCTTGAGAATAGTATGAATATTGCCCTTGGGTCCTTGCTGCTGAGAATAAAATGGAAAAGAGAATGAAGACATTAAACAAAACAGAAGCACCTTTGGATAATATAACTACATGCGAAGATATATATCAAAGACTTGTATATATGGGTTGTACCCATTGTACTCAACTCAATGTTATTTGACTTAAAAAAAACTGCATATGAAGATATATACTAATGAAGCTGGTTTGGAGGTACGTAGACATCATGCATTACAATTTTATTTTCTTTTTTCTTTTTGCAACTATTATTGATTGTTCATTACTCATGTTCGATGACTTTATATAACAATGATTATTACCACGAGAATAACAAGTTTTATTTATACAACTTAGTTTTTCACAATATAGTATCCATGAATCCATAGAAATCTTAATCATAAGCGAGCAAAGCACTAATATTTTTCTATAATAAATTTGTCTTTTTGTCCCTTATATTTTGTATTGGTTTCAAATATTCTCTTCTATTACAAAGAGTTACGTACTAAAAAACTAAATATATAAAACAAACACTATATATAATTAAATTCGAGGCAAACCATCAATTTATTTACAGGATTGCTAATTAGTATGAAAACGTACTATTGATACTAAAATAAACGAATTCAAAAGTAATCAATTAAGTTATATATAACATAAGCATTTAGTTAGAAGAGAGAATAAAAACAATTTCCAATAGATTTGTAATACTTAACTAATTCGAGTAGATATTTTTTTGTAATTGTTACCATTTTCATTTATTAATAACTTATATTAAAATATTGTTTTTATCCTTATCATATATGTTTAAGAAAAAGCATAAGCAAAATAACTTCATTTGATGTTAAACCTTCAATTAAAAAAACTGGGTGATTAGGGAATCAAAATGATGTTTTATTTATTTGTTTGAGATCACACAATGTTTAAAAGTTACATTGAGCACGGTTCACGAACTTTCGTGAAAGAATAATGTTACTCTTATATACTTTTTTTTTTTACTATATATGTTTATTTCATAATTTATTTTATTTTCTTTATCTTTTTTAATCTCATCATCACCTATTTTATTCTACACTTTTATCTATTCTCTTCCTGTCTTCCTATTACTCTTCATGAAATTACTGTTGTAGCTAAAAGCATCTTTTTAATTATTATTAGCTTAATAAAGAAAGAAAGAAAGAAAGAAAGAAAAAAACCATACCTTTTGAGTGTTTGATTGAGATTCAATATTGGAGGACCTTCCACCAGAACTCGATCCTCCGAACTGCATCATCTCCGGGGTCGTCCTTTTTATAAGTATACAGTGAACAATTACCACTGAATTAGCTTCAAAATATATATATTGCTAATTTAAAAAAGTTAACGAGTTAGTCTGGATCTGATTCTTATTGGAGAAAGAAAAGCTAAATATATATAGCATATAATATAATAACGAAAAATCGTTTTAATTACCCCAGGCCAGTGGATAGTTGAGAATGTGGCTGCTGCAAATTGGGATTATTGGTCCACTGTGTAGTCGGACAGAAAGGTGCTGGTGCACCATTTGCAGCTCCAAGTGGGTTCTGAATAACAAACAACAGTTAATTAAAATGTGAAAGACATGGTAAAATGAATCAAGATTTCACTTGACACCTTATATTTTAGAAATTTGACTTTGATATGACAGAGTTTTTATTATCAAGTAGACATATGTTATTTAGATCGTGTTACTTTTAGTTTTTAATGTGTAATTTGTATGCACTGTTCATATAAAAATTAAGATATGTATTATTTTAAAGATAATTATTATGAAAATAAAAAACTTATCATATATATTAATTTGTTATTAATTGACAATGTTTAGATTTTTTACACTGCCAGTATATATTAATTTTCTCTTTTAATATAAAAAATTGAATTTCAAAACACAAGATAAAAATGATTTGAACATTATCTTTGTTCTTTGATGGGGCATATATGTTAGCAGCATAAACTTTGCTTAACAACTTAAAAGTTCTAAAAGAGTTTTAAAATATTTTGAAAAGAAAGAAATAAGTTTTCGCTATAGTATCATTCTATTTATTTAAAAATAGGGTAAAATATGTTTTTGGTCCCTCATTTTATCTTGATTTCTGTTTTTAGTCCCTCATAAATTTTTTTACTGTTTTTAGTCCCTCATAAATTGTTCTGTTCTATTTTTAGTCCCTCATAAATTATTTTGTTCTGTTTTTAGTCCCTAACGTTAATTTCAACTATTAAGTGGTGACATGACATACATAAACTGTGTGTGTGAAAATTTCCTAATTAAGTTTCTAGTGACTTTTAACCGCTACAAATTTTTTGGCAGTCAGAAATGTTTACTTTTGTAACATTTCTTGTGATTTCAAAAAATCTGGTGTTCGAGGTTTTGATTTTTTTTTTTTTAATATTTCTGACAGTTTTAGTTTGCCAGAAAATTTGCAGTAGTTAAAAACCGCTAGAAACTTAAAAAGAAAATTTTCAAGCACAAATTATGCTCGTCACGATATCACTTAACAATTAAAATTAATGTCAGGGATTAAAAACAAAAGAAAACAATTTTTGAAGGACTAAAAACACAGAAAAAATTTATGAAAGACTAAAAATAGAAATTTATATAAAATGAGGGATCAAAAACATATTTTATCCTTAAAAATATTGTAGGATGCTTAAGCTTAGGATATTATTCATTTCATACGTACTTGTGGACATGATTCCTGAATTGGAGGCAGTTGAACACTTGAAGAAGACTCTCCGAGCAGTTGTGCTGCAAAGTTTGATGTTGGCAGATGGTAATAATTACCCGTGCCTTCAGCACTTGGTAAATCAATAGGAAAGTAACCTCCAGAGTTTGCTCTCATTTCCCTATTTTCAAGCCTGAATTTAATTTCAAAACACGCGCACACCAATAAGAGCTAACTCGTTAAATTAAATTAAATTAAATTATACTCCTGACAATCTCTAACTATATATAAATTGATGTAGCAAGCCTTTAAACTATGTGTAAATTCTAAAGAAGCTATAACTTACTGATAGAACAGTTCAGGGTGACGAGTGTTTTGAGTGACATCGAACAAACTCGATAGCTCTGGAGCTTGGAAATCTCTCGCGAATTCTCCCTGCTTGTTTTGATTGAAAGGCATTTATATATATATGTAGATATATATAAATTATTAAACTAATAGCATGCATTTGCATCATTAGAGCTAGCTATGTACATGTGTGTGTGTAATTGGGAAATACGTACAGCAAAAGGAGGGAAAATCTTCGGCACTGCTACTGCTGAAGGTCTTTGTTGTTGGTGTAGAGCATTATTATAAACCACAGGGTCCTCAACCTCAAATTTAAACATAGGTCGCGACCTACAATTAATTTTTATAAATTAATTATTGTTAGCACCAAAACTAGCATATCAACAACAAACATATATAGTTTGTTTATGTGTTATTATAATACCATTTAGCCGAAGATGCAGTAGGGTGAGTAGCGTTTGAGAATATTTCATCAAGGCCAAAACCACTAGTTCCACATAAGGAACGATTGGAGGTTGATATTCCGGTAGCATGTCCTTGATCCATCCACAGCTCCTACCAAAAGTAAAATATTTACGATAATTAATTTCACATGTATGCATATTTTACATGAATTAATTGATATCAGTGGTTAAACTCTTACACACTTACGTCATTTAATAACTTTCTATAAATACAAAATTAATTGATTTAACTGTTAAATCATTTGATATTATTTTTCTGACTTGTATATCAAATTTCTCAAAAATTGGACATTTATTTGTATGTTATCTAACAAATGGACACTTATATTTTAAAAAACATAGTAGTATTACTATTATCCATCAAAATAAAGTACTCTAATACTCCCTCTGGTCCTTTTTATAAAAAACAAAATGATGTTCTTTTTTTTGTCCTAATTATAAGAAACATATTAAGATGTATTAATTACTAGTTTTTTTTTTTACCCTTTATCTTGTGAAATCCATTAATGAGACACCTACTCATTTCTCATACATTTATTGGTCTATTAATAATACAACTTACACTTATTGGTGGAGGTGCAGTGTCATTAATGTAACCACAACTTAAATCAATCAATTTAAGGAGTACTTTTGGAATAAAATTTAAATTTATGACATTATTAATTATAACTAACTAAATTAACTATTTTTATTGGTCTTGACGATTTAGTTATTTGTTTCTTATATAAAGGACCGGAGGGAGTAAAATGCTAATTAATTTTTTATTTGAACAAATTTTATAAACTTAATATATTTTATAAGAACTTTCAATTCAATATTTGAATTAATCAATTTTATATTCTATAAAAAAATATTAAGTGATGTAAATATAATTAAAAGTTTGATACTAAACATCAATTAATCGTATATGATAGAACCAATGCATTTTAGACTGTATTTTGCAAGGTGAAATAGTCAATTTCTAATTTATTTAGTTTCCTACTTATATATATAATAGCAGTAATAGATTATTCTAAATGAATATTTCATGAAATTATTATAATGCATATATTAACACAACTAAACTCAAATGCTTTACGGTGTTAAAAAAAAGCCTCAAATGCCCAAATACTTCACTCATCCAATTGTTTTTAATCAAACACTGAAACACATATTAAACACGGTAGTACCTCACGCGCATAAGTTCCTTCGTTTGACATAATGAACTGAAATAGCTGCAAATTCCTAAAAATACATGCAGAAAAATCATATATAAAATACTAGTTAATTTCATTCAATATAGCAGCAAGAATTTAACTATAAGAAACTATAAAATACAACTTTGTATAAAAAATAAATAAATAAAATAACAGGTTCTTCATAAAAGTTTAAGATGAAAGGGGATGAGATTCCCCCTCCTTCCACGTCTGCCTATAGTAATTTTACAAATATCTTCTCAAATCATCATAGCGTGATTTCAAATATGACAAAAATAAAATATCATTTTAAGGTATTCCGGAGTGACACCTCACGGTTCGACTCTAGATCAGCCGGCTATCGAGCGGATATGTCAGGTCGGTCTTAAGATGACCAAAGGGTACACAAGGAAAAACAAATCCATTGAAAAACAAAAGATAATATTTTTTGGCTTTATAAAAAAAAAAAAAACAAATTCACTAACTTTAAATTTTAAAACGGGAATAGAAATTGTCTATATATCACTGAAGAATTTTAGGATTTTAACTATAGTCATACTCTTGTCATAAGTAGAAGATTAATCAAGTAATCCAATCCCGTTGGATTTTTTATAAAAAAAAAAAAAAAATTGTTATCTAGTGGAAGAGTCAAATACACTTGTCAACTATAAAATATAGAGAGAGAGCTCAATTGAAAGGCAAAATTTATTGTGACCTTATATCGTTGGAGAAATCTTTTAATTGAGTAAGAAAGTATCCGTACCTGCACATAATGAATTACGAAAATAAAAATCAGTTTGAGGAAGAATAGTTAAATTAACCATATAATGATAAAAAAAAATAAAAAAAATAACCATATGGATAAACATGGATGCAATAATGCCATGAAATTGATTAATTACAGATAGCAGGGGTTCATAAAATTGATAGCTACTAGCTAGCTTGTTATAGCCACTGCCGGAAAAACTAAGGAAAAGATTAAGACAGTCAGAGGGTTTAAAAACACTATCTTATCTACATTATTCAGCAAATTGAAGCTAGAAAAAGAGAGATGGGATAAGAACTAAGAACCTTGTGTGCGAAAAATGCTAGTTCAATTCTTTTCCTCACTATTCTTTTATGCCAATCTTATATATAGAACAACAAGGACATGAGTATATTGAACTATTAAGGAAAGTGATAGAATAAATAGATAAATAAATATTATAAAAGGAAATTATTTTAATTTAGTCACATTTTTTTTTCAAATGTAAATATACTTCACATAAATATAAAAGGAAATGACAAAATAGTAAAATAGTTATTTTATTACCATTTTCAAATTATTATTAAATTTGAGTTTGAATATTCAACGCATTCCTTGGAGTTTCAAAGTTATTTACTAAAATAGACATGTTTTATTTCAAAACCACAAATATAAAATTAGGTGATTTGACAGACACATCAGTATCCCTAAATAAGTTAGTATACATATAACTAGGAGTGTATTAGGTGAGAATACAAGAGATGAAAAGAATTAATATTTGACCATAAAATTGATAGCCAATGGTTGATTTTATACATATAACTTATTGCAATTAATGTTTAAAAAATTGTCAAATGTTTTGCTTTTCATATATATATTTTTATAATAATATTGAGGTTAGGATATATAATCTTATAAGGGTAAAATATGTTTTTGTCCCTATACTTTCAGAAAAAATTGGTTTTAGTCCCTGTACTTTCGAATCAATCATTTTAGTCCCTGTACTTTCAGAAAAACTTGGTTTTAGTCAATCTCCTATAATGGTGTTAATACTGTTAACGGAAATACAGTTTCTAACGGCTATAAACTGCAACAAAATACACATTCCTCATGTATTTAAACTCAACGAGAAATCCGTCTCTTCCATTACCGACAACACATTATGTGTCTATTTTTTTAATAATCTGTGACGATTTTTAGCCGCCAATGACGTTGAGTTTAAATACATAAGAAATGCGTATTTTGTGACAGTTTATAGCCACCAGAAACTGTATTTCCGTTAACAGTATTAACACCATTAGAGGAGAGGGACTAAAACCAAGTTTTTTTGAAAGTACAGGGACTAAAATGGTTGATTCGAAAGTACAAGGATTAAAACCAAATTTTTCTGAAAGTACAGGGACTAAAAATATATTTTACCCATCTTATAAATACTATTTACTATTCATATTTCTTAATCAATTTAGAAAATATATGTATTTGATTTTTTTTGTAATTCTTAATAGTTAATTTTCTAATCAACAATTATAGGCACATTTTATTCTTTAAAGTGCACATATTAAATATAGAAAGGAGAATTTCGGTCGGCTTAAACCTAATTATTATTTTTTTGTACATATAATTAATGTAAGCGCATATTATTTTAAAATATAAATGTTTATTCTGCATCATTATCTTTATTTATTTTCCATTTAACTGTAACAAAATTCCAAATTTGCAATCTTAATCATATAGGGTTTTATAACCTGAATAAATGATTATATATTTGTTTTAGATGCATGATTCTCATTTTCTAACACATGTTCAAAGTCAATCACTCTTTTAAAGTATATTAGCGTTGAACATGACCTAACAAATTTATAAACACGCCTAAAAAGTCAAAAGTTGAAAATTCAACTTGCTTGTTATAGGGGGGGAAAAAAAGGAATGGTTTTAATATCCCCCTCCCTTTCTTATAGCATGTTTCGTTTTACGTTTGCACCTTTCAAATATGAGTCTTGATTCGATCGGTCAAACGTGATTATCACCCATGACAAGATGTTTGGAATCTGATCTAAAACATGAGTCTCATCCTGAAACATGGATTTAATTAGAAGCAACTCTTTGTAGTTTTTGCATCAAAACAAAATTAATTCTCTATTTTGATATGTTATTTTCTCATGTTTGACCTTTCCTTTCACCACCAATACAATGTCACTCTAATTAGTCTCCGCAAGGTTCTTTGAAAAGGATTGTTTATATAGCAAATTATCAATTGTCAATATCTTTGCTTCCAAACTATAACTATTCTTCTATTTATTAACCGTTAACTTTCAATTTCATCTCCACATTTTCAAACCGTTCCACTTCAATTCTCTGCCTTTCTTTTGCTATGGTAGGTATTTGCATAAGAAGAAAGAGAATCTAAATAATGATATTTTTATTTAATTAAAGAAAAAAAATAAAAATTATTTATTTAATTAAAGAAAATGAAAGATCCATTCAAAGGAAAAATGTTTGCCAAAGATCAAAATTTGATATAGGGACAAAAAGGTAGTACCCATCCTAAAAAAAAAAATAGAGCGTGGAAGCCTTAACCTAAAATGAAGATAAGGTGACTGAAATCAGGAGGCAGTTGCTTCCTACACCTAAAAAATCATTTCCTGTACCCTTTTTACTTCCAAATTGGCCAATCCGAATTGTAAAATCAATTCTTGACCAAATTTTTTGTGCAAACCAAGTGTTTGATGAAAATCCACAACCAAATTTCCTTCCTTAAACTCTTTATTTTTCTGCACTTGTCTTTAATTTGGTTACTTCAACATTTAAACTCTCATAGTCTACTAAATTTATTGTTATTACCGAAGTATTGCACAAGTTCTTTTAGAGACGATATTTACTTATCACTGTGTTACTTGAGCGATTTGGTACTTTTGTTAAAATCCCAACAAGGGTCCAAAGACCATTTGTTATATTTTTTTTCAAGAATTAACTATTAAGTATAAAACACCAAAAATCGAAATGACATAGATAATGCACAAAAAGTCAAAATCTAAAATATCACAAATAAAAAAAAAGCATAAATAACTTAGAAATAAAAAAAAAAGATTGTGTTTTAGAACCAAAGTACCATTACATGAAAAAGTAGATAGAAAACTAATACAAAAGCAACAAACTATTTAGGGTTAGGAATAAAATGATCATTCTCATCCAAGTGTCCAATCTGCCCATCTTACATAAAGAAGTTTAGAATTGAATTTTTTTTTAATCAATCCAAGATTGAGAATTTTTAGTTGATTAATGGAATTATTTAAAGACTCCTCGACAACAACCTTCATTTTCACAAGATGAGCTTCATAAGTAGACTTTATAAGTGAAGACACTTTGTCACGATTGATCTCAAAATTTCTTAAGGTGAATTGTAAACAATTTTTCACATCTTTAGCATAAAAAAAGATCAGCCTTATTCTGATTCAAATCCTTTTTCACCAAAGTCGACTCAGAAATAGTAGAAGACAAATTAATATGAAGTATAAAACACCAAAAATCGAAATGACATAGATAATGCACAAAAAGTCAAAATCTAAAATATCACAAATAAAAATAAAAAAAAGCATAAATAACTTAGAAATAAAAAAAAAGATCGTGTTTTAGAATCAAAGTACCATTACATTAAAAAGTAGATAGAAAACTAATACAAAAGCAACAAACTATTTAGTGGTTAGGAATAAAATGATCATTCTCATCCAAGTGTCCAATCTGCCCATCTTACATAAAGAAGTTTAGAGTTGAATTTTTTTTAATCAATCCAAGATTGAGAATTTTTAGCCGATTAATGGAATTATTTAAAGACTCTTCGACAACAACCTTCATTTTCACAAGATGAGCTTCATAAGTAGACTTTATAAGTGAAGACACTTTGTCACGATTGATCTCAAAAAATTTTAAGGTGAATTGTAAACAAATTTTCACATCTTTAGCATAAAAAAAGATCAACCTTATTTTGATTCAAATCCTTTTTCACCAAAGTCGACTCAGAAATAGTAGAAGACAAATTAATATGAAGCTTTACTCTCCTCCTAAAGTACAACATTAGCATAAGATGAATTTCTCGCTTCCTCCCAACTAACCCTAAGACCCATTTGAGATGATTTTTAGTTATAAATTTCAAAAAAATTAAAAACAAGAACATTTTAGTTTTTCTCTAATTTTTATTTTCGAATAAATTTATTTTAAAAATTTCCTATCCTATTAAAATTAATTTAAGAGTATGTTTGTGTGATGGTGACAATGACAAGGTGATGTTGGTGGTGGTGACATTGGTGATGGTGGTGGTAATTGTAGCTGGCAATAATGGTAGTGGTGGTTCCAATGGCAATGACGATGACGGTAATGACAGTACTGATAGTGGTGGCGGTGCCACTGCTAGTAGATAATAATGGTGGTGGCAATAATGACATCACCGATGACAACAATGATGGCTGCAATGCTAGTGGTAGTAGTGCCAATGACGATGGTGGTGTTGTTGTCACTTGCCGATGGTGGTGGCGATGCCAGCGAAGGTGGTGATGGAAGTAGTGAAAAAGAGTCATTGTCAAATATAAAGAAATAATGTTTCTTTAAAATTAAAATCTAAATTTACAATTTTTTTTTTAAAAAATGAATGTAAAAATGTTTTGAAATTAAAAAAACTATTTCAACTCCATTTTTACCAAAGTTATCTTGAAAATTGCATTTGAAAACCAAAAATAAAAAACTCCCAATCATCCCTAACGGCGCTTAAGTTTCTAAAATAAGTTTTGAATAATTTTCCTTTCCTTTCTTGGGTCTCCACCTATCCCAAGGAAATCCTCCGAGAATAAAAAGAACACACAGGTTAACTGAAATATATGTATGAAAACAATATACAGATGTGTCACATTCTAAGCATCATTAGACTTAATTCCAACGATGGACATAAGGAAGTGGAGCTTCTCCTTGATTTCAGTGGGGTCGCTCGAGTTCTCATCGAGAGAAGTTGGGGGCTCAACTCCAGTGAAGATGTAGAGAGCCTTTAATTCATCTGAACATGATGCTTGCATTGTTCCTTCATATCCTACTATCTTCCGTATCCCATTAATCTGTTTCCATATGTTGTCCTCATCGAATACAACCTGCAAAAACTAGAGTAAATAGCCAGATAATAACAAAATATGTGGCAATAAAACTTATAATAAGTTAATGGATAAAATATGGTTTTGTTTCATGTACTTTCAATCAACCTTAGTTTTAGTCCTATAATTTTAAATCAATCAATTTGGTCCCTATACTTAAAAAATAGGTGTATTTTATCCCTGCACAATGACCACATAGAGACTAAATCAACTTATTTTTTAAAATATAGAGATCAAATTGATCGATTAAAACTACATGGACTAAAACCAAATTTGGTTGAAAATAGAGAGGACCAAAAACATATTTTACTCTAAGTTTATCTATATATCCAAATTCACATGGTAATATGCAGACAAACAAATTTCAGGGACAAATTCCTGTGGGTAGCACTTCTCCTAACACCATAAACATTATCGATGATCCTATGCATTTTAATTGTTAAGCGCTCTGAATTCACTTAGACGTGTCTCTACTATTGCTGAATTAGCTTTAGTTTCATATTATTTATTACTGTTGCTGAAATATGTTGAATGTTGATACTTGATGGGCCTACACTAAACTGTAAGATAAGTTTAACCATGCACTAGGTGTAATTATTTCCACATGGAATACAATAAAATAAACGTCAAAGGTAATCATAACAAATTGTTTAGAATTCAAAGAATCCTAATAATATTAAAACAAATATCACCAAGTACCTAAGGTATAATTAGAAATTCACTTGATATACTAACAAAAAGACAAACTTAAATTAAGCCCTGACCTCTTGAGAAGGGCAAACAGTGTTTTCTCCAGAGGAACATTCAGATGGCCTAGACTCTTCTTCTACAGACGAAACAAGAACCTCCATAGAATCTGTATGCCCATCAACATTTGAAGATCCTGCAAGCATGTAAATTAATTCAGATGTCAGGGCTCAAAATAAAAATTAGCCCTTTAGGCAAAGCAAATGGAACACAAAATTGAAATGGCAAACATATTCCATGGTCTAACCTTCATGCAAATAAATTGTGTATCCACACTCGTCAGGGTCTATTTGTTTTCCATCAAACAAATCAAGTGCACTTTCATTAGCAATTTCTCTAGCTTCTGCATCTAACGAGTGCATCCCTTCATTTAATTCATCTAACTGTGATTCTTGATTTTCAAAGTCCGAAATATTATTATCTAACTTCTCATTTTGCAGTATAGTAGGACAATCCGGTGGAGGCTCCGGTTCCTCTTTAGCAACTATATGTATGTCAACATTTTCACTGATAACCTCAGATGAGTCCTCATCCACTGAAATATTATAAACCAGCGCTTCTATCGGCAAATCTCCAATTGGTTCAGCTGGAATCAGCAGTTCAGAAGGTTCAGCCATTGGCTCTTGTGAATCATTTGTATTATCAAATTCTTTTCCTTCTAACATAGTATCCTTACTTTCATCATTTATTGTATGAAGCATCTCCTCACATACATTTGGATCTTCTTCCTTTCCCAAGTCTTCTTCAGTCCCCTCAATGATACCACTACGTGTGTCTTCCCATGCTACCTCCATATCTTCAACAGCTGGACCAATTTTTTGATCACTTTCATTTTCCCTTCCACATATTCCTCTCTCCTGTGCCATATCAGTTCTACCCTCATCTCTAATTTTTTCTAACAGCCCCTTTGTTTCTCTCTGTAACTCTGATTCCTCTATGTCACCCTCCATGGCCTGATCCTCGGATTCCTCTAAAACCACAGTTGTATAATCAAAGGGAGTCTTAAATTCTCCAATCATTGTCACAACTCCATTGTCCCCACTTATTGGTTGCACTTCCATTCCCTCGGTGGCATCTTCTTCTTGTGGACCACATTCACTCCCCAATGTCACATTTTCCCCATTCTTCATACATTGAACACCATCCATTTCAATGTTTCTCTTTGCTTCATCTGCAAGGGCTTGTTCCTCTTTATATGTGCGTATAACATCACTACCTGGCTGAAAACACATCTCTTCACGCAACAAAGTATCCTGAGGAGTAGGCCTAGGGAGCAACTTATTCATTAAACTCTGAGTGCAAGCATGGCTAGCCAAGAAAATAGCACAAGGCATAGAAACAACAATGCCAATAGCAGAAGCAACCACAAGAGGTGGAACAACCACCGGGGCAGCAGAAGCTACGAAACCAGCCACTAAGATCTTCCTTCCCAGACAGAGTCCCCTTTTCAGCACCCACCTCCTCACATTGCAACCATTTCTAGCATTATTTTTGAACGAGTATTTACTAGTATACCATTCTTCATCTTCTACTTCTTCCAATTCCATCCTATTATTATATATACATCAATGTCATTGAAAGTTGAACTTGAAACAAAACTTGTAATAATATGTTTTGAGATTAAAGACGTTTTCTTTATGCATGTCTGTTACGTCTTACAAAAGCATTACTAATTAACAAAGTGAACAGACTAAAGAGTGAAAATCGTCTTATATAATGAAATCCAGGAAGAGAGGGAAGATAACAGAACGAGAAGGTGGATCGGAGTTTTACCTGAACTGAATGAAAGATAAATAAACTTCTAACTTCTAACCTCTAAGAGCTAATATGCTACCGTGCTTCACCTTCATTTTGACTCAGTCGCATGGCTAAATTCAGTGATTAATTTTGGTAAAATGAAGGAGTGTCTGGTTCATCATTCGCATGTGTTGTTGTTGACACGTGCTAGAAAGAGAGGGATCAGTTGACAGCTGCAGGGTAAGGAGAATGCCACCTCTGTTTCTTTTGCATGCAGCATTCAAATATGCATCCAAGCATTGATCATCTAATTTTCTATTTAATATATTATATAGAGTTTATATAGTACTTCCAATAATTTTGGAAATTTTGATACTGTTATTTTCTTAGTCAATCAAATTGTATATCATCTTTTTTCTTATTAATTAATAAAAAAATTTGTTATTTTGTTATTTTCAAATTTTGTTATTTTCAAATTAATTAAAATATTGTTTTTTTTAAATAATAACTATTTTTTTATTAGAATAACAACTATTTTAAAAATAACAAAAAATTCTATTTAACCAAAGTTAATAAATTAATTAGTATTAAAAATGTCAAATACTTTACACAATATTTTCTTTTTTACCCTTTCTAAATTTTTCTAACGAATCTAAGGATACTTTTAATTTTTTTCCATCGTATTAGCATTTTAAGAGCTTAAACTTTTTGATAGATGAGAAAATAAAAACAACGAAACAACAGGAAAAAAAAACACAAAAATAAATTATTCAAGAACCTCATTTTTTACAGATTTTAAAAATTATTTAAAATAAAATATATTACAAGATAAATTATTTTTCATAAATTTAAAATATAAATTATATGTTAAAAATATTTATTTATTATAAATTTTAATTATATGATAATTTGTGATATATTTATCTTCTTTACTGCTTATCTCTTCCTATCTATTTTTTTTGTGAAGTATCTCTTCATATCTATTCTTTCCATCTTTATATTTAAATTGATCACCAATGTTTAATCAGATTTTTTTAATTTAAAATAGTTGTTATTTAAAAAAAATATTTTAATTAATCAAGGACTAATTTGAAAATAACAAAGGTTTGTATTAATTAACGAGAAGAAAGATTATATGAAATTTGATTGGTTAAAAAAATAACAGTATCAAAATCCTCCAAATTATTGGGAGTATCATAGAAACTATCTATATTATATAATGGAACTATTTTGTTCAATTTAGGCTAAATTGCAATTTTGGTCCCTAGTTTTCTAAATTCATGATTTTGGTCCCCTAGTTTTTAATTTAACATTTGGCCCCCTAATTTTACAAATTGGCAAGTTTGGTTCCCTGTTAGATTATTAACTAATAATTGTGATTAATAAAGTTATTAAATTAATTATAAATTAATTAAAAACTATTAATTATTAAAAAAAACTTTATAATTAAAGTTTACGTTGAGGAAGAGGGGTTGGGGAAGAGAGGTTGAGGAGAAGAGGTTAGGATTAATAATCTTTGATTAAATTTTTTTAATGTAAAGTTCTAATGTGAGACTTTAAGCTATTCAAGCTCAACTCAACTTAAACTAACAACATGTTGGTCAATGTAAGTTATTTTTAATATTAATATTTTGGATATTTTTTAATATTTGTTATTAATATCATTTTGAGAAAATATTAATTATAAGAAGATAATAATTAAATTATTTTATAAGAATTAAATTTAAGAATAATTAAATTTATTTAATTTTTTTATTTCTCTTTAAATTATTTTAAATTTTCCTTATGTAAATTATTTAATATGTATTATTATTAGTTTTGTCTAAATGATTTATATAAATAATATGTAAAAAATACCAATATATTAACATTTATAAATATTTTTTTGTCATGGTAACTTAATTAGTGGTCTCAAATTCGAATCCTAAATATACAATCGGCCAATTGCATTAAAAAGAAATGCTAGCGATTTTCTCTTTGATACTTTCTTTCTAATACTCTCTACTATTGACTAAAATCTATTAAAAAAATCTATTGAATATTTAGGAGAACCTTTACTAGCAATAATAGTCCTATCTTGCCCGAAAAAAAATATTAGATTGAGATAAGTTTTGATAAAAAAATATTTTTTATAAAGTTTAAAATTATAAAATAAGTTGGTGTGATTATTAATATTTTTTACTTAATTTTTTACATTATAGAATTTTTCATTCTCTCTATTTTGATTTATTGATTTATTTTTACTGTTTCTACTAAAATAGTTTTTGAAAAACATTAATATTATTGAACAATTATTTGTCAATTAATTCTTTGACAATTTTAAAATAATTAACTAAAAAATATTTAAAAATATATAATATTTAATCTATTTAAAATTTAAATTATATATTTTATAAAACAATCTTTATTTTTAAAATTATAATATGTATACTAGAAATATTTATTAATATTTTATTCTTTATTTTTAATTATTTATTATATTTAATAAAAAATATTTCAACACTTTATTTTTTTCAATTTGGTCATTTATCTTTTAAAAAATTTATTTTGATCATTTATCTTATTTAAAATATTCAAAATGATCTTTTATCTTTTAAAAAATTCACTTTGATATCTTATTTTATTGAAAAAGTTCAAATGGTCCTTCAACTATTTAAATATATTCAAAATAGTCATTTATCTGAGTGTTGAATATATTTAAATAGTTAAAGGACTATTTGAACCTTTTAGATAAGGTACCAAAGTAAAAATTTTAAAAGATAAATGATCATTTTGAACCTTTTAAATAAGATAAATGATTAGAAGAAATGCTTTAAAAGATAAAGATACATGTAATTTAGAAGAAAAAAAATCATTTTAAATAAAATAAATAGATAAAAGACTAAAATCATCATTTAGCATATAAATATATTAAGCGAGTTAATAATGATATTGTGGTGTTTTTTATCTTGGGCCATTGGCTGCTATAATTTGGTGTTACTTACAAAAGGCATTGGGCCTGCGAAATCTGTCGTTTGGTGACAGTGAGTCAGTGACGTGCGGGTGCTTGCTGCTGTAAGGCGTAGTTTCAAGAGAGAGACACAAACACAAACACAAACACAAGGGAACTGAAATCAATAGCCATGAAGATCGTTCGGAGAGACCTCGTACCCAATGGACCTGGTAGCGTTAAGGTGCAATTCCAATTCTATTTACTTTTATTCGTTTTATTTTTCCGTAAAATTTGTTGTTTACGACTATGGCATGCAGATGGTGGCAGTGGATTCGGATGATCTCTGGTTTGCGTATAACTTGATAGCTCCCGGAGATTCTGTCATGGCTGTTACTGTCAGGTACTCTTTCTCTCAATTCTCGCTTGCTTTAATCGCATAATCTCATTTTTCAATTTTCAATTTTTATATTCTTTTTCGTTTGTGCTTGTTGTAATTGTAACAGGAAGGTTCTTAGGGAAGCTGCTAATGGCGGACGAGATGCAGAACGCGTCAAGCTCAAATTGGAAATTAAAGTCGAAGAGGTTTTGTTTTTTCCACTTCTCCTGCATTATGTAGTAATAGGATTTGTGTTATTTCTTCAGTTTTTTTGTCTTATTTCGATTTTGTTTTGTACTAGGTTGCTGATTATGACAAAGAGGGTTCTATTTTGCGTGTTCGTGGAAAGAACATTTTAGAGAATGAACATGTCAAGGTACTTCACTGAAACTGTAACTGTCATCCTGATTTTAAGTTTTTTATTCCAAATTGTTACTGCTAAACTCAACTTCTCATCTGTGACTTGCTGCAGATAGGAGCATTCCATACTCTAGAACTCGAACTGCAGCGGCCGTTTGTGCTCAGAAAGGTGTTTCTCTTGAATCATTATGCTTCCTGTTACTGTTCTTTTCGTGTTGTTAAATATGTGCTTCATATGCATACAAGCTAGGCATTTTGCTTGGATTTATCATTGTGCCATTATGGTTAGAATTATGAATGTAACAAAAGAAATTGGAGAAGAGCCGAGGAGTAATATTTAAGAAAATTGCATTGTGATAGTTTTTTCTTTTCCTTTTTATATATCTCTTGTGAAGAATCATGATTACTGAAGATTACATTTTTCCTTTTGTAGGATATTTGGGATTCTTTGGCTTTGGAGGTACTACAACAGGCCTCTGGTACACTATCAGTTATATGAATCTCCCAATTTTTTTATAGACATTTATACTTATGGGAATTTGAGTAGTGTAATCTGTGTGCATGGAAATTACAAAATCTGCTAATTTGAAGAATGAAGATATTTCTTTAACATTACAAATTTTAGCTTGCATATTCATTTTTCCTGACATTAGATCTGACAAATGTACCATGATCAATTGATCAAATTGTTGAATTGCTACTTTATGTGTGTCTTAAATCCTGCACTCATTTAAGCAGGCATTTTACCAAAAATGAAATAAATGCTTCATATAGAATCAGTCATATTTATCAAGCAAAAATGGAATTAATAATCCTCATCTGGTCAATTTGTTATATGATTGTTGGTGTAAATCTTAGTAATCAAAATGGTGAATAAAAATTCCTGCATATTTTGCAGATCCTGGTGCAAGTGCTGATCTAGCTGTGGTGTTGATGCAAGAAGGATTAGCTCATATCCTCCTTGTTGGTAGAAGGTTAACTTTAACTTCAATATGTTTCATTTATACATTACTTATAATAACAATTTATACATAAGATAATTTGCTCAGCACTCTACTAGTAAAAATGGTTGGTGTTAGTTAGAATTGTTTGATTTCTGTGGGTACACTGGAAATTAAATACATGTTCTTCTTGTTGATATTCTAGTTAACTTTTGACATGTAATTGTGTCATTGCAATGAAATGATTTGTCTTATTATGTCTAATAAAACAGTATGACTATTACTCGTTCGCGGATAGAAACATCAATTCCTCGCAAGCATGGGCCTGCAATTGCTGGTTATGAGAAAGTATGATCTCTCTCTATTGTAAGATGTCGGTGAATGAATTCAATAACTTGAGTGATACAAATCTAAAGCATCCTCCTCCCTTTTGCAGGCTTTGGATAAGTTCTTTGAGAATGTTTTGCAGGTAAATTTAGCCCAAGGACTTAGATTTCCTATCTTTAGCATTTATTCTCATTAATGATACATATTCCATATAAAAAAATTGAAATGGATTTACTATGGTTTATAAACTTCTTTTTCAATAAGGGGTGTTTATGAAATTTATGAATTTAATGCTAATGATATACTGCAAATTCAAATACCCCTCAAAGCTCTATAATCTGATTTGTGTTATGTTATATATGTGTAGCTCTAGCTTTGAATTGTTGTTCTTTATTAACCGCCTTACAGCCACTTCCTTACCCATGGTAATAAGAGATGCCCAATGCCCATGGTAAACCCATGTACCAAACACGGGCATCTTGCTGAAGAATCCAATATATCCAGTAATATTAGATGCCTGGATGAAGATGCCTGTGTGTCAAATATCTCCTTATTGTATAAATGAATTTGTCTCTTCTATGTTTCTTTGCTCCTTGCTTAAGAGGACATCTTATCGTGATCTTCTGCTGTAGTCTTTCATTCTTATCTTTAATATTTCTACTTTTATCAAACAAAAGCGTAAAAGGGGCATTTACAAATTTACTGGATTCTACCAATCTGTTCAGGCTTTCTTGAAACATATAGATTTCAACGTGGTTCGTTGTGCTGTAATTGCAAGTCCAGGATTTACAAAGGTAAGTAATTATATTCCCTGTTTGTTTTATTTGGGCTTCATTCTTGGTGAATATTTACAAATTCGATACAATGTGAGTGTGTGTCTCCATGCATGTATTATTATTTATTAATAATAAAATATTTATCTTTAATGATTTGTATGTGCATAAGTGCAGACAGGATTTTGGTATAGAAATGTTTATTATGTTTATATTTTAAATCTGTTTCTGTTTCAGGATCAGTTTCATCGTCACTTATTTTTGGAGGCAGAACGAAGACAGTTGCGACCTATTATTGAAAACAAGTCACGCATCATTCTTGTGCATACCAGTTCAGGATACAAGTATGGTTGCTTTCTTTATTTGCATGTTCTCTGTTCCTTCTTTTCTAGGACTTTACAAAAGCTTTGTAAGGTAATTAGAATTGACACAAACACGTGAAGATTATTGTGGTTACCAATCAATTAAATGTAGCTTGACTGGCATAATTTTCTGATATACTGGTATAATGTGCCTGTCTTTAACACTTGATTTAACAAAAGTTGTACCCATATTGTTTGAGGCTGGTGACAAAAATATGTTTTGTCATTGTATCTGCTCCATATATAAGGTTTTAAGTGAATGTGAAGTCTCATATGCCTGGTTGTCAAAGACACCCATTTATTTAGAATGTGAAGACTGAAAAAAAAAAAAAGAACATGGCAGCAAACATAGATTAGCACACTGTTGTTTTAAGGATTAACTTTGTAGTATCTTATCTCTTTAGCATTATTATTTATTATTTGTAGGCATAGTTTAAGGGAGGTTTTGGATGCTCCAAATGTCATGAGTTTGATAAAAGATACTAAAGCAGCACAAGAGGTACCATCAAAACCAAAGCAGTACACCTTTTCTATTTTTCCATTTGGTCCTGCAGCCCCTGCTGAATAATTTCCATATTCTGTTTACTTATTTTCTATTGAGCCTGGAATAAGCTTTATTGTTTGTTTTCCTTTAGGTTCGAGTTATGAAGGATTTCTTCAACATGCTTTCAAATGTCAGGTTCTATTTTTTAGATGATTTTGTTTACCTTGCCTATGTTTATGGTTGGAATGTTGTATCCCTATTTTGAATTCCTTTGAGAATTAGTTCAATTTAAGAATTTGATAGGATTAGAGACACTAAATTTAGGTGGATCAATAAGGTCTTTGCATAACTTCTATTTGCTCATAGTCATATGTCTAAAAGAAGAGTTTTGATCTTTTAGTCAGTTGCATGATGAATTGGTATAATGACTTCTAGTTAGATGCTTACTTTATTGAAGTTAAATAAGAGAAGTACATCTTCTATGAAATTTCCATTTTGTTTTTTGTTCTAGTTTTTTTATTAAGTGTTTAAAAATAAAATTACACAATTTTTTTATGAAAGGAAAAAATTATCTCAAAACTACATGGTGCTAACATTTTCCCTTACCAGCGTGGGACAGCTGCTTCAAGCTCTTGTAATTGTTTACTGTGATTGTAGAATACAATTGCTTAGCTCCATGATATACAGATATAATTATAAGGATACAACTTTCTATTTTATTATTAGGAATTTAGGATACATGTAAGGTAAAGGTAGGATATGACATCACATATATATAAAATCAGGCTGTCTTTTCTTCACACCATTTTGGATATGAGAGTATTGGGAAAATTAGATTTAATTGTCAACGGATGTTATTAGAAATAGAATTGACTACGGATTTGAGCAATAACACTATTCCATAAAACTGTCAATTTTCCCAATCTAAATAGAGCAGATTTTTCATAAAGATTTGGCTCAACATGTTCTATTGGATTAGAGTAGAAGAACCCAACTTAGTGTTCTTAAAAGAATAGAGAAATCTTTATTCAACTTGGTGTTCTTAAAATAGTAGAAGAACCAACTCAAGATAATACAGAATTATGTATAGCTAGCATCTCATGAAACATCAACAAAACCAATGAAAGCATCATAAGATGTCATAAATAAAACATTATAGATAGGCTACTCCATGGTTGAAAGAAAAAGAGGAGAAAAAGATTTATTTTCAGCTTTGTCATTGCAAATACATTATAAACTAACCTTTATTAAGTATTCAAGTATCCATGCATCCTAGGTTTAGCTTTATCTTAATGGAAACATGATATCAGATGCTTTTACGCCTTGTCGTAAATTGTTTAATTTCATGATGCATATGTTAAGAGTTGTGCAGTTCATTATTGGAGAAACCCCTTATTATGCTTGTTACATAATGATTGATCTTTGTTGAGTGCAATCAAGAGTTACAAATGTATCTGGGTGGATGCTGGATAAGCTAAAAAATGATCTTCCAGAGGATTTATCTTGGGAAATCCTCATTGTCCTGTTTTGTGAACAATCAAGTATTAAAAATGTAATTTAGAGAGAGAGAGAATCAAAATCCAAAGGAAGTATCACCTTAGCATAAAAGGAGTGCTCACATTTCTCCCTTAAATTATTGTCACGTCAAAGCTGTGAAGATGGCTTACCTAAATTTTGCATTTTCAGAAATCTAGGAAATCCTGATTGAATATCTTTGGTGTGGAACAGGATCCATCACGTGCTTGTTATGGAATGAAACATGTTGAGGTTGCCAATGAACGACTAGCTGTACAAACGCTTCTCATTACAGATGATCTTTTCAGGTTGGTATTATATAGCCCTAAAATATTCTGAATCAAAGATGGCATGCTGGATTGTTCTATCTGATTCACGCTCACTTTGACATTCATGTATCCTGCTATTTTGTTTAATTCAGCCATATATCTTATCTATCTCTTTTCCATCCTTGGAGATGGTTTAGATCAGACTTCTTTGTGAACTACTGTTTACTACACAATTTGTTTCATAGAAATATATTTTGGTTTTGACTTTTGAGCCATACAGCATCATGATAACTGAACTTTGCGTTTTCTTTACCATCCTATTTGTTAGCTTGGGTTTGGGATGTAATTCCCCAAAATGCTCCTTTTGATGTTGTGATAGAGTTGTGACTTCACTACTTGCTTCTGGTTATAGGAATTCAGATTTAGCAACAAGAAAAAGGTTTGTTAACTTGGTCAACTCTGTTAAGGATTCAGGAGGCTCTGTCCATGTATTTTCGTCCATGCATGTCTCTGGAGAACGTGAGTTTTATTGCTTTCATTATTCTTTACTATTTTTGGGGTGGGTGGAGTGTGGGATATTTATTAATCCTAGAATCCATGAACTAAGAATGGTGAACAATTATTGAAAAGAAGGTAGAAGTAATAAGATGGCAATGTATAAACTAAAATATTTTCTTCTTTTCTTCCTCCTTTTTTTATTGGAGCTGCTTCATGGAAGTGAATGAAATTTCTGCACAAACATTTATGTTCTAATTTTCTGTTTGTTTTAAATTGAATTTACCAATTTTATATTGATGGACAGAACTAGCCCAGATAAGTGGCATTGCTGCAATTCTTCGGTTTCCTCTCCCTGATCTTGAAGACATTGAGATGTGATGGACAATGTTGGTCAAGCATGTTAGTGTTGGTCATGGCTCCTCTCTGTTTCATACTATTCTTAAATACTCGGCTGATGTTGCAACAGTCCCTCAGTACACCTATCGGGTTGCAGGATACGTTGAGCGAGGGACTTGTATTACAAACCACACAGTGCTAATTTATAGTTGCAAGTTATATTTACCACCCAGTGTTCTATATTTTTGGGTGAATTTCTGTGCTCCTTGGTATTTGTGTTGAAATTGATACTTTCCAAGTTCCCATCATGTATATGAATCTGTTGAGTTATTATGTTAAATTATGTTAGTAACAGTTCTCCTGCCACGAGCCGGGGGAGTTTTCTCGTGTTTCTTGATATTGCTGAAGGGGATAGACATTCAAATGCTAAAAGCTGGAGCTGGAGGAACAAGTCAGTTTAGGAGAGACTAGTAATGTTAAATAAAACAGTCTCTAACACGCTCTCTAAAACACACTTTTTAACATACTAGCAATGTTATATATAAAGAATTTTAACCACTCTTAATAAAGTCTAATATAAGGTGCATTTAATTTACATTGAGACCTATATGAGAACCAGTGTTTGTGGCCGACTTTAGGCCATGAAGTCACTTTGCCAAAGACTCCAAATTTTGCAAGGCATCAATAATTTTAGTACATTAAAGTTTGAGAATGATATTGTTGATTTAAATAATTAAGTAATAAATTTTATTATAATCTTTTAGAAATATTATACTACATCAAAAGATTTTTTTTTTCATAACAACTATTATATTACATCAAAAGATTAAATTCTTTTTTAAATACAGGCTATATTTATAAAATATTATTAACTATACATGTAACTATTAGCTATCACTGAAAAAGTTTTTAAAATTAAAATTATTTAAATCCTATTTGAAATCATGTTACAAGATAAATCAAATTAGTTATATTATCCGTAGAAAGTGTAATATTAAAGTTACTAGATTACAAAAGCAACTAAAAAAGTTAAAAGAATAAAATGAGAATTAACAACTTTACATTAGAGCTTCGTATGAATTTTACCCAAGGCCCTAAATTTGTCATGGTCCTAATAAGAACAACACTATAAAAGTTTAGTCATACTATGATTTTCTAGTTTATCTACTATTTGATGGTCAACATAAATTACAAGCAATTATAGAAGTGAAATATAGGATTGTGTTGAACAACAAAAACAACCTTATCGTACTAAATGAGGAGTGATCCATGTTTGATATAGCAACAGGTTTTATGTTAAGAAAAATACTAGTAACATACTCTAATGTAATGACATCTAATTTAAAACGTATTATCGATTGTAAAATTTTAATAGATTAAATTGTTTTAAAATTAAAAAAAGTATAATTTAAACATCTTTTAAAGAATGGGAAAGGTAATAAAAGAAAAAATAAATAAAATAGGAAAAGACCAATGCTAGCGACACTCTTATTAACACTCTTTGTGATTGGTTGAAATTTGTTGAAAATCATAATTTTGGTAGATCTCACTTATCATTTAATGATTTTCTCTCCTAATCTAGAAGTGAGATCCATCAAAATTGATTATTTTCAACAAATTTCAATCAATCACAGAGAGTATTAACAAAAGTGTCAGAAAAAGTGTCACTAGCATTCCTCATAGGAAAATCCAATTGAATACTCTTGTCCCTCTTTTATACTAAAGTGGTTGCTTCTTAAATATTTTGCAAATACTGATTTGATTACAAGTCCCGTGAGCATCCTTAAAAGCTGCGTCTATAAGATTTTGATGATCTTACATCCAGCCAAAAAACATAGGAAACATTTTATTTGAGAAAATATTTTCTGCTTTTATCCTTTATTTTCACTTTTAGTTACAAAAATATCACCTCATTCTCACTTTATTTCCTATTTTCCAAAGTTTGTATAAAAAACAGTAAAAATAACTTTATGCTTTTATTGTTTTTTATACAAGCTTTTAAAAATAAAACAGTGAAAATAAGAAGTGTTTTTATCAAATCAAACAGCCACAAGTCGATGACCACTTAACTTCTGTAACAAATGACAATTGTCATCATAAAAGGGAAACGAGGAAGAAATTTGGAATTTCTAAACATGACACATTAATATGTGATTTTAAATATTATATACATAATCCCCTCAATGATAGGGGAAATCATGACTTGCCCCTGGCCTCGGGAACAGCCATAATGAAAACCATCACGTTGACAGAATAAACTAAACACAGTAGAACGAAACTGGAACTGCATGTCTTACAACAACATATAGATGAAGGGCCAAAGCACCATAACCTGTTCACTCATCTTCGAACATACGCCAAAACAGGTCATACTTGATTCTGTATAGTTCTTTCAAGATACCCTTTGACTTGGCTGCTAGGAAAGTTATTCCAGCACAATCACAGAAGAACTAAGCAACCAAAATTATACTATGATAGTCTTTTGCATGAATCTCCGGAGTAAAGCATGCTCATTACTCATCTTGGTGATTGTGATTGAAAGTTGGGGAGCACCTATCAAGGTCCATTTGGAGCAACTGAATACCATTCTGCTTTAAATATTTCACAACCTTTTAATCTAATTCTTCTTTATTTCTCCACTTCTACTTCTGGGAACAGAACCATCCTTCCCAGAATGCACTCCTAAAGCATGAGCAAACATTCTCTTTGCAGCTCCCAAGTGCTCCTTTTTCATGTAGTCTTTACTTACACTTTGCCCTTGTTTTCTTTCTTGAGAGAATTGTGGCAAATCTTTGTCAACTGGTGTTTGATCATTTCTTTTATTAAGTGAGGCTGCATTAGAACTGCTAGTGTTTCTTATTCTGTTGTTTGAATTCCCTCTTAGGTGTGAAGACTCTTCAGAAACCTTTTTGAGAGTGGACTCTTCACTATTCTTATCTTGAGCATTCAATTCATCTGTGAGGACTCTATCCTTCATACTATCACTAGCCAAGCCATTCTGATTCTTTGTATGGATTCTTTGACCTAGGGCATGAGCAATCATTCTGCGAGCGACCACAGGCACACTCCGTGGCTTTTGTTCACCAGGCTCTTTTACCTCTTCCAACTTCATAGAGAAAATTCGCTCACGGGCAATTAAATAAGCTGCTTTTCTCTCCTCCAGTGACTGTGAAAGGGATGCTGTGTTTGTCTGCGAGACTAAAAGATGCAGCACACAAATTAGGGCTTACAAAACAGAACAAGAATTTACATCATAGAAAAAGACATTCAGTCCATGTAATGGTAAGAAGTCATTAAAAAAATTACTATTTTCCATATGTACTTATTAAGCATACGATACATACGTTGTTATTCCTATACACATCTGCAAACAAAACACTCATTTACAGGTATGCAGGATACTCATAGATACATCAGGTTTCCAAGTGTCTATTCATATTCATCAGTCAGTTTATATTTGCTGGGTGTTCACATCCTCTCATTTGACGGTTCATATTTACTTCTACATCAGTATTCTACTTCTTTTCTAGCTTTACCGCAAGTCTAAGAACTGATGCAGTGATGTTTACTACTTAAGCAAAAGTACTTTTAAGTGATTTTTGCAATTTTTTTATAAATTTGTGTAACCTGCATACCGCCAATAGTGTATCCTACATTTTTAAGCATTAGCTTTGTTCTTTTATCTACATCACCAAACCCACGTTATATATCATATCCTGATATCCATGTTTCCTAGCCATTATAGGAAATAATTTTCTGCCATGTACATAAATATGCAAGTCATACTACAATATAATAATGATGATGATGATAAATAAAATAAGATAATAGAAACATAAGCTTCAATGTATACAATAACAAATTAACAATAATTTTCGGATATAAAAATTATAATTAGTTATATAAATATAAACTTATTTTAGCATACAAAAAATTTCCCAAAGTATTCCCAAGTATTAAATAAAATAGTAAACAGTAAATCTCATTCACTTCATGCATTATATGGTATGTCTTTTATAATGGTAGATTCTAAAGGTAGGCAGGATCAATATTGTACAAGATGTGCTATGATAACTGAGAGAAAGATCAGTAGCATGCATTACCTGGAGAGGCTTCACTTCTCCTTAATATTTGGTGGGACGTAACCAAAGATTCAGGTTCATCATACTTCCAGAGGATATCACTAACAAGAATTGGAGGTCTGCAATCCATCCAACATGAAGGTTATTTCGCAAAAGAACCCTTGCAATAATTACTGATATACTAATAAAATAAAGTAATCCAAATTATACTTGATATAAAAAGAGCAAGGAGAAATAAAAGAGGGAAGTTCATTTACATGGACGTATCTGGACATCTTTCCAGAATCAAATGGCGATCATCTCCCTCACCAACAGATTCATGTGCAAACCTGGCACCAGTTATAACAGTAGACACATTCAAAATGAAACCAGAAAGGAACTTTGAAACTGACTAAAACAAAAGTCATGAGAAAAATACCCAAATATCTCAGCAAGGCGATGCAATAGAAGACGGTTGTAAGAGTTCATTGGCTCCAATTCCAAGATTCCATCTGAACTATAATCAATAAAAACAGATATTAAGAAGCATATTATAATTATATGATACCATCCTACTGGAGGAAAAAAAAACTCCCAACCATTGTAAAACAACTATTTAACACAACATGCATATGCTCAACTGCCACAAAAAATAGCTACAATCAGATGCCATAAATGACCAACAAAACTTAGAGCCATTCTCCAGAAGCCCCTTTACACATTAATCAATATACATTAAGACCTTAAGATAATATTTATATTCCATGAAAGTAAGAAATGCACTGCACGGTTTTGAAATTAATAAGCAAACTGTGATGCTAAAACCTTGGACTAATACTCAAGTTAAACACCACTCAAACTATCTCCTAAATGTTACCTAGTGTCATCATCCTGAAGAAAGTTAACCAGGGCTTCTTCCATTGAGAGAACTAGATGCTTGCAAGGAAGATTGTCCTTGACAAGAAAAGCCAATTCCTCAACCTGAAATACAAAAACATCAGTCAGTACTGAGACTCAGTTAAAATTTTAAACACAGCAAGGTAAGTCCTTCCAAAGAGATGCTCCTTAATGCCAAGCCAGTTCAAATAACATAAAGTCAAAGCAAAATCATCAGACATGCATGACACCAAACAAAGAAGCAATTGTCCTCTAAAAAAATTCTTCAATTAACATTGAGAAAGAAAAAGGAACAAGCTTGGTGCTAAAACATATCCTAGGGTTCAGAAATTTGTAACTTTGATATTTAACAATGCAATTCGCTACGACCCTAAAAACATAATACCCAGAAAGAGGGAGCGCATGGCAGCACAAAATTGGAATTCATGAGAGCATAACAATCCATGTATATCTATCTATCACTATTGAGAGAGGGAAAGAGAATCGAAGAAGCATACCATGGCGAATTGGGTCATACTCATATCGAAGGATTGAACAAAGTCAAAGGTTTTGGGGGTTTAGGGTTCCCAATTACAAAAAATTGAAATATTCTACTCTGCACTTCAGCTTCAGATTTGTTCAATCGATGGGAGTTGCCCCCCTCCTTTTTCTTTTCTTTTATGGCGATTTTTTTTTTTTTTATCTCAAACATAAATATCCTTTTAGTTTTATATTTCCCCCAATTAATTTACAACTGTAAAAATAAAATATTGTTTTTATTTTTTAGGATAAATTATTCTTTTTTCTTTTAATTATTTTATCTCTTTTAACTTAAATACTGATTTAAATTCTTTTATTTCTTATCTAATTTAAATTCCTTTATCTCTTACCTAATTTAGTTTTAATATATTTCATAATTTCATAATCTTGACCACATTAATCTTGCTTTGAAATATATTAAAATAGAAAATTATTAATAAATTTTAATTATTTCAATTTATTGTGTTGACAAATATTATATTTAGATATATTTAATGTTCATTTGTAAAATAATTATTAAATAATTACATGACATGAATAATTTTTTACTTTTTATGATAAATTATTATAATCATAAAATTTATGTATATGATAAATTAGACCTATGACGGGTTAAAATTGTTATTGAAAATCAATTTAGAAATAGAGATAAAATAGAATAATTTGAGGTGCTAAAGAGACAGTTTTTTAATTAAAAAAATTAAGTATAGTATAATTTTAAATTAATATAAAAAACATATTAGATGTTTTATAAAACAAAACATTCATAATATATAGCTAAATAGTATTAATTTATGTATAAATATCATATATGAGCCTTCATTAATTTTTTTTAAATATATATATATATATATTATAAAATTTAAGAAAAAAATAATTTTTTAAAATCAATTCAAGCCAATTTTTGTCTTCAACTATCATCCAAGTTTAAATTAAATGGTTTTGACAAGTTCTCGATTGGTTCAACTAGGGACGGATCCAAGGGGGGGCAAGCAGGGGCCTTGGCCCCCCCTCCCTCAGGATTCTTTGTATATATAAGAAAAAAAGGAAAAATTAAAATTAAAAAAATAATATTAATAGAAAAAATGAATAAAAAATAAAATATTGAGTTGATGTTTGTTTAATTTTGTTTTAGTAGTGAATTTATTTCTAATTTTACACATAAAATTTATAATAAATATGTTTTGTAAAACTTATTATTTATTAAATTATTATTTATTAAAAGTTAGATATGTAAATAATTGTGTAAAAAAAAATTTGACCCCCCTCCCCCCTCCCTTTGATACAATCCTAGATCCGTCCTTGGGTTCAACCAATTTTTTTTATTGATTTTTCACTAATTGTCTAAACTGTCCTTATCAATGATTTAACCAATTCCTTATCTACCCAACCAATCCAATCCAATCCATTTTTAAAAAAATATGCTTATATTGCATGTGAGCATGATCTCAATTCTCAAACCCTTTTCGTGCCATGGAAACTTCCACTGTGTCATAATCATCCGTGTAGGATTTAACTTCCCTGGCTAAACTGGTATACATAAAAAATGAAGTCAAAACCAATTGTGATTGTAATTCGTCTTATAATGTGAACAATTGCAATTAGTTATTTATTATTCACAATAACCAAATAAACCATTCACCAAAAAAAAAAAAAAAACCAAATAAACCAGGGTTATAAGATGTTATTGTCTTTAAGAAGCTCTCAGTAGTCAGTTGACTAAGGATGTCAAAGTGTACTTTGATCCTATGGGTACCCGCAAAAATATCTGCAAATGAGTAGGGTAAATACCCGCTTATTGAGGATGGGTCCGTGGCGGGTATTTATCCGTAAAATTTTAATGGGGATGGGTGCGGGTATGGGTACTATAGTACCTATCCCGCCCCGCCCCGCACATGTTATATATATATATATACACATATTAACTTAATTAAAATATCATACATATATAAATAACTATATATATATATATATATATATATATATATATATATTTTTTTTTTTTTTTGTACAAAAAGTAATTAAATATTTTACTAATTTTAACTTAATGACTAACACAGTGATATATCTTCGTTGTATCTGAGATTTATTGAACGTATGACGATAAGTGGGTTTGATGCATTATGAGCACAACATGTTTCAATTACTAGAACAGGCAATTTCAAGACATTTAAATACTGGAAGATGAGTGGTGTTGGTGGTTCGTGCACTTCGTGGCTCGGTAAATATGACACTTGACACTTTTGCTTTGTGCTGGAAACAATACTACAATGGATTCTACGAGACTATAGTGGGTTCTTTGTAAAGGGTGGTATCATTAGTATAGATACTAGGTGGGTACATTGCAGGATATCAAATTATTTTACTCGTAGAGAATGTTAATTGGGAGAAAGAGGTGAGGAATATATCAATTAGTATAGCAACAACATTTTTTTATAGTCCCATTAATTGTATAAAGAAAGTGAAACATCATATCGGTAATATTAATAATTCATTTATTTATCTTGACTACTAATATAGCAACACAAATAGAACGATTATGTTAAACAATCTATGAAAGACAATTTTATTATTGGAGAGTACTATCATCACTTGATGTCCAAGTTTCTAATGTTTTTGTTAAACAATTAGAACAATAAGTTTAAGAATAATTATGTTTATAATGTTATTTAATTTATGTATTAAGTTTGAACAACTAAAGGTTATGTCCGATTATTTTTAATGTTATGTTTGGATGCTTTTAATGTTATGTTTGGATTATTTAAGAGTGAATTTTCAATTTACTTGTAGTAATTTTTTTAAATAATATTTTTTTATTGATTTATTAACTCTATACATAAGTAAAGTGTAGGTAGCGAGTACGGGTACAAGTACCCAGCAGGTACGAGGATGAGGATTAAAGTTGCTACTTGCACAGGTATGAGGACGGATAAGGGTATTTTTTTTCAACATGAGTATGAGAACGAGTACTATAGTATTCTACACATTGTCATCCCTATAGCTATCGCGCAAATGCTTAATTACTGCACTACTAAATACACATGCAAGTGTACAGTATTATAACCATTAAGGATAGAACAGGTTTAAGTAAATAATTCGACCAAAAACTTTCCTATATAGCAATATGAAACTAATTATATTGCATGTAAAATGTTAATTGATCGAGCACCCCCCCCAAAAAAAAGAAAAGTAAACATGCCCCCCAAAATATTATAGTGGATACCATAGCCTTGTTGCCCTGGAATAATTAAACTATTGCAGCCCTTAAGATTTCCCTTCAAATAAAAATGACACTTAAAAGAATTTACAAACCCAATTATGCTAATAGATAGCACAAATGTAATTCATATACTAGATGGGTTCCTGAATTTTAACATGATCACCAGCCACCAGAATAAAAAGGCAACGTACAGATTCAAAACTTCCTTGTTCCTTTCGTTCTCTGGCAATTCCATTTACATCCCAGATGATGTTGTCCGGTTTATCCGCTGAGCACCTAACTTTGGAGCAGCAGGTTTAGCACCCCGTCCTCTGCCAGATGATAAGGGCTTGGCCTTAGTAGTGGGTGCAGGAGCAGCAATGGCAGCCCAAGGATCATCATCATCAGTTACAGTTGGTTTCAAATTTAAAGTCTTCGATGTTTTTGGAGCAGGAGCTGCTATGGAACCCCACATATCATCATCTTCATCCTTGTTCAACTTTGGTGTACTTTTAGATCGCAAACTTGAGGCTAAAATTAAAAAAATAAAATAAAGAAAAGCCTTTCAATTAGTATATGGGTACATTAAATTCACCAAATAAGTAAATAAATTTGATTAATTGGGATGGGAATGTTCCTTTTGCAAACCTGAACTAGTAATTCATACACTTGCATCAAATCACTTTGTGAGGATTTTGTTATTAATCATAGGCATGGACATATAAGTATTTTTATTTTTAATGCTAAGACATGGATATATAACTTCCAATCTGACATCCGAAAATTATAAATAGCAACTAGAAGACAGGGAAATGAGGAAATCCCCACCAAAATACTAACAGATGAATAATTAATACCTTGCTTTGTCTGCGAAACAGGTTGAGAAACTGGCCGCCTTTGAGCTGCTTGAATGTTTGCAAGAGCTGGAGTTGGTTTTATTTCTTCAAGTGGTTCCAGATCATCCCACCCATCCTTGTCATTTTCACGCTCCTCGTCGAGTCCATTCTCTAGTTCCCCCCAGCCATCCGTTGATGTTGGGGATGTAGGGACAGGGTGTTCAGCAAAATCTGGTGTGGAGCTTACACGAACAGGTGCTGTTGAAGGAGTATCTACAGCTAGAATACCCAATAAAGAAGTGAAATAAACACCAGTTAAATTGTAAAGATTAATCGGGTGGTTGAACTCATGCTACACTCTTTAGGCCAAAATGGGGAGGGGAAGATTTAATCACGTATTCATAGGAATACGCAACAATAAAACCATATATAAAATAGCCAAGAGACTGATCATTTGGCATACCTGAGCTGGCATTAGAAGATGTTGTCATGAGTGCGCTAGAACTGACGGAAGCAACTGGAGCATGATCAGAAGGTTTACCTTTCAGAGTCAAGGAGCTCATGGCCCATCTACACAGTGATGAGAGTTAAGTCAGAATACTTAACGTGAAGAAACTGCTCAGCAGCAGAGGTGCAATTAAAGAAGACTGAAGCTCAACTAGAAAATCAGGCACCCTAATGTGATGCAGAGCTCCTTAAGACTGTTTAGACAAGACAACTACTGCCAGGTTCTTATTTTTTGCAACTGATTAAGTACCTTTCCTATAGTGGCATAACAAAAGATAGCATCATTTAACTAGTTCATATATTGTAAACTTGCAATCTATACACAACCCTCCCAAAGTCCCAAACTAAAGACATTTCTGATGCTGTATACTATACCATCAAATCAAGAGTGTTAGCAACACACTCTCTCCTATTAGTTGAAATTCATGTGGGTCCCACTAATTTAGGAATGGGACCCACCAAATAAGGAAGGAAGGAGGCCTACATAATTAGTGGGACCCACGAGAATTTCACCCAATAAGTGTCGGAAAGAGAATATTAGATAGTGTATTGCTAGCATTTCTCTCATATCAAAGACATAATATGTATGTATGTGTGCATCCATGCGTGCATGCACATATACTTCCAATTATACTATCAATAAGTAGTCATAACTGCAAGCTTCTGATCATTACTATCCATTCTCACTCTGTAATCCTCAGTAATGCCTGCCCTCCACTTATATGTGGCACCTATATCAAGTTTTTAGCTATTATTGTTACTACTAATATTCTATGTATGTAGACAAGGAATCAAGAATTAGCTATCATTCCATGTATTTTTAATTGACACTAATTTAGAACAGAAAGAAGGGGAACTTCATCTTAAATAATGTAATCTAAATTACTTAATATCGAAAAACTCATACTGACACTACTTATTCTCTCTTTATTGTTTAACATGTGAACAGCCTGGCCAAAGTTTGGACTGACTTACCCAAGTAAACCAGCATTTCCTGGAATTGAAGAGATTCCCATGCCTGTACCCTCAGTAGCCTCTGCTGTATTTGTCTAGATAAGAGCATGAACATCAGCATCACAATTCACCATTTAAGGGGGCAACAAATTGTCACCATTAAGACAATTATTTAAACTTACAACTGATCTACAAAACTCCAAAAACTGGCCTGCCACATAAGACGGGCCCTTTGGCCCTTTTAATTTGGTGCAACACCAGACTACTTAGGTGGAAACTTTTAATATTAGGTTATTCTCATAATTGTCTGATACAGATAATGTTTGTCAAACACCCCAAAATTTCCTATGGCTTCAACCTTCTTGTCATACTTGCATTGTTTTTACAAATATTTTAGTACTAAAATCAGGACCATGGCAGTGCATAAGCAAAAGAGTACCCAGTCTGTACATACATTGGATAAGTATGTACCTTCAGCTGTATACCCGTGGCAACCATCCTAGATTTTGTTAGTTTAATAATGAGAAGTAGGCCTTAGGGAATAACCCGCAAAATAAGTGGAATAAATACGCTTTCTTTAAACAATAAAGTTTCTTTGTAATAAATGTGTTTAATTAAAACGAACAAAGAGCATTATTATGTAAAGGTAAAGCGGAAACTAGCAAGTATTATGTATGTTGCACAACTATTTCTAGATTTAGGTAAAATCTAAAAAATCTAAATTAAAAGAGAAAATGTTTAAAATTACAAGGGAGATATGCATAAATAATTTAGGTAAAATCTATATATATATATATATATGAGGAGGGATCCACTTACTCCAAGAGTAACTCTAAGAGAGTTACTCCTCATCCTCACTATTCATTTTCTTGAAATCTAATGGTTAAGATTAGTTACTCATTACAACCATTAGATTTCAAGAAAATGAATGACGAGGATGAAGAGTAACTCTCTTACACTTACTCTTAGAGTAAGTGGATCCCTCCTCATATATATATATATATATATATATATTAAAATGGGGAAAAAAAGTGACCTAGTGCACAAGGCTTCCACCTAGTGCAATTTGGTGAGGGTAGCCGTACACAGCCTTGCCCCTGTAAGCAGAGAGAAGCTGTTTCCAAGATTTGAACTCATGACCTTTAGATCACAAGGAAACAACCTTATCGTTGCATCAAGGCTTGCCCGCTTAAAATTATACAGAAGTTTAAAATTCTAGTTATTAATTCAAAACAATTTCAATTTCGAATTTAAAAGAAGAATGACTTTTATTCTTTAAGAGAGAATATGCTTTTGGATATCTAATGGTGTGTAGATTGGAATAAAATAAGTTGGAGAATAGGAAGGGAAGAAAAAGAAGGGTACCAGATAAAATGAAATGGAACACATTACATCAATTCCATTCCACTCCATCTTATTTTAAACAATCCAAATAATGGAAGCTGGTATTGTTTCATTCCATCCCGTTCCTTTCTATCAATCCAAACATAGCCTTTAAGCCTTGCCCAAGAGAGCGTATTCTAATTTAATATATTGGAGTGGATTTACATGAAATTGGAAGTAGGGTTTTAAAAAAAATTAACTCTGAACTTAAATTTATTTTCTTCTCAAAGATATACACCAAGATTTAAGAACCATATTATGCATCCAAAAAGAATTTCATAGTATACCTTTTCATAATATTGCTTCGCCATCTGCAAAAATTGATCAACAGCTTGAAATGCCTTAGATCGCACATCACTGTTTGAATCATGACAAGAATAACATATAATCACTGTCTCAAAACAAGAAAAAAAAAATCCAAAGGCACAATAACAAGAAAGATCTATTTAGAATCTGAGGATTGGCAAAACAGCCAAAGTAGCACATAGCTCAAATATAAATACTTGTACAAAAGAACATCCATTATTGAAGACCTAATGTCAAAAATTAAAAACATTAAAATAAAAAAGGAATTTAGATTTAGAAGCAATAGTGCAATACGAACATTTTAAAAAATAAAATAAAATTAAACCACTAAAAAATATTAGTGGGAAATCAATTTAATAGCAAACTTATCCACAAATTACAAGCGAATATAAGAAAATAGTAAACCATCAGCAGGATATAACCTGTCAGGATCAATTGTGAGTACAACAACATTAGGAAGAATCCGAGTTGCAATTTCTGTGATGTCATAGTAGGAACTGGTTGCACATAAAGCCATAATGCCTGTGAATCAAAATTTAAAATGGTGAGAAAATACAGTTTGAATAATTCATCAACTGCAAAACTGAAGAAAAAAAGTAATTGATAGATGGGTGTAACTCTAATACCTGCTCCTCTACCAGGTGGAAAAGTATCACGTAAAGCACGGACTGTAAATGCATTAATCAACACTCTTCTTCTTGTCTGAAAAAATAGCTTGAAGAGTTGATTAACCAATGAATATACGCTACCAACATTAAATAAAAATATAGCAAACTATTTGAACTTGCAAACATTAGTTGATCATACCCCTTCATTTAAGTGGCTTGCAATATTTCCCAATAAGATGGTAGTATTTGTTCGTATAGCTGGTTCTTCATCAACCTACAAAACAAATTGCAGATTTTATAAATTTTAGAAAAGGAAAAACCAGGAAAGGTTATTTTATCATTAGCCTGACACACGCCCCAACACACACACGCCCCTCCCCCCAAGAAAACTTATAATGGCCCCATTTCAATCAAAAGATTCAAAATTGGCAGTCAGGTCAAATTTTAAGTGTTAAAAGATAGTCTAAAGTCTAATGGTTGAAGCAGTACCTGTAACCTTGACATATGCTTTAATAATGACCCTGAAATGGTCCTTTGAGACAGCTGCAATTATGAGACAAATACATTTTAACAAATAAAAAAATTAACTACTAAAGATTATTCATCAAATAGAACAGAATATTTGGGAGGGGAAAGAAGAAAAGGAACAGTAAAGACAAAGGAACTAAGCTTTCAAAAAACATGGCATTTTAATGGGGTTCAGTTCACTAACATATATATTGAGGGATTGGGTAGCTGTGCTTCATTGAACTTGTTGTACTTTTCAGTTTTGTTCTTTTGTTTAGGAGGATTCTTATCCTCCATTCTTGTAATTTTTTGTGTCTCAATTGATTTCTTCTTTTATCAAATATCAAAAAACAATTTTAAGAATCAATAAGAATTCAGTGACCATTTTGCATTATAAATGTGAATCAGAAGCAAATCTTATATCTCACTGATGTGAATTCAACATCATTTATGCAAACCCAACATCATTCAACGTCTTCAACATCATTTTGAGGAAATAATCGCTTAGTTTTTGCAGCTTCTTGAGAAAACTCTTGAAAAATAAGCGATAATTTCCCAAAATTTAATCATTCCCAAACAAGTACTAATTCAAATACATATTGAAAAAGCAAGTAGTTTCTAAGAGCAATAGCAGCTCCTCTGTGATGCTAATTCCCAAGCTCTGACACAATCCAGACCTCTTCTTAAAGCAAGACATTACAGTAATAAAAAAATAAAAAAAAAAACTAACGTACCCTGGTGCCATAAGGCTCCTCGCTATGCGAAGGTATGGGAGAGGGTCATTGCACGCAGCATTACCCTTGCATAAGCAAAGAGGCTGTTTCCAAATTCGAACCCATGACCAACTGGTCACCAAGGCGCAACTTTACCGCTACGCCAGGGCTCGCCCTCGCAAAATATTACAGTAATATTACACAATAAATGTTAATCAAATCCTAATGATATATATTATATACAAGAGCGGAAACTAATTTAAGCCATGTGCTAAATGTGTTAAATGCGCTGCATTTAACAAGCGCATTTAACAAACACAAATTTTGTAACCAGGCCATACATACCATGCAAATACCAAAAAAATGATACTAGCAATATAACTGTCATAACAAATTTCATGTGTCTGAAATTCTAATTAAACCAATAACATCTCTCACTTTTAAAGTAAATTAGTAGAATCTAAAGGAAATAAAATTTTGCTAAGACGAATATAAATAAACATACCTTTGGAGCCAGAATTAGCATGGACTTGAGAGTAAGTTCCCTCAGAAATGCAGATGTATCAGAGAACCCAGTAGCAACATGAGGGTAAACCTGATCATATGTGTCAACAATAAATGCAAAATATCCACATTGATAACATGAATCTCCGTATATTGTACTACAAAGAAGAAAAAAAAGAAATTAAACAATCTTATCCTGACAACATACCTGCTCGTCAACAACCTGTGCTGATAATGACTCCCCAAACTGATCAATATGTTGAAGAAGGCCAACTCGAATAGCTCGGTCATTGGATGCAAAAAGTTTAATAATTGTTGGAAGCACCTATATATTATATAGTGAAATCCAATACAAGCATGAGATGAATCCTGGTTAGAGAGAGAGAATCAAGCACTGTATTAAAGAAAGAAGAAAAGGGGCATCATAAAGGTATTGAAGTTGTTATACACCTTGACACGGAACTCCTCAGCTGAAAGCCCGGAACCCATTTTCAACAATGCAGTCAAAGCAGGGGCAGAAGCTGAACCAAATTCAAGTGCAGAAGCTAATAAAGGAAGTAACTGTGAAAACCAAAATTGTCTGACATAATCAATTGGGATAAAATGTTGATCATGTTAAAGTTTAAAATAAGAACTTCCAAAGAGACATACCTTTTTCAACACAATCTGCTGAGGAAGCTGCTCTGCCAAATTTGGAAGCTTGCGGAAGAAGGTGTCTTTCTCAACACTATCTTTCAAACTAAGAATTTCCATGAAATGTATTGTGTCTACCAACTTATTTTGAAAATACTCTGCACATGTATTACCGGCAAACTCAAAATAAATTCATGGAAAGGATTGCAGAGATTTATATCAGGATCAGGACTAAAAAAAATTATAACTATCAAAAAGTTCAAAACAAGAAAAACAAACATTTAGAATGCGTTATAGATTGTTGAAGTGGATTTTATTTTTGCTTGTTTTCACCTGATCATGAAGCAGAAGAATTCCCTCCTAAGTCCTAAATCTGAAAATGCTAAGATCAATTTACGCATTAGAATGTGCTCACAATACGACGCTCTATCATATAAACCATAACCTCTCCCCCGATTAATCCTCTTTTCAAGAAAAGCCATCAAATTTCTTTGATTCTCTTGTGTACAATCTAATCAGGAAGTTAGAGTTATATCGCACATTTCAGATTTAACTGCATTCTGATCAACTAAAAAACTTTACTTGAACGGATTAAGTTAAACATGAAACCTATTTCCAAAAACTAATGCTAAGCATCCACCTCAAAAACCATTTAGCTATAACTAATACTGTCTGTAATGTCAAAATGCCACTAATTACCAACGTATTTTCCTGCAGTTCTCAGCTACAGTTTATGACAATCCTAATGCACTAAAGTTAATAACAAGCCCAAATAGCTAGATATAACAAGCCAAAATTTTAAGTAGCCATGTAGAGGAATACATTGGATCCTATATAGCTTTATAAGATAAACCGCAAAATACACGAACCCTTCAAACAAAGCAGCAAAACTACAACAATGCTAAGTTAACAAAGTTTCTGTAACTAAAAATATATCAAGAAGCACTCACCACTGTTTTCTATAAGCTTTGATGTATTTAATCTACGAGAGGGCACAGAACTCAGTAGCCGCTGGTAATCTGGAAGCAGAAACTTTGAGACAGAAAAAAGACAAACAGAGATGAAGAATGAATATTTCGTTAGAATGAGATATAAAAAGCAACCAACAGAGTAAAACCTCACTTAAACATTCTATGCAGTAATAACTACAAAAACAAACCAACATTAAATTCCTAAGCAGGCTGACCTTGGGAATGGAGACAGTGTTACGTAACTCCTCTGTTTTGCCCAACTTGATACCAGAGAATAGCTCATAGATTAGACAACCTATAAAATAAGAACTTTATTGATTTAGAGAGGTCTCTTCTGTGGACCAACAACATCTGTGCAAGTTTACATAATTTGAACCAATATTACTAACACATGGACAAAGGTAACAAAATTTTTCTAATATATGAACATATTCTTAAAGAAGATTGATGAGAGAAAAGGTTAAACAAAATATGTAAACAATAAATTCTAAAATACTTACAATTTACTACTAACTAGGATTGGAAAGAAGGGGATTGGCCAACTATCAGCAACATTATGCAAATTTTAAGAATAAGATATTTTATTTATGGTTCTTTCTTTCTTCCTTAAGAACGAAATTGATATTATGATCCCTTCTTAGCAAAACAGCAAGTAGAAACATAACCAAGCCCCATGAATAAATGGGCATGGAGTTTAACTAATTGCACTTCATTATGTAAGCAAGTATAAAGGACCAATTCCCCCAAAATTTTAAGCTGTTAGGTGATGGTTAAAGATTGGTTTTTATATCACTAGCACACCTCCTTGCAAATGAGCCCTTTGGCCAGAAGCATAGATAATGTACAGGCTCAATCTGCCCCTGCTGAAATTCAACTTTTAGAAGAATGAGAGCAGGGGTGGAGGATCAAATTCATTTCCACTTTATCATAGAAACTTTGATACCATGTCAAGGTCCAACTCTTGCAAAAGCTTAAGATGTTTGGTGAAGGTTCAATATCAGTTTGTATATCTTTGATAGTAAAAAAATTAATGTAGTTTTACATATAATATTCATTTGTTTCTCTTTATGGAATCACCGATGCAGCCAGCTATAGACAAGAACAAGTTCCATAATATAACTTGTGTGTCCCATGATACAACCATATCGACTAGGCTAGACAATAAGAGGACATGAAATGTCACCATCAGCAAGCAAGAGAAACTGCAACAATACCATAACGTTCCTCTGTTCCATTCCACCTAACATTTCAAATTGCCATCATAATGCATTATAACTGAGAATAACGTACCCATGCCCCAAGAATCAATGGCCCATGGAGGAGACTTCTTAATTGCAGCCCAGTCAGATTTTGCCAGTTCCATTGGTTTGTATTGTGATCCAACAAGCCATGCATATTGCTGAATAGAAAACATGTGAGAAATATATATATTATTAGGTTTCACTAATTGAATTTTATTTTTATTTTTTAAAACAATAAAAAGGCCTCACAAATCCTTGCAAGGTCCCCCATCCCCACCCTAGGGAAAAAAACTCCTTTCAAGAGAGCATCCATAATGTCATTCAATTTTGTCATAAACTTTATAAAGATAGATGCTCAAATGCTAAAGACCAGTAAAGTGAAGCAACACATGGCTGTAGCTTGAGAACAAGTTTTGAAGTCACACTTCAGTCTGCCAAAGAGCAAGGACATCCATGACTTTTTAACCTCATACCAAGAAACCTATCTAAAGCTAACAAGAAAACAAGGTATTGCAGCCAAACACTAAATTACCAGCATTTGCCCAGAGGAAGTTTCATTACTCCCATCAAACTCTGATAGAACATCAAAAGCATGGAGTTTCCAGTCCAAAGTTTGTGTGACAACAACACTAGCCAAGCAGACATTACCATGAACCTGCAACAAACAGAGATTGTCAAGAAAAAACCAAAACAGCAACCAGTGAGCATAAAAACCATATTTATATTCAGTTCATGAACACTCACAAGTTTACAGTCGTTATTTAAGAAGCTCACAGCTTTTGCTATTTGATGCAGGCCCCAAGCATAATATTCATCCCTACAACCCCAACAAGGAGTAAAATATAACAAACAAATACTACTTACTCAATTCATAAACCAATTGATACTCAATTCATGTGCAATGAAAGCTGTCAAACAATGCTTCAGCAACCGAAATACATCATGATATGAATCGGGAACTCCATTGATACCTTTGTGTACCTTCAAGACCCAACTCCTTAATCTTGTCTGACAGCGGCATCACAGGCTCGGTCACCATATAAATTGTAACCTTGGGAGAACCAGCGTCAACGGTTTCGATCTCAGTGCTGTGAAGAAAGGACAAAATATTCGGATGCCTAACCTGAAAATGTGAACCACCAAAAGTGGAAAATCATCCAAAAATTTGAAACCCCCGCAGCAACAAAAGACAAGACAAGCTTACAGTGCGAAGACGCTTAACGCCATTACGGCCCGCAGCTAAATGTCCATCCTGAGCATTGCTCCCAGACAGAGAAAATATAGACACCGGAGAACCATCATCCTGAAAGCAAAACCAAATCAACGTCAAATTAGTTAGGTTTAGTTCCAAATTAAAGGTAAGGTAACATTAACATTAAAATTATGTAGATTGATATAGTTGGAGTTAGGAGTATAGTGAGTTAGGTACCTTGGAGGTGCCGCGAAAATGAAGCCAAGAGCCCCAAGCAGAAGGGTAAGGTTCACCGATATTGTATGGGAGATCCTTGAGGCCGGTGCCAGATCCACTCACCACCTCTTTCAAGAATTTAAACATTGTTTCGATTCACGATCACAATTCTGATCTGATCACTGATCAATCACGCTACTACCTACAACTATAACTATAACTCGTACTTGTGGTACGATACGGTTCGGGATCTGAAACATAACACACAGTCTTCCTCAACGTGAGACAATGGAAAGAGAAATTGGATTCGTCGTTAACCAAGCAACTAACATGGAGGAGGGAAATGCAAATGCAAATGCAAATGCTCAGGCCACCTTTGCTTTAACGTGCTTTTTTAATTTCTTATCTTCCCATAAATGTTAACTTTCATTGTTTTTATTTTTAATTATATAAAATGATTAATTCGGGTTCCATTTTCTCTGTCCCAAACATTTTTGTTCTACTACTACGAAATTCTTGTCAAACAAGTAAACAACTACCGTTATCATGACATGACACCATCTAATCATTTGGTTAAGCATATGTAAATTTTTTTTAATTTAACCTTGTGAAAGTGATTTTCTCGAAAAAAACAAAAAATAGTTTTGCTTGTACAACGCTTATTTGAATTCTCCTCGTCCTTTTGTATGTTTACTCTTTCTTGTGCAGACAACGTCAAATCCCCCTAATCGATTTTTTTTAGGATCCTTAATCGAATTAATAATTTGTATATTTGTGATCATGAAAGAAGTTCAATTTTTTGGTCTAAAAAAGAGAAGTTTAAACACATTGTAAATACCCTGACATACCGACCACAAAATTCCGAATACCCCCAACTAAAAGAGCAAAGTTGGTGCAGCGTGGAGTGATATGCAATTTATACTTTATATTATACACGTGTTTTTTGAAATGGAAGGGTTTCACGCAAACGTAAGACTGTAAATGAGCAATTTGATGACCAAGATCAAATTTTAACCATAAGGCATCAGAGATGTTCCGTAACAATGAGATGATATGATGCACCTGAAATGGGAGCAACCAAAAACTTAAGGCTGAGGGGTCCACTATTTATATATCCAATTCAGTTGTAAAGAGAATCAAGACCTCAGCATCAGTGATCTGTAAATTGAAAACGCTAGTAATTCTCGGGTCAATTTTTCACCACAGGCATTGTTAACTGTTCCTCTGAATGTCAAAGAAACTGTCTACTATTCCTATATGAAATAAGATCAATGAGATGGTGTTCTTCAAACATTTCGCAACTCATTTCATGGCACTCCCTTATTCAGAGGTACTTAATAACACTAGTTTTGGTTGAAGTTATATGAACAAAGGGGGTAACAACACTACAAGCACATGCTTGATACAGCACCTGCATGATATCCAATAGATATATTAGTGGCCTATTTTGGCTTTTTAATCAACAGCAACGACAGAGAATCAGGTCAATCACTGAGTAACGTCTCTCCTTTCATCTGCAGAAAGAGAAACTGGGGAGGGGGGGCTAAAGATTGCTTTGAAGATTAAATTCATCCCCTAACAGTATATTATTGAATCCAGAATCAAAAGTAAAGAGAACCAATGAATCTTTACCAAAGTGGGCAGAGTTATCCTTGGATCAGAAGAAGCTTGTGTATCAGTTACTTAACAGAATGCTAAAAAAATAATTAAGTGCAACGTGATACATATGGGCATACTCATATCTCTGGGGGAAAATCCACACAAAAGGTTGTATAAAACATTTTTCACCGGGGGCTGCTTGTTTTCTGCTTGGCCTTCTCAATGAGGGGCTTCAGCTGCTTCTTCTCAGCAAGAATCTTTAGAAAGTTAAACAAAAAGGGTATGTAGTTGTGTTTCCTACGAATATTTTCTGTTTTCCATTTTTTGAATTTTTCTTCCTCCATCAAGATCTTCTCAGTAGCAGCTTCAATCCCAGCATTCACTTCAGAGAGAGAATTGTTCAGTGCCTCAAAATTGCTATTGTCCACCAGTCTGTCCGACTTTGATGCTGCTAGCTGCTGCAAAATACGCTCCCTCCTCTTCTGAAGTTCCTTCAGCTCAGCAGTATACATCTCTTTCCTGTTCTTGATGACTGCCAGGAGATTAAATCTTATCTCACTTTGGGAATACCTTTCAATGCGTTCCTGGATCACAGGCTGCACCATCTTCAGCCATTCCATATCACCTTGCCCACCAGAGCACTGACCAAGGCTGATGGGACCCTCCTTTAATCCATCAAGCTCATAAAGTACCCCATCAACAGGTAGATAGCTTATGAAATGGTAAACATCATCATCTTTGCTAGCAACCTTTTGCTCTTCAGGAACAAAAGGTTCTGGCCTAGCAAAGCTATTATGGGCTGTACGTATGGCCTCACTGTTATTGATGGCCAAACCTTTGAGTTCAGGAGGGAAATTCTTGGTAAATTCTTTCAATTTCGTCAGCTCTGGACCAATGTCAATATCTGGTGAATTCATAAGAATGGACAAGATCGCTTGGGTTGCACAAGCATTATTAATTACCTACAAATGGACGACTAGATCAGTAAAACTATAAAACGACAAAACAATTATGATATTGGCATTGAATTATTGAAAAAGTAATAATAACCTGGCTAGCAAAAAACAAGTTAGGGTTGGGATCTTTGATTACAACACGATCATCCTTTTCTCCTGGACGCCATTTGAAAAGAAAAATCAACCCATAAACAGGCCTGAAATTGAGGATAAAATCCCCACGAAAAGAGAGCAGGCAAATGTTCACAAATCAAATATCATAACATATGGCTGTCATTACAAGTTCAAGACTAGCGTATATAGTACACCAACCTAAGGCTGTTGAGAGAGTCAAGGTCCAATGAATACAGTTCCTCAACCTGCCAAGGCATATCTAGGCATGAGGATAGCATGCATAAAAAATATTCTAACTGGAACCAGAAAGAAAAAAGTGTCTTTTCTGAGCCCTGGAATTGACCAGATTTATTTTGGATCACAACATTGAACAATTTCCATGGTCATTAAATTGAAAATTTGTCAGTTGAACAATTCAAATTGATAATTTTCTGGTAGTTTTCCAGTCTGGTAGTGACAAACCCAGATTAGTTCCAAACAGTCATGCTCTGAATTGGCAAGAAATGGTAAACAACAATATGCTTAACACATGCCCAGGAACAGGAATCCCTTTGCACAAGGAACGGGCTTTTTCCTGAGGGCATGTAGAGGGTGATAGTGTAATTAGTGTGTGGCTGTTATCTGTATATGTATATTCTGGTTGCAGTGTCAGATTGTCAGTTGAGCTGAATCAGCACCTTGTCAGTTTCTGAGTCAGAGCACCCTATCAGAGTTAGTTAGCCCGCTCTGTCATTCAGTTTGACAGCTGGAGTCTATTGCAAGTCAAGTTAGGTTTTAGTTCTTTAGCTTGTAGCAGAAGCTATCTGTGTGTGTGTGTGTGAGCCTTGAAAAATTTTCTCTTTGTAATATCAATTCATGTTTACAGTTTTAATAAAATTTTCAATAGATCATTTTCTCTCAATTTCTCTCAACTCTTTATGCTATCAAGAGCTCCAAAGCCTATAACCATGGCTAATGATCCAAATGCCATCCATTAGATCATTTTCTCTGGACTTATCTCAACTCTTTAGAGGGAAAGTCCCTTTTCCCTTCCACAGCGTTAGATCTAATGGATGATGCTATTCATGCTTTCTTGCCTGAAAAGGAAACCCCCAGTCCATAGCATTGCTATATGAAAACTAATTTCAGATAAAGGTATTTCACCTCCTCACAAGCCCTTTAATTTTAAAAAGGCGGTACAGCTTATTTTACTCACTATTCTATGTTCATGTAGCATGGGACAATCTTCTAAGATTCAGTGTGAGCACAGAGAGTGTCCTCATACTTTGGAGGGGTTTGGAGGGGCTTATGATGATTCATTACTTCATTATAAAGGATTTTGAGAAAACAAGAAGGCTGGCATTTTCAAGGCAGTGTGTGCAGTCAATATAGTTCTTTTGTGAATTTGGTTTGATCAAATGCTTGCATCTTTAAGAAAGTCTCTTTACTACTAAAATTAGTACAGGATAGGTTGTGTTTATTTCTTCTTATTGGTGTTGTGCTCAGCTCATAGGTTCATGGTTGCTTCAAGGGAGTTACCATCTGCAAAGAGACTGGGCAGCCTTTGCCCTTGATGCATTGTCTATTTTGTTCACCTTCCTTCATCTATGTCATTTTATCGGGTTTAAGGTATTTTTAACTCTGCCAATTGTATTCTCCTTCTCTTCTCTTCTCTTCAACAGGTTATTTACATAATTGCATTATCATGAATGCTAGGATACAACAGTCTGTGAAGACATTACAAAAACCAGCTTAAACAATACTAACAAATAGAAAATTTTAACAGTCAAATATCCCTGTAACGTTAATACTAAAAGTTCTCACAGAACATGTCAAAGAGATTAAGGCCCTGTTTGGAAGACCTTATTTACAACTTATTTGAATTTATCTTATGACATAAACAGTTGTATAAGTGTTTGGGAGAGCTTATGAAAATAGTTTATGATATGTCTACAAGTTGTTTTCAACTTATTTCAATAAACTATCCCAGTATAACTTATGAAAACAGCTTATAGCTCGTATAAAAACAGTTTAACCCTATTTACCTTTCAATTATAAAAAAACTTATACATAAGTACTTACATAATAAGTACTTATACAATAAGATCTTAATTAAGTTGTTTATCTAAATGGAACCCAAGTCAATATGTCTTTTAAGGGTGTTTGGGAGTTAGGTATAGAGGGACAAGGAGGGAAGGATAATTTTTTATTTTTAAATTAAGAGAGTTATGTAATGTTTATTAAAAAAAAAAAAAGGACATTAAATTTATGTTACCTACCATTTTATTTTTTATTTAAAAAAACTATCAAATTAGAGAATATTTATCAAAAATAAAACAATTGTCGTCCCCTCCCTTAGTCTCCAAAACCCAACTCCCAAACACACCCCTAGGGAAGCAAAAGCTCCTAAACAAGAAACAAAAACCAACATCCCACACCAAGACCAAGCTAAAGACTACGAAAGAAATAAATAAATACCTGTACTCCTTTCACTTGCATTTGCTGAATAAGTTCTGTAAACACACCTGGGAAGAAAAAGAAGCAAAATCAAAGTCTAAAAGAATGTACCAATTACTCTGTGAGCCCTCAACCCTAGCCACAACTCTAACCACACATTCACGCCAAAAACAAAATCCATGAACTGAGCATACCGGGATCGGACTCAATGGTGCACCAAGACATGATTCTAAATTGTTCGAAGCAACCTGCGAACAAGAAAAGGAACAAGAACTCAGGTTCAGGTGCACGATTTCTTGAAAAATAAAGTTAATTTTTGTCTTGCTTGTCGCCACAGACATAAACAAATCTTGTTCCTAATTCTCTACGGCAACCAGAAATATTCCACATACAAACACGAAACGACGATAAGAATGAATCGTTTTCGCAATAAAACGACACGAAAGAGAAGAAACAGTACCTCCGCTACTCTCTCTGCCCCGGTTGGGTTGGGTTAAGGTTTTGGTTTTGCACTGTAATTCCAGTCCTTTCTTTTCTTCCACATTCCACACTGCCAAGGGTTTAGTTTAGTTATACAACACCACGCCACCACATTATCCAATAATTCTTTTTTTTTTTTTTTTAATTTAAGAGAACAACTATAAATAAATATTTTTTAATGTACAAATTATATTTTTTTTATTTACGGTTAACAATTAAATTGTGATAAAAGAAAGTATCTTATCTAATGGAATAAAACGTTAAGAAAATTAAATATATAGATAAATTTTAAAAAAATGTAATTTGGGACAACTGAATGAAATTTTTTTTGTTAATCAAGAGAATAATATGTAAAATGCATTTTTAAAGAATAAAAGAGAGAAAATACTTGAGAATGTCTGATCAATATAATGTGAAAAATAATCTTCTAAATATGTATTTTAATTTATAATATAAGAATAGATAGTCATGTGCAGATAATATGATATTAAGTTATATATACTATACTTTGTGTTGTATTTATAAGAACGTTTTTACGAGTGTTTTTTTCATTAACAACATTTTTTATATATTTTCTTAATTTATTATTTCTTTCAATCTATTATTTTTATCTTTATTTTTAAATTTAATTTTAATATTTTATTAAAAAAATATTAATGATTAAAAATAACATTGTATCATAACATATATTATTTATCATAAATTTAATCAATAATTTATATGTTCAAAAATATTTATTATGAATCTATAATGAAATTTATATATTTAAAAGCATTTATTTATTATAAATTTTAGTTATATAAAATAATTATTTGCCATGTACATTGCACACGCTAGAATACTAATTTTATATACATTTGAGATTTTTAAAAGTAATTAAATTTATGATGTAAAAAAAATGTAATTAAATTTATCTCTTTATATTATTTCTGTTTAATATATTAAAATATTTCTTATTATTATTATTATATAGATATATGCTATTTTATAAAATTATTTATTTTTAATTTTATATTTAATAAAAATGATATAATTTTAGTAATTTATTAGAGATTAAAAAGATACAATTTTATAATTTTTAAGTATTAAAATTAAACAATTTTTTGTCGAAATTAAAGATTTGTTATTTTAAAAAATAAAAATATATTTAAGTTTAGTTTTTTATGGAATGAAAGTTTCATTTTTATAAATATATATTTAAAATTATTTTGTTTTATAAATGTATATAATCTGAAAATGTATATATGTCTGAACTCTGAAGATGGAAAGGTGAGAGAAGATAATGACGAAGAGAAAAAAAGAGATTACGCCCACACTTATCTCCTTCTCTGGGCCAAACCAGTGAGAAGAATGACGAACGATCATTGACATACAGTTCATAAACTAAGCCCATCACTGTCTCATTCTCGGAATCTGGACCAAACTCGTATCATAAGTAATTAAGTATGTATGAATGAATTCTAGGCCCACATGACTTCAGAATGTAACCTTTGTATATTTTTATTTTTATTTATTAATTATTAATTTTAGACCGTATGTGGTGTTTGTTGTTATTAAATTATTTTTATATGCACATGCATGAATTGTAATTGTAAATATATTTTCAATCTCAAGTTTTGTGTGTTATTTTTAAATAGGTGATAAGATATATTAAGAGCATTTTTCGTTTTTTATAATGATTGTTATAGCTATTTTATTAATAATTGTTCTTGGATTTAATTAAATAGAGAGAAGACTGAATAATGAAAAAGAAAAGGGAAAACGATAAGAAAGAAAGAATTCATAACTTTATCTCATGGTATCTCAAAAAAAAAAAAAAAAAAACTTTATCTCATGGATGCATCTAAATTCTTGCGCATACACGTTTACGTCATCCACAAATAAATTAATAAGTATATTATTGGCTGTTGAAGTAGACTTGTGAACCACAATTATGATTCCTGTTGAGTGTTGACGACAGGAGAGTCGCGCAGCCATTATTGATTATTTTATGTTGTCAATTACTTAATGCATCCAATTTTTGCTTGGTGCACCTCCAAAATTTGTAAAGTTTCCATTTTATCCTTCTTCTTTTACCCTTCCTCTTCCTAGCAAACCCTAGCCGCTTCTCCCCCAAACCTCCATAACCACCACACCCCACCTCTACCCAACCACCCAACACCACTGCTACACCCAAACATCACCATTGCAACCACCCAAAGCCACATCCACACTGCACCAAACCCACCACTGCACCACTACCTAACCACGCGCATCACTGTGACCCGCTAGATTTGGGGGAGAGGAAGGGTAAGAAGGAAATATTAGTAGGGGTGGCCATGGGTCTGGTCCAATCTGCGAACCCGACGAATCCGAACCAAACTAATCCAAAAAATCGGGTTGGTTCGGTTTATTGGTTTGGTTCGGTTCTCAGATTGGAGAATTTGAAATCCGTAAAAATCGAACCAAACCAATTTATCCGAACACAATGTTTTATTTTTTTTATTTTAGTTTTAGTTTTATAGTCATATATATTATTTAATATTATTTGTTTACATTTTACAAATTACAACTGTTATTTACTAGAAAGCATATTATAGATAGTTATTGGCTTATTGCTAGTGCTAGTTGTTGACTACTATTATTAGATAGCTACTATTGCAAGCTGTAATTGTGTTTTTTTTAAAAAACTTTTTGATATAATATAGTTGTCTGTACACGATTTTTCTTCTTTTTAAATTTTTTTTAACAATTTGTTTTTTATTATTAAACCCGACCACCTGATCCGAACCAAACCAAACCACATCGAGTTGGTTTGGTGCGGATTGTGAAAAAAAAAAAGCAAAACCGAACAAAATTATTTGGTTTGGATAAAAAAATAATCTAAAATCGAACCGACCCAACCCGTGGCCACCCCTAAATATTAGGAATTTTGGAGGTGTACCAAGCAAAAAATGGGGGTGCATTCAGTAATTGCCTTTTATGTTTCTTGTTTATTTTGTCGAGGAGTGTTCACATGGCAGGTTTGGTCAAATTTGGCTAAACCCATAACTCAATCCAATCAAAATTCTACAGGTTCGATTGGGTCGAGTTTGTGTAAAAAAAAAATTAAAGCCCAACGCAAATCAACTTGTTTATGAACAGGCTGATTTGGGTTGGGTCAATGGGTCTGAAAAATTAAATTTATTTTAAATTTCAAAATAATTAAAAAAAAAGTGAAATAGAAACAAACAATGATACATAATGCACATATTGAGGTTCACATTCTATTACATCTCAACGCCTGAAAATCCAACCAACATAGGACAATCCTAACATCTACACCTAGTTTATCATTCAATCAATTTGCAATATCATGTGCGACATGAGCTTTCATCCTATCCTCAATTTTTTTTAAACCATATTCAAGACATACTTAAATAATGCTATTGAGTTGCTATCACTAATAATAATATTTGTTTTTTAATTTAAATATTTTTTTAAAGCCTTTTAATTTAAATAATAATAATAATAATAATAATAATAATAATAATAATAATCAACGGGTCAATGGATCGAGTTCACAGATTTAAAAATTAAAATACACGAGCAAACCCATACATGAATGGGTTGGGTTGGATTTGACCTAAATACTTAAAAACTCCGTGCCAAAATGTTTGGGTTGATTTGGGTCAAATCAGATTCGTGGGTGATCTATACCAGTGCTAATTTTGCCCATATTTTTAACTCTGGTTAAATAAAAAAAAAATCTGCACCTTAAGAAGAAATAAAAAAATAATAGGATATATATATATATATATATATATATAGAAGAATAAACAAATATGATTTTAAAAATTATTATATAAAATAATTTGAGGCATTTAAAAAAAATAATAAAGGACCTGATTGGAATTTTTGAAAATAGATGACTCAGTTAAACGTTCTAATTAAATAAAGGGGACAAATTGATAATTAAGCCTAAAGAAAAGCAAATAAATAAGAATTTAATCAAGCAATTTTGGAAACTGTTTAAGTTTGTAGAGAACAGATCATTTTTATAAAGAAGCAAAAACGTATAAATGAGTCATTTTATTCTTAACAGGGAAGATTCAATTACCATGTGAGGTAGATTGACGAAGTTGTTGAACGACTCATTTATGATTTGATTTACCACAATCTCGTTAGTGATTTAAATTTATTGTCATTTCTAGTATTTTAAATTTTTAAGTATAAATGTTTATTTTCGGCACCAAAAATAGTATAAATGTTTATTTTTATATAATTAATATTCATAATAAATAAATATCTTCAATATATATAAATTATATTTTAGTTTTACAATGAATAATTTAAATTTTAATATAAAGTTATCTTTAATTATCGACAATTTAAAAAAAAAAGTTTGAAACTTAATTTAAAGATTAAAGATAGAGATAAAAGAAATATAATTTAAGATAATTGAAAGAGAATTTTTATCTAGTTGTGAGTATATGAAATACATATTTAAAGGACATAAAAGATAAAATTTGAAAAAATAATTTATCAGAGAGAGGGGAAAGAATTCAAATTATGTATTTTAATTTATATTTATTATTAGTAATTATTAGTAATTAGTAAATAAAAGCAAGTTAGGAAAAGCCAATTTGTTTTTGCGGATGATAATGATTAATGAGGCATATTCGATAGTGATAACTCTGGGAAAAAAAAAAGAGTCAATAACTAAATGGAGAGAAAAACAAATACGGCCATTATGCTTGTCTTTGTTACCTTTTCAATGGCTTGAGATATAAGCACATGATATTGCGCCACATCCTACCAATAGGAGAAGTTTCATATAGCACGAGAATAATACATTATCAGTTGAATAAACTTATAGCACGCAACATACATAATAATCATTAGTCATAAAGGTATGCTATTGAATTAAATTAAAGATATCATATCCTAAAAATATAATATCGTATTAGAGATTCAATGGGAGTGAACTGAACAAGCAGCACAAGACAAAAGGTGTTTATCATTTTGTAACAACCTTAATTTTTCTTAATAAACAAGTAAGAGAGAAAAATAACAAGAACGTTAGATGAATATGTTGGAACAATATTTTATTTGCTACTTTGTTTGTGGTACCGCGTTGTTCGGTTCCCGCTCCTCACGTCAACTAACTATCTCTAAAATCAAAATTAAAGGAAAGAAACTTATCCTGTTTATTCATTTTTTTTTCTAAACCTTACGTATTTGAATTACGACTACGACCACGATCACGGTCACCATCTTCTCCATTAATTTTCCTTTTCAACGTTGCATATTGCTTGTGGCTAATCAACACTTCTTCCATGACCTTTGCTTTTGCTTTTGATTTTGATCACAACACAACGCCACGCCACGCCGTTCTCTGCTTTTGAAAACCAAATATGAAGTCACCTTCTCGAGTACCCTTTCTTTCTTTCCTCTGTTCTGCTTCAATTCATGTTTCCCTTTTGCTTTTTCTAAAACTGATAAGGCCAACCAATAACCATGCTCTTTCTTCTGTTTTTATTTGTTTCAATCCTTTTTATTATATTTTTTGCATGGCTTATGCCTATACAGGCTCTGTCTCTGTCTCTTTTTTTTTTTTATATATATATATATATAAGGAATTAAAGATGAAAAAATAGTCACAAATTTTAGAACTTATGAAAAAAAGGAATTAAAAGGGTCTTCCAATTCTATAAAACTATTGTGTATTGCTTTTTATCTAACCTCGTCTTATGTTGGACCAGGCTTTTTCTGGTGCTGATTCAAAGAGTAGAAAATCATGTCTTTATGCCATCTTCCCAGTAGCTTCTTTAATTTGTGCAGTTTTATTTTTCATGAATTCGGTCTTCACACAAGAGGTATATACATGAATCCTTGTCTCAAAATGAGTTTGACTTCGATTGAGTAGGATTCATGTTCTTCCAAATTTCATGCAGCCGAAAATATCAAGCTGGAGAATGGATGAAGGGAGAATGGACACAAATCAAAATGTAAAATTTGATAAATGCAAGGTTCTTTCTCTCACTTAGCATGCTTTTTCTCAATCATGTACTATTTTTTCAGGTGCTGTACTTTGGTGCTTATATTTGTTTATATTGTTTAGTAGAACCAGTGCAGGCCTAGTGGAAGTGAGGCATTACCTGCAGGCATAGTCTCCACCACTTCTAGTTTGGAAATGCGACCTTTGTGGGATATGCCTAAGAAGAAAGGTCGTCACACAGTAGAAGTGACTCAAGTGAGTTTCTATATGTCCCTTTTGTAGGTTATTGATGTAGTCTATGTGGTCTCTTTAATTCACACTCTATTGACATGAAACACATGTCATCACACCTGTGTCCAATGGTTATTTTTTCTTTGCTTCTGCTATGCTATGTACTGACTTGGCTACATTTGGACAGATTAAGGCAAATGCATCAACCAATTTGTTAGCAATAGCAGTTGGGATAAAGCAGAAAGATCTTGTGAACAAAATGGTCAAAAAGGTACTCTAATGAATTTTGTACAGATTGTTCATTGCAAATACTCTTCTTGTTTATGGGTCTGTGACCCTCTTTCTACACTTCCTTGCAGTTTCTAGATAGTAACTTCATTGTGATGCTCTTCCACTATGATGGTATTGTTGATGGATGGAATGATCTAGAGTGGAATAGTCGTGTCATTCATGTGTCGGTAATGGATCAAAGCAAATGGTAGGTTTCTAGGTGACTTCACCTTCCATCCCATCCATATTTTGAATAATTTCAGTTATCCTAAGTATGTTTTGTCCTGGACATGTTTTCATTGACTAGGTGGTTTGCAAAACGTTTCTTGCACCCTGACATAGTTGCAGAATATGATTATATTTTCCTTTGGGATGAGGACCTAGGAGTCGAGCATTTCCATCCCAATAAGTATGTACAATTCCATTTTAACTTTTCTTAATTACAATTATATAGTTTGATGCTCTTGAATTTTTATTCAAATATAGAACTATAAGTTTGCTGTCTCAAATGGTTTCTTAAATTATTTTCAGGTACGTTTCTATTATCAAACGTGAAGGGTTGGAGATATCACAACCAGCACTAGATCCTAAAAAATCAGAAGTGCATCATCAGATAACTGCACGTGGGAGGAGGTCAACAGTGCACAGGTTCGCTCGTATGCCCTTTTCATGTTCTCAATGATATGCTATCTAGTTCCCATTATATCATTATGGCAATCTTCACTATATCAATAAGTACTTGTTTCGAATTAGGCCTTGTCATTATGTATCAAGGGAATCCTCCAAAGGTTGACTTAATTATACACAATCGATCTATTGATACACTTTCTAGGAAAACCATCTCATCTCCCCTGGCTTCTCTCTGATAGCAACTAAGGTTTGCTTATGATTTTCCGCTTAAGGTAGATACCAAATAGTAACCACATAGTACACTTAACCTTTGAACTTAGAATCTTAAGTTCAAATTCCCTCAAGCTATGGTAGTGAACATTTGTTGAAAAAGTCAAAAGAGAGAGAAGACAAGCCTTTGTTTTCCTTCTAATGATTTGTTACTAGATAAGTGTGCAGCAGATGCTCATTTGTGTATGCTTTTGGTCCTTGTACTTGCAGAAGGACATATAAAGCTAGTAATGATGGCAAAGGCTGCGATAAAAGTAGCACTGCTCCACCTTGTACAGGGTAAGAATTTGTGATAACGACAAATTTAATGTGGATTTCCCTTTATTTTACGCAGTTCAAGAAATTAAACCTGAACTAATTTGTTTCAGGTGGATAGAAATGATGGCTCCCGTTTTCTCAAGAGCTGCATGGCGTTGTGTTTGGTATATGATTCAGGTGCAATACTCTGTACCATTAATGCTGCTGTGGAGCATTACCATAAGCATTTATCTATAATGGTTGCATATTTATTCATCATCTTTGGTTTATTTTACAGAATGACTTGATCCATGCATGGGGTCTAGACATGCAGCTTGGCTACTGTGCTCAGGCAAGTTAAGCTATATTTTGGTCAAATCCGATTTCCTTTTTCTATATACTATACCATAGATATTGTTGGTACCATTCTCAAATCAAAATCAACTTTTTATCTGGATAACCATTCTTTTCATCATGGTAACTAGAATCAGTAGTAATTACCTAGATGAAATACAATTTTTAATTAGAGAGTAACACTAAGAACATCCATGAAACTGTATTTAAATTTTGTCCTTCTGTCATTCTCCTTTTATTTTTGTTTTATAGTTCCATCTGACCTTATTTCTGATCGATATAGGGTGATCGAACAAAAAAAGTTGGTGTTGTGGATGCTGAATACATTGTCCACTACAATCGTCCCACTCTTGGAGGCATAGATAAAGCTATGGTCAGAAAAGTGGCATTTTTATTATAGAGTTTAATTATGAAGAATAACTGTTTTAATTTTCTAAAATTATAATTTCTTAGCACACTTCTTATCTGGCGTGTGTGTGTCTCATTCTATCTTTCTTGAAACTGAGACTTATCTGTGACTTGCAGGTTTCATCTCAGGAAAAGGATCATAGAGTTGATGTAAGTTACCATGTTGTCATGATTTGTCAATTGAAGTATTGTCTGTATGTACCTCACTTAAAAGCATGTTTCATTTTGCTGTCCAATTCAGAATCATAGTCTGGTACCAGTCAGATTCTTTACGAAACTTGTGACTCTGATGTTTGTTTGATAAAAAAGAAAAACAATTTTTTTAGGGTCCCCTCTGAAACGAAATAGGCACTAGTTACCTTTCAAGTTTCATAGTATAGCCACTTGTTACCTTAAATGACAAGGATTAATTGCTCTTCCAATTAGTTCCAGATGATTAATGACACTGTACATGGTGTAACATATTTGAGATTCTTGCATGAGAAATTTCTTCCACACAATTAGTATATCTGAATGATTTTTTTTTTTCTGTCGTTACTAACATTGTTTTGGGGGTGGTGCAGGTGAGGAGACTTTCTTACCGGGAGTTAGATGTTTTTAGAAAACGTTGGGAAAAGGCAGTTGAGGAGGATAAATGTTGGGTCGATCCATTTCAATAGCCAAGTGTAGGAATTGGAGTGGCAGACAAAGTTTTATGTAAATTTTGTACAAAAAAATAACAAGTCATTTATGAGAAGTAAGTGCTACTAGCAGCTACAGCTTAGAGGATCTCAAGGACAACATGACTCATGGAGTAAAGTTTTGTCTTAAATAAGCTGGGTGCATTTAGTGGAAAATTTTCCACCTTTATTGGATCAGCTTTGAAGGTAAACAAAAATATGATGAGAGAGTAGTGGGTAGTTAGAAACTTGTAAGCTAGACTCTTCACAATGTTTTTCTTGAGTAAATACTGTCATCTTTTTTTTCGTTTTGAATTTTGATTTGAGAAAAGCAATTGATGTCAAGTGCATTTGAAGACAGTTAATAATTATTCATTGTATCTTCTCTTGTTTCTATATATTGGGATGATCACTTGATTCCACATTTTTCTTCCGTAACACATATACTGTACTTTGTTTCCTTCCTGGTATATCTTACTATAAGACAGTCGCAAATTTTGAAGTCACAACATACAAGATTAAAGATAGCAAGATGAGATGCATCTTATGCAGTTTAATATCTAAAACAAACCAATTAGTAGTGGGCAGTGGCCACTGGCCAGTGGATTTTTATTCCCCCTCAAAACCACCAAAATGTCTGCTATTTTTCAAGTTTTAAGTTCAGCAGCTTTAAAAAATGACCCCAGTAAGATAACGATATCAAGTTAGTAAAGGCGAATTAACGAGTGTTCTTAGGTTAATAATTAAGGAAATATATATATTTTATTAATTATTTTTAAAATCATTTCTTAATTACTTTTTAAATAATTAGAAGTATTTAATGCAATGTATTAGCTACTTATCTTCTAGATACTTGTTCACTGTAGAAAATATTAAAGATATATATATATATATATATATATATATATATATATTTTGACGATATTAGAGAGTGGCCCATACACATTAGCTTATGGATCAACAAAACAAACAAGCTAGCTTACCAAAATTTGAATGTAAGAGTGAGGTCAGAAAGATTCCCAAACACTCCTTTCAAGATGCACAATTTATGACTGTATATGCAACTGTCCAAACCAAAGCCTAAAGCCAAACGCCTCTGTCTCACAAATTTACCAATACAGATATGCAATATCCATGCTTTATTAATTTAACATTGCAGAAACGTTGGTATTAGCATCATAAAACACATAGAAAAGAGAGAATAATAGCACACATACCAAGGCTTATTGCATTGATACATGATCCATTATGAAACAAATAGTAGCAGGTTTGTAGCTAAGGCTTAACTGTCCTATTCCAACCCCATCAAATTTAACACCTGAATTAGTACGTTGATTGAAAGGTGAAAAACTATGATTAAGCCCAATATTCTGGACTTGGCAGTAGGGAAGTTGCAAGAGAAATAATTAAAGATGGCATTCAAAGCAATTACAGGTTTTAGGGGTGAAGGAACAGAAGCCAAAAGGTCTATTGGGAATGTTGCAATTGATGGCATAGCAACAGGGAGAGGGCAAGCAGATCCCTTTGGCTCCACCACAGCAGGTGCACAGTGCACATATCTGGAAGCTTCCCAACTTCCTCCTGCTCTCATTCATCATCATCATCTGCATGGAAGCTACACCAACATTTGCCTGCTAATCATGAAAATTATGAAAATTGAGCTACAAATACACATTCATTTAGATTTAGGGGAGAGAGGAGAGAAGACTCACATGCACATTGGGTAAAAAAATAGACACAAAAATGAGGGAGATGATGAGGCCATGAGCATGAGCACAAGAGGGCATCTTGACAAGTGCTTCTTGGGTGTGCAGGTGATGGAAAGTGGAGAGTTTAATTTGTTAAGGGAAAAACTAAACTACATAGCTAGCTTCGCAGACTCTTGAGTTGGAACCTGAAAAAGACTGCAGACGAAGGACAAAGACAAGTGTTTCCTTTGAAATCAGAGTCCACGGAGAGTGACCCCTCTTGTCTCTCCTCTCTGCTCCCTACTCTCTAGAGTTAAGGCTAGAGTTGATAATCCCATGAGATTTTATTGAATATGTCATCAATTTCCTATTTATGTGTAAAACTCGTTAAGGATGAGTTTGGTTGAGATGAAATGATAAAAAATGAAAGTGAAAAAGGGTTTAAAAGAGTGAAAAGTAAAAAATGAGGATGGTTTAATTGAGATGAAAAGTTTAAAAAAAAAAAAGCGATGAGACCCAAAAAAAAAATTTCATTGCAAAATGAGATTAAATGACACAATTTTCAAGAAAAAGTCTTCTCTCTCTCCAAATTGTGTATGCTTTGCAAAGTAAAAGACATAATTGATTATATTACTTCCACTATGCTTATATAGGTAATGTTTTCTTTTCTTAGATATCAAATTATTTTAATTTAAATATTTAATTTTTTTTTCATTCTTTTTCACTTCAAATATTTTTTTTTATTTCTCACACTTTCATTCTTTTTCTTACCTCTACATGAAACACAATGTAAGCCTAAAACAAGTTAAAATAATAATGATTTACTTACACCTTGCAAAACTGTATAATACTTATAAAAATTTAGACAAAATAGTAGTAGTAATTATCAACATAATATTTTTTTAAATAATAACATTGTACTCGTGATTCTTTTTTATTTGAGGGAAACTCTCAATCAATTAGTCGCGTGTAGGCGTAAATTTTTTTTTCTTTTCTTAGTACAGTGTATATAAACAATTTATATACCATAAACTTCTATTAAACAATTACATAATGATATACCATAATTTTACATTAAATAATTATAAGAATTTATATACCAAAAAACTATTTTATTTTAAATAATAATAATAATGCGTTAATTTATGTAATTTATTCGACAAAACTTGTATTAAGACCACATTCATTGACATCCAGACTAAATTTTTATTAAGACCAAATTCATTGAAAAGTTGTCAACTACAGTATATCTGAGCTAGAATTTCTGAAAGTTTAGGCCCCTCCTCTCATTAAAAAGATACCAGGTGGCACTCACACCACATCACATCGGGGCTTACGTTGAAAAACAAACGATCCTAAGATAGTAAGACATGTTACAGGACGCAGGCTATTTTGGGGACTGTATAATGTCCTCCACCGTGCGTAACTAATATGTATCGTTGAATTTTGAGATCATTGTGAAACTACCGTATAATCGTCCGTATAAACAACGGAGAAGAATGATCGTTTTAAAAAAAAAAAACTTAAATAAAAAAAAATCCCTTTTTAAAAAAAAAAAATCTAGTGTGAATGATTGTACGATAATCCCACATTGACATCAAAATCCAACAATGCATATTAGTTACGCACCATGAGAGACATTATGCAATCCTCCAAAATAGCCTGCGTCCATGTTACAGCATATTGCTTTTGCTCTGATGGTTATTCTTATTCTTTTTTTTTTTTTTAACTTTAATTAACAATCCAGTTTTAGATTACTCTTTTTTTCGTGAATGGTCTTATACGTGCTTTCATTTTCAATTTGATTTGACTGGAGTTGATGAGATTGTCTGTCATACAGAACAATTTTCGTCTTAACCTGTTTTCCTCACCACAACCCCCATTATGTATTTTCGTCAGCACCTGCTTGGACATATTTAACAGCGGTTCTATTGTACATCGCACGTGTACAACCCACGCTCGATCCAATACCGACAGTGGTTGTTTTAGTGAATAGTGATAATCTAAGCAGAACTCCAACACATTATTTCGATCGCTTCACGGAACAGAGGCCCAAAATAGGGAAACGCTGTAAACAATGAAGAAAATCCTTCCTCTACTCATTCAGCATGACAGTGCTGCATGCAATGTAACTATTCTGCAGCAAATAGCAATGGTAGAAATTATACCATATCAAGGATAAAATAAACTGTAGGGCAGGGGGAATGCAATAAAGTCTTCTTTTTCGGGTATGCTGCAAATTAGCAGTGAACTCTCAGGACAAAAAGATTCGGTTTAGCAGTACCTGCATTTTAGTCATAACATGCAAAAGATTTGATAAACAATACAGTAGTACGTGTTATCTTCAGCGATATAAATGCAACTTCCTAAAGCCTCCATATAAGATATAAATTCCAGATTATGATTTGATGCATGTGAACTGCAGAGCGAACTCCAAGCAGAAAAAGACATCTAGGCTCCAGCAAAGCAATCCACCCACCTGTAATGGGACCATGCAATTTATAGCCAGAACCCCACAGCATTCTCTACAAGAACAAAAGTACCATACGTGTGGAGGCTTGGCATATTGGAAAAAGTACATCAGTAAGGTTCAGCTTTCACTGCCTCCACCATTCATAATCAAGACTTTCTACCCCTCAACTTCTGCCAAACAAAATCTGTCAAGGACAATCACCACAGATAGTGTACATAAATCAGGAGAAAATAGAGGTACAGATTCAAATTACATTCCAGCAGTTATTATTTACATGGATATACAAAATCATAGTTAACTTGATCTGCTAAATTCTGGTAAGAATGTACAAGAATATGAAAAACAGAAAAGTATTAGCGATAGTGTTGGCTTGCCACTGAAAAGAATTCTACACGTGCACAGTAGACAGCATAAACCCAACTGCAGTGAGAAAGTAGAGACTTTGAAATGAGTATCAAGTTTCAACCCTGTACCCAATAAATATTCAGAGGAGGTAAAATTTGGTCCTTACAGATTTCCAGTAAGAGGTTTTTTTACATAATGTGAAAAGTTAATTAGAAAGAGTGGTGGCTTAAGGACAGAAGGACTGTTCACGTTGGGTTTGACCAAATGTGGCAACATTTGCTTAAATTTATCCCATGAGCCAGGTAACATGAAATCCAGAACAATTGAATCTGTCAACTGCATTTCATTTCAGATTGACAGAATCAACCTGACATGACCTCTGTACATCTCCAGTAATGGGAAAATCAATTTACAGATTAATCATTTCCCCCCTCAGAAAAAATTGTAAAAGCCAAATGACCCATTTTCAAGAGACATCATCATCCATCATCATCAATGTCATCATCACCAGAAGGAATTTGTCTTGTCTCTGATAGTGAAAGCCGCCTGGGCTTTGCTGAGCTTGACTCAACAAGTCCTTCGGAAGATAAATTTAACGCAGCAGTTCCTGATGAAGATCCTAACAAATGCCTGCTTGGGGTATCAGCTGAAGGCGATGAGATATTATAAGCGATAATTCCCATTGGGTGGTCAAACTTGCAACTTGGGCCAAATTTGCATATGCCATAACGAGAATAGAAGACGCACAAAGGTTCTCCCTGTAAGAAATGGGGCACGGCCTCTATCAGCTTGCACTAATTCAATCACAACTCACAATACCAAACTAACGTGAAGAGAAAAAGAACACAAATATTTGCAGATCTTCCCATTTTCTCCAATTACCACAAACAAATAACCTTTTTACACACTTACTTCGCCGAAGGAAAAGAAGAGCATACACAAAGATTACAGACTTCACACAAATTTTAAAAAAAGAAATAATATGAAAATCACACCATTTCCATACTTTGTGAATGATATGATAAATCAAGAACGATAGGGAGAAACTCTAATACTGTCAGTGATCATAATTTGCTTAAGATGATATAACAAAGAAATGCTTCAAACTATTCAAATTGATTACCATTGTCTGCATCATCTCTCATGTCTATGTAACTGCCTCAAACCATTCCAACTTAGCTCAGCTTTAGATTATGGTTAAAGTTAAAACTACAATTTTTTTATGTCCACATTCAAGGGTTCAAGCATCATTGTAATGCCACATGCATAATTCGATAATATGTTTTGCTATGTACTATGGTTTATGCCATGTATAGAACATTATCTGTAGAACAGGAGATGCCACTTCCTAACAAGGCGTTACGAGAAAAAAGGAGGGAATCCAGATTCAAATAAGAGGTAATGTAACAAATTATATGAACAGCAAGAAAAACTAAGGAGACTAAATCTTGTTCAAATTCTCACCAAACTCAAAACCTGTGATGTGAGATTAAGTATAAATTCAGAAATAATAAAATTTAAGCCTATGAAAAAGAAAAAGAAAAACCAACTAGGTAGATAGAACTCCATAGCAAGAACCCAACTTACAGGACGTAAAGGAAGGCCTATGGGACTCAAGACACAGTCAGGAGCAGGAATTAGCCTCTCTCGCGGGTGGTGGAACCGACAGACTGCACCAAACTTACAATCTCCTGTCTTCATGTAGAATTGGCATTCGGGCTGACCAGGTCTCTCAGGAAATATGTTCTCCCTCTGCAATGCATAAAACCCTACTGGAACGGTGCCAGAACGGAATTGAGAATATGCCCCTTGTGATCCTGCATTTGCTAGCTCACCTTGACGAGAAGTTCCATATGTTTGACCATTTCTCATTGCTTGCTGTGGACTGTCTGAAGTAGAGATTGATCCCATTTGACCCTGAAAAATAAATATTCCATTAGGACATCGACATGTACCAGCAATGGCAGGATCTAACAAAACAGGTGCATGCATATGTGCCATGTTGCATTGTTACTAAAGTTAAAGGATTGATCACCAATGTATTCTGTTGAAAGACAAATACCATGAAATTTCACATCAACACAGGTACAACTTCAATTTTACAGAGGAATAATGACTCTAGAGACAGGTACATGGGATGGGAATACATCTTACTGGCACTATGCTATGATGTTAAGAACCTAGTCTACATATACATCCATGATGCAACAAGGACTGTCCAAAATCCAACGGGAGCAATAAACAATGGAAATAAATGAACTTCTACATACATTTAACATAACCCTGATATAGCGTGCCTTAGAATCAGCCACAACATAGAATAAAACTGTCTTTCTAGTTCTTGTTTATGACCTCTAAAAAGAATGGATGAGCTTACACTGTATGCACTCCACCCAGGCACTGAAACCACTCCCTGAGGTAGAATTAAGGGTGCATAACTTGAAGGACCTTGCCAGCGAGGACTAGGAATGTATGATGCACTTGACCAATTTGTAATTCCTCCAGCATATGACTGCTGACCTGGCGTAGTTGGAGAATGGACGGTAGGGTAAACAGGAGAACCCCGTAATGAGAGCATCATATTACTTGGTTGAGGATGGTGGAATTTGCAAGTGTTCCCAAATTTGCATTGTCCTGTTCTCAAATAATAAGTGCATTCAGGCTCATTCTGCAGAATCAGGAAACATGGAAAATATATTGTAAGTTATAAGAACATTAATATCAATCAGAAAGCAAGCAAAATATCTATGAAAGCTTCAGGGCTCAGATACTAAATATCTGCATGCAAGAACACAAAGCTTTGGAAAATATAGCCATAACATCTGAATTTATGCAGGTCTAAAAGCAGGTCTGACGATTTAATGGTTACCAAATGAGCAAAGATACAATAATGAGTCACAAAATTATGAGCAACTACTATTGTAGTTATAATTATTAATGAATGAGAGGAAAATATTAAAAACTAACAGGGCGGAGTGGATAGCCTAAAATATTTAAGGCAACTCTTCCAGCAATCCCAGCCTGGTCTTTAGGATGATGAAATTTGCATGTGGCTCCAAATTTGCAAGTTCCTGTCTTCAGATAGTACTGGAAAAACAGAAAAATATATATCTCTTTGTTATGATATGATGATTGGTGAATGTTTAAATAAAGAATAAAGAATGCAGGCCAAGATACAAATTAGTGCTCTGCAGTACAAGGTTGAGAAACTAGTACACGCCTGGCATTCTGGTTGCCCTATTCTTTCTGGGAACTCGCCTATCAACCTTGCAGTGGCAATAGCCTGATAGGATCATCAGTAAAACATATCATTATATATATTCTCCATGTAAAAGAATGATATCAAAATAAAAATCATCAACAGCACAGTAAGATTCAACATTATATAGCCCCAGCAACTGGAAATTCATTCATGTGAAAAGAGCATGAATGCACAGATTGACATGCGAACATGCATAAAAAAATGTGCTATACACCTGCAAAAAGGGAAAAATAAATATTGTGTCCAACACTCCCAAAGCTAGCTACAAGTGCTGCATCAAGGAAGGTACAACAGAGTGAAATTCTCCCTGCTGTCTGTCTATGTGCATCTTTCTCTGCTAAAATGCTGTCATAATCCAGTACAATGAATAAAAATGCATGTGTTTTCAATAGGAACATAGTCAACAAACTAGCAAAGAACACGTGTTGAACAGAAAATGTTAGAGGACAACAGCAGATGATGACAATAGGAATTATTCAAAATGAATCCATCTAAGAACAAAGAGAATAATGTATCAACATCCAATTTGAAACACATTGTAAACATATAGCTCAATTTGAACAAATAAATACATTTCAACTTGTACCAGCTTCCTGTTAGGAGGATGATTAAATCGACACGTTGCACCAAATCTACAAAGTCCAGTTCTGATGTAATATGAACAATCTGGCTCCCCTGGACGCTCCGGATACGGTCCAGAATCCATTGTTTCACCAGTCCTCAAATTCATCATCCACAGTGAATCTGAAATAACATCACAAATGTGTGAACAGCATAATATAAGTGAAACTGAAATCACATCATCAATGAACACAATGGCTGACTGGTCAACAAAATTCCAAACCTCCAATCATAAAAATAATAAAGTGTCGGTGCAACTGCCGTTAGGAAAAGCTTAAATTATGATAAAATAATTATAATTATTTTACTTTTCAAAATTTCTCAGAAAAAAAAGAAAAAGAAAACAAGGCTCTATTGAAACTGATATTGATTCTCATATATTGATCTGAATTGAACACGTGACATCATCACCTAGTCCTAAGGCACAGCATTGGAACACGAAATGTTGCTATAATTATAAAGGAAGTGATAATCAAAATAAGGAAACAGGAGAATAGTAGTAGCAAGGGTGAGTGATGATTGTGGATTGTGAAAAATTTTAAAGCGATGATGAATGAATGAATAATAATTTGAAAGAGAAAAAGAACCTTGAGGATTAGGGACGATGAGGTTGAGCTTGTTCTCCATTGACATGTCCTTGTTCAATTCTCATTTCCCATCTTCTCCACCACCCCATTCCTCAAAAGAGAAACTTCTCCTCTCCACAAACCTCACCACAACTATCATCTTTTCTTTCTCTCCCACACGTGCCGTCTCTTTTTTAATTCTTTATTTTTTGACTTTTCTCCTTCGCCTCAGTCATCTCGTTAACCAATGAACAATTTTTATTTATTTTTATTTTAAATACGTGAGTGCTCACCTCACTCTCGTTGCTCGCACGCGCTGCTTTTTCTTCCTATCGCATTTATTGATTGGTGCCGCCAAACTCAAACCACAAACTCTCTCCTTTCCCTCTTTCTCTCCGCCTTTTTACGGTTTTCACTTTTGTGCTACACGACATCAACTGCTTTTACTCTTTCTATTCCCCTCCCAATTTTCTTTTTTTCCTTTTTTTTTTCTTTCTTTCTATAAAATAAAGTTTGTTAACTATTACACCGTGTTTGACAGTAAGGAAAGAAAAAAAAAAGTGTGAAAAAAAAAATGAAAAGAAGTAAAATAGTGTAGAAAGTAAAAGATAGTAGAAAAAAAAAATATTTAAATTAAAATAGTTTAGTAGATAAAAAAAAAAGAGAAATTAATATTAAATAAAATATATTATTATTATTACTTATTTTTATTATTTTATTATTATTAATTAATGTTTATATATAATATTATTTTTTATTAATTAAAAACATAGGAGGATATACTATATACAGTGTCTTATCTAATTATTTTATTCACACATTTTAAATACCATATATAAAAGTTTTAGTATAAAATAAATATACATCTATATTTATTTATCACACTAAAATAAATAACTATCCATCTTTTATACTGAATAAAATAATTATCTAAAATAATTTAGTCAGTAAAAATAATTATCAACACTTAATTTTAAGAGAAAGAAAATAATCAACGAAAAAAGATTAAAAAAAATATATCGAGTTGACCCGAAATATTTGCAGGCTGCATAGGTTCAGATTTGGACATCAATTTAAAAAAGGCTTAATTACAATTTTTATTTTCTAACTTTTTCATTTTTTGTAGATTTTACTCATAACAAATTAATTTGACGTATTTTACTCTCAACTTTTTGAAAAAGTTGTGAATTTTGTCCTCTACAATTTTGATGACGTGACATGCTGACATAAACATAAAAAATGGAAATAAAATTCACTAAAAAAAAGTTAAGGATAAAATTTGTCAAAAATGAAAAAGCTAGGAGTCAAATTTGCTAAAAAGTAAAAAGTTGAGGATAAAAATTACAACTATTTTAGCATGCCACATCATCAAAATTGTGGAAGGTAAAATTTGTAACTTTTTAAAAAAGTTGGGGATAAAATGTGCTAAATTAATTTGTTGAGGGTAAAATCTATCAAAAATAAAAAAGTTAGAGATAAAAATTATAATTAAGCATTTAAAAAATCGAATTGAAATTGGGGCTTTTGGGCCTAATTTGTTGTAACCCATATCTCGCATCATACTAGTGTGCGATGGGCTAAGTAACTTATTTTGCTACCTATTCAAAGGTTTTTGCTATTCTCACCCCATAAATTGCTATTCTCACCCCCCTAATATTGTAAAATTACCCTGTTGTCCCTCCTCCATTTCTTACACCCCACCCCACTCCCTTCTCCTCACACTCTCCACCCCCACTCCCAACCTCTCTCAGTGACACTCTCCTCCTCCTTCTTTAGGTTCCTAAACTTACTCACACCCGTAAGTTGTGTAGATCAATGGAATCATGGTTCCGCTGTGTTGAATACACAACAGAATCTTGATTCCGTTATTTTTTTGTTTTTTACAGTACACAATGGAATCATGATTCCGTTGTGTATGAAAAATGACATGCACAACGGAATTACGAGTCCGTTGGGTACGTCATTTTTCAAACACAACGGAATCGTGATTCCGTTGTGTACGTAGACAGTATTTGGTTTTTTTTTTTTACTATTATTCATTTAGTAAATTTTGAATTATTTTTTTTCTTTTCAGTAGTAGCAATGGATTGGAATACTTTTATTTATGATGAAGTTACGATGCCAAGATGTTGGGGAAATATGATTGATACAAGTGAAAATGCTTTTGACCAACCTGTTCAACAAAATGAAATGCAAGCAGATGATTATGTGATGGACATTGAACCTCAGCACAATTATCCTGACTTCTCCAATAATTTCATGACTGATGAGGTTGATTGATTAATTAGTGTTTTTATCTATATGATATTTTTTGTATATGTGTGTTTTGTTAGTGAAGGAATGCATTTTGTTTTTAGGCTTTTGAAGAGCGAGATGACTTGTTGACGTGGGTTCGATCTGTCGCAAAGGAGGTTGGATTTGTTGTTGTCATAGAAAGGTAAAAAACTAGCAAGAAAACTTTTGTCCTACTACCTTATGAAAAGGGAGGAAAGTACAAACAATATAAAGATAAGTTAGTCCGCAAGACTACTGGAAGCAAAAAATGTTAGTGCCCATTTAAATTAAAAGGGAGGCTTGTGAAAGGCATTGGTTGGAAACTTTATGCGGTTTGCAGTTTTCATAACCACAAAGTCAGTGAAACAGTAGTCGGTCATGCATATGCTGGTCGTTTAAGCAGTGAAGAAAAAAGTCTGCTACATCAAATGACCAAAAATATGGTGAAGCCTGGGCAAATTCTGTTGACAATCAAAGATAAACATGATGCAAATGTCACCACCATCAAAACCATATACAATGAACGACAAAAATATCGACAACACCAAAGGGGTCCAAGAACTGAAATACAACATTTGATGAAGTTGATAGAACGTGATCAATATGTTTATTGGTATAGAAGGGTCGACATTGAAGATGTTGTAAGAGATATCTTGTGGTCACATCTAGATTCTATCAAGCTCCTAAATTCATTTCCAACAGTGTTGATATGTGATACTACTTACAAGATGAACAAATATCATCTTCTGTTATTGGAGATTGTTGGGGTGACTTCAACAGACATGACTTTCTCAGTTGCCTTTGCTTATTTACAATCTGAGAGGACAGACAACTTGAATGAGCATTAAATAGGGTGAAAGAAATGTTTGTCAAAGATGATATATTGCCTCAGGTTATTGTCACTGATAGAGATCTTGCATTCATGAATGCGTTGGAGAATGTCTTTCTTTCTTCAACCAACTTGTTATGTCAAATCCACATTTCTAAGAATGTTAGGGCAAAATGCAAGATGCATGTGGGCAATGCGGAAGAATGGGACAAAGTGTTGGACGCTTGGGAAGGGTTAATACAATATGCTAATGAACAATTGTATGAGGTTAACTTGAAAAACTTCACAAACCTATGCTCACATTATCCACTTTTCCTTGAGTATGTCCATTGTACATGGTTGATACCTCACAAGGTGAAGTTTGTATAAGCATGGACGGATCGAGTTATGCATCTTGGAAACACAACTAATAGGTATTTTTCCATATAATTATATTCGTTGATTTAGTTTATATACTTTGCTTGACATTACTTTTGGTTGCATGATAGGGTTGAAGGCACACATGCACGATTGAAGAGGTTGCTTCGAGATAGTATAGAAGACTTGTGCAGTTGTTGGGATGCCATGAATAACATGCTTATATTGCAACATACTAAGATTTTGGCTTCATTCCAAAAAAGCATCAATGTTGTGGGTCACAGGTTTAATAACATGTTTTACAAGAAGATACGGGGCTTTGTATCAAACCAAGCACAAGACCTAATATACAACGAGTACAAACGGGTTGACAGCGTTGGTATTGACAGTTATGCTTGTGGATGCACACTTAAAACTACTCACGGTCTACCATGTGCGTGTGAACTTGCTAGATTCAGCAATATGTTTAGCTCAATACCCTTAAGGTTAATTCATGTGCGTTGGAAGATGTTATCCATCAATCAAGATGACACTGGTGATTCTTGGGGGACTTGACTTTGACACATGAGATTGATGCATTGTTAAAAAGGTTTTTCCAACTTGATGTCTTCGAGAAAATCACAATGAAGACTAAAGTCCGTGAACTTGCACTTCCAGATACCACCTCAATGTGTCCACCTCCAGAGAAGGTGAAAACAAAGGGTGCCCCGAAGTCTGTGAAATCTACTAAATGTGCACCTTTAATGTGGGAGCAAGTCGATGCAATGAACACAATGGTAGGTAGTTGAGGAACTCCTACTGTGCCTCCCAAAGTTGTCAGTGACAACAAGCGGAGCAAAATGATGCCTTATGTTAATGAGTTTCCCGATGAATTGAAACAATTCATCCAAAAAATTATTGATGTCAAAGCAGATGAAAATTGCGGTTATAGAGCAATTGCAGCTTTGTTAGGTATGGGTGAGGAATCCTGGGCTCTCATTCGTCAAGACTTGATTCGGGAACTTCAAACATGGCACTCTTTTTATCTTGAGCTCTTTGGCACGGAAGAAAGATTGGTTGAATTAATCAGCTCTTTGTATCTCCAAAGTGGACCAATAACCATTGACAAATGGATGACCATTCCTGACATGAGGTATGTGATTGCTGGTCGGTATAATGTGGTGTTGGTTCACTTATTTATGCTTCAAAGTTGGACTTTCTTTCTGCTTAGGAGCCGGCCTCCATTTGCTGCACAACAACGTCTTATAACTATTGGATTTGTTAACGAAAATCACTTTGTACAGGTACACATAATATACTAAACTATTAACTATGCAAATTTGTTTACTAAGTTAACCTTACCAGTTTAATTTTCATTGTTTAGCTATTTTTAAAAGATGATTGTCTCTTGCCTCTTATTGCACCTCAATGGAGAACATACTGCACTGTTGAAGCTCGATCATGGCAAAAATCGTACATGCAACGCATGCAAGAATTCAACTCAATACCATTTCATTCAACAACTAGAGGATCTCAATATGTAGTAGACATTACTAGGGATTCATTTTAGTTAATTAATCTTCTATTAATAATTGTTATTAGAGGACTTTATTTGTGTAATGTTTCGGTTGTTGAATATTTTTTACAAAACTGTATTGTATTGTGACTGATTGATGGTATTTTGAAGATATATTAGGTCCTGATACAAAATTTAACCAAGATTGTACATGTGTACAACGGAATCACGATTCCGTTGAAACTTGTAAAACATAATCGTGATTCCGTTGTACAAGAGGTGCAGGCAATTCCTCTTGTACAACGGAATCGTGATTCCGTTGAAACTTGTAAAACGGAATCGTGATTTCGTTGTACAAGGATATTTTGGAAAATCAATAAAAAACCACCCACGTGGGTGGTGAGAATAGCAAAGCCCCTATTCAAATCCTCATGTTGTATTTCTAAGCAATCAAACTCATTTCAATACAATAATATCATGAAATTGAAGGGTTTTTTTTTATTCGTAGGAATCGAAGAGGTTTACAAAAATTTTGGATTAACTATTTTAGATTAATTTCAATTCAACAAAAAAAAAAAAGATTAATTTCAATTCAGCAAAAAAAAAATTAGATTAATTACAAATCCTTGAATTGCAGCCCATTAAACATAGGGTTCCAATTTCTTAGATAAAACCTAGATTCAATCAAGCTTATCGCATAGAAATTCAGTAAAACACTTGATTATGAAATTCTATTCCTAGAACATCACAAACAAGGCCAGTAGTCCCAATTCCAATAGCTTTCATAAATTTTCAATCACTAATGCAACCAAAAGATCAATTCGCTAATGCCCAGTTAGAAAAAGCATGAAGCATAGGGATGAAATGCTCAAATTCATGAAAGGAACTTGCATTATGAAATACAAGAGTTTAATTATAAAATATTCAATAGAGTTCATTTATCCTAACCTAAGGGTGTAACACCCCAGATGAATTACACCAGAATGAGAGGGATCCAGAGGCTGTGCAAGTACGGGACTATACAGTTAAGGATGACTTAAAGGAAATAATTGGTACTACCTATACCAACAAGATGCATCTACTTTTCGGTAGCCTATCACTTAAGAACTCCATAGTTAAGCATGCTTGGCTTAAAGCAATTATGGGATGGGTGACCTTTTGAAAAGTTTTTCGAAAAGCGTGTGAGTGAGGACAAAGCACATTGAAAAGTCTCGTGTTGGTTTGTGTGGACAGTCAATGATCCTGAAAGCAACTGGGCTAGTTGTCGATGTCTTGGAAAGGGCTACCTACGAAGGGTTCTGACTGGTGGAAGGTTCTGACCAACAAGGATGTTGAGTAGAGTGCCACCGTGTGAAGTGTCGTAGAGTGTGAATCGTCGAGACGTCGACTCCCAGGAGTGTTACAAAGGGATCTTAACAAGACATCGAGAAATTATAAAAATAGATAGATAGATATATAAATAAATATAGAGAGAGAAAAGAAGAAAAGAAATGATGACAACATTGAAGTTTGGGCTACTCTTTCAAGGCACACATCTTCAATAATGGAGGAGAAAATGTAACACTCTGTTTGTTAGTGGCGACAGGATTATTTTTGCAAAGATGGAAATGAGGGACACTTGTTTAGTAGAGTATATTCGCCTGAGAAATAAATTTGAAAAATGTGAGTCTCATAGTGCAGTTTTTGTAACGCTATGAATTTTCATAATGTATGATAAGTGACTTACTTAAAATGCAAGATAAATTAAATTTAAATTAGGTTATTTAATGAACTATATAAACAAAATAGATTGTTTTGTTTATGTGATTATGGTGTGTTTAGTAGTTTTCGTAATAGTTTCGAATTTACGTAAGTTTTGTTATAGAAAAGGGGGTGTGAGGTTAGAAAGTCATGGTTAAGAATAGCAAAAGTCAAAAACTTTATTTTTCCGCACTTCTTTCTTTCTGTCATTTTCTCATTTCTTCCTTATCTCTTGGATTGAAAATAATTATAAGAGATAATTAAATTTAATTTCATGAGAAAATATAATTAATAAATATGTGTGATTTTTCTATGTAAGTTTTAGTGGAAAATTTCACTGAAATCTGGACTGTGTTGCACACTGGTAGTGTAAGAATACACTGTGAAAGTAAGGAAATAGTAAAGAAATTAAAATGATTTAATTATAATTAGTCTCTAATAAGTATAATTAGGTTCCTATAAAATTTGTATGTTATTTTGTTACACTTGATTAAAATAATAATATTTTAACGTGGTTCCGAAGAGTGTGTTTTTGAGAACTTTTTGAGAGTTAGAAAAATTCTAAGACATTCTAAATTTTATTAGATATCCAAAATTAAAATTAGTAAGTCATACATGTACTAATTTAATTAGCTTGATTTGGATTTTATTACCTTACCTGCTAATTATTCTACCTAAAATTATAACTACACCTATCATAATTTACTCCTACGTACTTTGTAGAAAAAATTTCAAAAGCTTTCATAAATTTTGTTGACTCAAGGAACCCATTCTCACGTTCAAAAAATTTTGAATGCCCAAATTTCAAAAGCAGTTCCCCTAAATCTTGCTGACAGAGTCGGATTGCTAGCAGGAAAATATAATCTTACGTTTCCTTTTCTTTCTATCACTTGAGATTACAAAGTCAAAGAAAAAGAAAATAATAATAATAAAAAAATAAAACAATGTCATATCATAAGTCTATAAATTGGACTTCTTCGAAACACAACGTGCACCAGCCTCCAATTCAATTCTCGTCATTCTGTTTCAATTTCAATTTCAATTTGTGAAACTTGCTTTTTGCAACCCCTTTTTCTCTATCTAACGTCATTTTGTTTCCGGCACCCCTCACCGTTGAGTAATTCTACTTTTCTAAAAGTTCTCCTTCAAAATTTCTAAGTCCCAAGTTTTTATACTATGAGCTGTTGTTGGTTCATAGTGGTGGTTTAATATTCGTGCTCCAGAAAACTAAAAGTTACTTCACTCCTCCATTATTCAAAGCTCTTATTTTAGCATCTTCTCGAGGTAAGGAAAGTTTACAGTTTTCATGTATTCTTTGATGTATGGATATGTTGTGATGTGTATTGATTCTGAAAGTAATGTATTGATAATTTGTTTGTGATATAAGTTGATTGATTGAAACTATATGATAGCTGAAAACAAAGTGCTTGCTGTCTGGTACGTTATTTTCTGAACATGTGCTAGTATTTTTGTGATAACTTTTATTGTGGTGAATGAAATTGAATTTTGTTTATTGGAGATGAACATAGACATCTGGGGCTACAATTTCGGCACAAGAACTGCCCAAAAATATTGAAAATCGAAGGAGTTATGGCCCTCGAAAGTTGAGTGTCCAGTCAGAAAAACGTGACTGAACATAGTATCTTGTTTTGCAATTCTGTATTTCTACAAAAATCGTATTCAAAAACGAGTTATATGATTAGAAAATAGACATTTCAAGCTTTCGAACGGTGTATGATATGATTTCTAATTCATTATATTTATATTTCAAAAGTTTCCTTGAATCTGATCCATCTGCAGTGAAGAAAATCTATTTTTGAGATTTTTGAAAATTTTGACACACTTTCTAAAAGATGATTTAGAGATTATGATTTTATCTTTTAATTTCCTTTCAAAATCTTTCTAAAATTTTAAAGATGATTTCTATAATTTCTAGTATTTCGAATGTTTTTATGAGATTTTAGAAAAAACTCCAAAGTGTTATAGACAGTTTTAATAGTTAAAAATTTTAAGGTTTTGATCAGTGTCCAGTTAACTTCGATGTTTTCTTTAACTTTGAATCACAGTGGATGATGGCTGTGGATACATGTTGTTGACCACAGTGAATGAGGGCTGTGGATATATGTATTTGACCACAGTGGATGGTGACTGTGGATATGTTGTTGTTGACCACAGTGGACGATGACTGTGGATATGTTGTTGTGTTGAATTGTGTGTGCATACATGCATAAGTCCACAGTGGATCGTGACTGTGGATACGAGTTGACACGTAAGTTGAGAATGCTAATTAAGAAGGTTCTCAACCTAGTGTCGGAAAGATTGGTGGGGTCGTGTACATGGACCCGGGGGATGGGATGGACGGGCAATTCCATATTGAGACCAAGATTTCTGCAGATCTTGTGTTATGGTGAGCCACTACCCACGTACACCTATCCTGACAAAGCCACTAATTATTTCCAAGACCAGTATCGGCGTTTCCCCCAATGGTCGAATTGGACTATGTTAAGGGATTTGACTGTGCTGGTCGCTCGACTAGTGAAAATCTCCATGGAGTCGTGTCTACATATAGTGCATAACTAGGACATATTATTGAGGATATGTTGGTAATTTACCTATTGAATTGGATTTCACTGTATATTGTTATTATTTAACTTTGTGAATATGTTAGTATAAATTTAATGCCTTATTTTAAATGGATGTTTGTTCTGTAAGCTTATCCTTGCGCTGTTTGTTTGTATGTGTTTGACTGTGATGATCGCGATTCTTCGCGGGAGCAGACGGCGAACTACCGACAGATCAGGCTATACGCGGCTGAAGTCACAGGAGACCTACGTCATCTATTCCTTATCTTTTCTTATATCATCCTAGTTTCTAGCTAAGGGTAATATGTAGTTGTGGCCAGCTAGTAGGAAATAGGCACCTTTGTACTGGTATATACGTATTCCGAACCTTTTGAGATATATCAGACTTTTGGTCTGCGGTTTGTATATGACCATATGGCTTGGTATTTGTACTTCTGATATATGTATTTATGTATGGATAATTTTCAGATGTAGTTATGTATATTTCTCAATGATGAATGTTATGAATGATTAGTGATCTTGCGCGAAAAAAAATTTACACGTATTTTTCTAAATAACTTATAATAAGTTTTTAGTTAAATCTTTTCGCAATATAGTAGTTAAGTTGTCTTGTGACGATAGCGGGTCGTTACAGTTTTCAGTAGTCACATGGGCAAGATAGAAAAGAGGGAAGCTGAGTTGGTAGATAAAAGTCAGTTTTACCCTTTTGTTGTTTTCTTACCTATACCATTTTCTCGAATATTAATGTCATTTTATAATAATATTAAATTCTCGCTTCCCATTTCATTTATACCAAACAACTTTATTATTTTTACTCTATTTCTCACATATTTTTCTTAAATCAAACAACTCAACATTTTATTTTATTTCTACTCCATTTCTCCTGTTTCAAATTATTTCTCTTTAATTTTCATCCACTCTATTTCTTTCCTCGCAATCACTTAAAGCCTAAAAGTTGGCTTCTATCTTTGTAACTCCCCTTTTTTCCTCGCAGCAGGAGACTTACCACAACGCTTCTAGTGTTCCCAGCAATGCTTCAAATTTTACACTCCAACATTTTTTTTTACTGAATGCACTCCAATATTAAGCACTTAGCATTGGGCGAGTGTTTTGTTTAATTTTTTTTATACAAGTATATTAAGAGTGCGTTTAAAGTAAGAACGCTTTAAAAAATAAAAAGTATTCTAGTTCACGTTCAACTCAAAGTAACTAATTATTGCAACATAATTATTGTGATTTGAATATTTATTTACAATTTTTTTTACAAACAAAAGCTCAAATGATTTCATTCATAATTAAAGAGTGAATACATGATGGACTGAAATCAAAAACATGTAAACTAGCATGAAATCTAGACACTCTTGCTAATGCATGAGCAACTCAATTAGCTTGTCTACGAACAAACTTCACAGTGAAGTGTTGAGATTGAGATATTTCCTTGCTACATTTCTTCATAATAGAGTCTGCTTCATTGTTTGAAAAGGATCTTGTAATAACAGCATCCACAACTGCCTTACAATCAGATTCAAATATAACATGAGATAAATTCAACTGAAGTACCCATTTAACAGCATCATAAAGCTAATGCTTCTGCCTCTGCTGGAGCAATTTTTCCATCGCAGCAAACTGTTTTTGTAGTGACAAAGCTTCCATGATGATCTCATATGCAAGTAGCAAAACCAAATGCTCCAACATCTGAAAATACAGTCGCATCAAGATTACATTTGAAAATATTTATTTACAATTAGGAATTTAAGGTCGTGGATAGGGTGAAGTAGTAAAATACTGCTACACCGTGAGACATGTGTTTTTTTACCTATAATAGCCAATCATCAACAGGTTATTTAGAAAGTTAAATTTTGCAAATATGGGTCTCATCTTTCCTAATTCTTCTTCCCCAACCCAGGACAACAATTTCATATCTACCGGTGTTTATTCTTCTTCTCATTCTACGGCAACATCTCCTCCACATGTCATTTGTTCATAAATTAATAAATGAAAGAAAAACTCAGATTGAAGAAAAATGCTAATAGACATGGTTTCTTTTAACATCAATTGAAGGGCTGCTTCCCAAAATTGCAACTCCTGCATATTCTCCTATTGTGTTATGCTTATCCGGTACTCGATGGGTGCAACAGAACCCCTGTTAATTTAAACTTTGCCTCAATGGATCATAGTCAAACAAATTTAGCATTTGAATACACAAATGAATTACAAAAGAACACCAATTGAACGCAGGTGCGATACCCAGGTTCCACAAACTTTTTCCATTCAATCAAAACAATCAACTAAAAATTACAAAAACATGTACCATAAAATCAATAATCATAAATAATTAAACAACATAAAAGACATTCTTTTAACTCGAGCCTTTGACGTTGTGTACGTGCTCTGCCAGCAGTCCATTGCCGCCTTCGATGTTGAACCCGAGCTTCAACATAATGATCTGCCTTCCGCCGCCTCGCTCCAAGCGGTTTGCCACCTACCTTGCGCACGCGAACATGACCCTCGTGTTCACCGCAAAGGTGAAACAGTAGCCTCTCTCTTAACGCTAGACCCAGTCCTCAGCGCCACCACCTGCAGCATCATGCGGTGAACCCAAGTCTCAGCAAAGCCTATTCAGCATGCATCTTTAGCAAAAAATTCAAACTGAGAACAAAACCTAGATCTGAGAAAATGAAACCAAGATTGGATAGAGAAGGAATCATGGCAGAAGGAGAAGAGGGTAGAGGGAGGACAACGGTGGTGGTGTCGCATGCGACAATTGCAAAGAGCCAGAGGAGATCCATCTCACAGCGGCGTTTTTGGATCTGCAAGGTTTCAACTTGACAACTTTCCCAAATTCTAAATGAACAATTTGCAGATACAACCCTAAATGCTCATTTTATTTGGGGACTAAAATGCAAAATCATAAAAATTGCACTAACCAGTAGCAAGTAAAAGATCTCATCCGTTCATTATTTTATTAATATATCTGACGGTATATTTTAGTGCTCCATTGGTGCAACAGTTTTTTGCTACTTCACCGTAGCCACGAGTGGAATTTAAATCTTGAAATTTATCATTCTAAGAAAGCTTTTAACTATCATCCTTACTATAAGATTGGTTCCATATGTGAAGATACTTGATTAAAAACTAAAAAGTATGTGCGAATAATAGTGTTCTTAACACTAATCATATTTATTCATGCATGCAAATGATGCAATATATTACATGCCAATGTAAAAAATAAAATCATAATTTTGCGGGGGTGCTTATATTAGATAACATTATAGTGCTTCAGCCTTCAAATATTATATGACAGTACTCCAACTGAAAAAGAGGTGTGAGTATGTTAGCAATCCTATATATATATATATATATATATATATATATATATATATATATATATATATATATATATATATATATATAAGGAGGGATCCACCTACTCCAAGTAGGGGTGTGTAAAAATCGGTTCGGTAAAAAAACCGAACCGAACCGTTTTAACAAATTCGGTTCTTAAATCCAAATTTGTGAACTGGTTTGTCAAACCGGTTCGGAACCGAATTGTTTTTAAAGAATTGGTTCTGAATTGATCTGGTTTAAGAACCGAACCGATTCCGAATTGGTTTTAAAACATATCTAAGTAAGAAAGAAAAACAATTTGATTATTAAGTGAACCGAACTGGTTTACAAAAATTGTTCGGTTCGAACCGAACTTGCTTTGAAAACCAATTTAGTTCGTTTTAAGAAAAACCAGTTCGACTCCAAACCGGTTTGGTTCAGGTTCGGTTCAAATCCGGTTCGGTTCGAACCGATTTTTTTGCACACCCCTAACTCCAAGAATAAGTCTAAGAAAATTACTCTTCATCCTCACCATTCATTTTCTTGAAATTTAATGGTTAAGATTAGTTATTCATTACACTCATTAGATTTCAAGAAAATGAATGGTGAAGATGAAGAGTAATTCTCTTAGACTTACTCTTGGAGTAAGTGGATCCTTCCTCTCTCTCTCTCTCTATATATATATATATATATAAAGTATCAAAACTTATTTAACTTCCCTAAGCTTCCATCCTTACCGCTGTTGCTTGTTACTTTCTACTTTGAATTCAAGAAACATTGGATTTGGTCCCCAATGCCATAAGGTGGAGGAGATCCACCGACCAGAAAGTTCGCTTGGGATGTACTACTTCTAGTTAGAGTCCAAAACAAGTAAATAATTAAAAAGCAATAAATAATGGTTATTTTGTCTTGCATAGAAGAATATATAAACCGGCCACAACATAACCAGAGATATATAGGGATAAAAATTGAAAAAAAAAAAAAAGAGTTGTTGATGACTTACTATACAGGAGAGGCCAGTGAGTAAAGGAAACGACATAAACGTAGATCAAGGGCACTAGCACTAAAAATAGATGATTGTGATCCTGGTCCAGCTAGCTTATAGAGTTTGGTACTTAGGTTTGTTTTTGGTCATTCACTACTCCACCAACTTGTGTTTAAGGTGATGTTCGTTAGAGATATACACGAGGTGAATTGATTTGATATTGTACATCCAAGCATACACGTTCAAGATATATATACGAGTTATGTGTGTCTCCATTCATCAGTTTCAACCAGCTTGACTTTCTATGGATAACAACAATATCCTTATTATACTCTATTTAACAACTCACTTAATTAAGTTCCAATTCCAATAGATCTTCATCCCCTGCAATAGATATCGAAGAAATGGGAGACAGAATGGAAAGGCTTGTCATTCTTCCTTTCTCTTTCGGTTGTGTCTCTGAGGCTAATGTTGTTGTAGGTATTCCTCATCCAAGAAGATCAAGATCAGACACCAATTCACCAGCTGCTGCAACAAGTCAGTCTCTTAATTTGGTATCATCGTATTTTTCCAACATGTGTAAAGGGTCAAGGCTTAATTAATTAATTCAGATAAATAATGTTCCTTCATTTCAATCAGATCTGTTATTTATTATTATGTAATACATTCAGAAGGGCCTAAAGGTGACAAGGATATTTCGGAAAGTTTGTCTGGTGAAACCATGAGGAACTTGCTGAGGTTTCATGAGGATATCCCAAAATCTAACACATCCCTCAGCTTCAATAGGCTGTTGAAGGGTTTCAAGAACATTCCTCAGTTGTTTGGTGAGTGTAAGCTTAATTTGATTAAACCATTCATTCTTTGTGTGAGCGAGTGTGTAGCAATGTATGCTTATCTTAATTATTTTATGGCAATTCGCTATATTTTTGTACTTTGTAGTGAATAAAGAGGAGGAGTTGGAAGAGGTGGAAATGGAAATGGAAATAGGGTGCCCAACAAATGTGCAGCATGTGACACACATTGGTTGGGATGGTTTTGCAGGAACTGAAACTGCAACATCTTCTGACTCCTTGTCTCTCCCTTTACAGCACCGCGAGCTTTCTAACTTGAAACCAAAACCTGGAACATCATCATCATGATCTTCTCCATGAAACACTCTCCCAATAATTAGAGTTATTTATCATATATATATAAAACTTGAAACAAGCATATCTAGCAGGATTTTGTTGTAGAGAGGATATACAAATATATCTTATGAGTTGGCATTAAATTTGTGGTAATGAAGTGTGAGATGACTATTTCTGTTTGTAATTAATCAAGTACATCCATACAAAAGCATCCATTTTTAGCTCTCTCACACAGATTTGGATCATCTAACTAACAACATATATTCCTGTTGGAGAGAGATATAACAAAAGAAAAATATAATTAATAAGCCTTATAATCAATCATAGCAAGTGATTCATGTGATTATTTCACAACATGCTGAGCAAAGGATGTGATATAGTTATTATTTCATTCTTTAAATTTTAAGTGTTATTTGATTTATTAATCAACCAATAAGAAATCACTCGGCAAATTCATGTATAAATATGCTTTTTTTGATAAACTTTATTTATATATATTGTATCTTAAAATTTGGATTTGAGCCTAACTCTGCCCTAAAAATTAGTTTATAGGATAAATTTGTCTCTTATTTGTATATATTATTTTAGCTATATCACTTATCAATGTAAAATCTCTCACGCACCTTCCTCACATTGAAGACTAAACATCTCAAATATAAAATTTGTAGAACTGAATATTTACATGTGATTCAATAACGACCTGATAACAGGTGGTTTGGTGACCCAACAACAATTAATTAAATAAGCTATGATATCAAAACATTCTTCTTGCACTCCAAAAAAACTCAAGCAACACCCTTTCCATTACAGAATGTAGTTTTACATTTTGAATTATCATTTTCGTAATGGAAAGAGGGAGTTGCTTAAATTTTTTGGAGTGCTAAAAGTTGTGACTCTATTAAAATTTGAATTTAGGTCTAACTCAATCTCAATTCTTATTCCATAAGCTAGATTTTGAGTTGAATTGGATGCAAGTCCAAATTCTTGAGGACTATTCCTATCCCATGCTTATTTGTTTTGGTCAATCTTTATCCTATACGATTATGGAGCACTTGCTCAATATTAGTACAACTACAAGCCCACCATCTAACAGAGACCCTCCGCCCCAATAAGAAGTAGTGGGCTCACTTCGTACAAATTGGCATGCAATCTTCGGGTTGGAGCCTCGATGTTAATCAGTCAATGAGGTTTCAACTTTCAAAGATTCCAATGAGTGGATCAACCTTTTATTTTATTTTATTGGTTAAATCATTTCAAAGGTTGACTGAAAGAGCTCGTTCCATTAAATATTAAATTCTTTCTTATTTTATTGATAAATGGATCATGTGTGGCGGGTTTATTTAATTAAAGGCTTCTGCCATTTCCATATAAAAATAGTTATAGAAATAATTCGCCATTATAGATACGTAGGCGATCTATGATTTAAATGCGTTGATGTAGACTGAAAAATAACAATTGCAAAATATATCAGCTAGTGTTATTATATTCTTAATTTCTATGATCTCTTATGTACAATATTGGTTTATTTATTATTTCTTAATTATGAAATATGAGATAAAAGTATAACAATACTAAAAGCACGTGAGTCGTTTGTTTTAACTTTTTTTTTTTTCGAAAAATTACTTTTAATTAAAAAACACTTAAAAAAATTTCAGTGTGTACTTAATTTAAGTTTTTTTAAAAAAAAAAGAATAAAAAAAATTAAATTTCTAATTATTTTGAGAAGCTGCTTTGAATACCTTATGAAAAAAAAATTATAATTAACTTTCAAAATAAAAGCATCATATAATTGTAACTAAATAAAAAATAGCTTGTATTTTTTAAATTATTAAAAACTAAATTACTTTCTTATACATCTTTAAAGTTTTATTTTAAGTCAAAATTGGTGATGATTGAGGTCGTCTAGACTTGACCCATTAGCTAGGTAAAACTTTCGCGTTTTTCAGTTTTGACCTTTTGAATTTAGAACAATTTGCATGCGCGTTTAATATGTTTTTATTTTACGCACATGATTTTGACCATACAATGGAACTCTTTTGACTACATAATATTCATGGTTGAATTTCTTCATGTAACTTGGGGTTTTTTGGGTTGCTGTCATTAACATCACAGCATCCTTTTTGTAATTGTTGCTTTGGTTTAGTCACATCTTGTGGTCATCTTGTGGTCATGCCAAGTTTTGTGGTAATAAAATCTGTTATGCCTCGAAAAAAAAAAAATCATGATTGAAAAGAGAAAGAGAAAGACTATAACTCTTGGCACATACTGTTTTTTTAAGGTAAAATAAGAAATATTATTAATAAGAAGTTTAAAGTACAAGGTGTGCTACCATCTGTTCTCCAGCACCTACCGGATGCAGGTTCTATGTTGGTTCTGTCATTCAGGTATGAAGGGTTGCAATAAACAGAAACAAAAGTATAAAAGGAGTTCTCATACAAAAAAAAAAAAACAGTACTCAAAGCAAGCCATGACAAAGCTATGACAATGTCATGTTAGATCTTCATGAAAAAACCACAACCACCAATGAGCTCCTATCCCCAGAGTCATGCAAAAGCAAGCAACCATCCAACACGAATGAATCCAGCTATCTCAAGCCTGCTAATACTCATGCAAAAGTAGAAAACAATTCCAACAAAAACTTCATGATTGTTGTAAAATGCATGAAGCGGATCAGAATACCAGCATGAAAAAGATAAGAAAATCCTCCCTTGAGAGTTATCCAACTCCAAGACAAGAGTTTTACATTCTCCAGCATCTCTGTCACATCCTGTTTTCTATGAGCAAAAACATATGCATTTCAATTTCTCCAAATAACCCAAACCATAGCAAACCATACAACATGCTAAATATAAGCTTTTTTCCTTGGCCAAAAAAATAAGCCTCTGAACTGTAAAAAAAGATTTGGCATAAGAGAATCTTCTTCATTTAACAACACTTGTTTTTTTTTTATAGCAAATTTTCAATAGTTTAATTTTTCTACATTATCAGTATAAAAATTTACATTCTCAAATAATAAGAAATCTTATGGTAGTATGATTTTTAAGGTGATGATACATATTAATTTGTAACAAACTTATCATAAATATTAATTTGTGATTAAATAACAGTATAAATTTTTTTACACGGTCAATGTATAGGTTGACTATTTACTTAATTTTTAAATAAAAATAAATTGTACGATTATGAATGATAATGGGTAGGGTCTGTGTAAGGTACTATAGTACCCGTCCCCATACTCGCACTTTACAAAAAAACCTTGTACGTGGACTCAAATCCGCGTGGGTAATTACTGTAATACTCGTACCCTTTTCCATTGGGTACCTAAATACCTGTAACCGTACCCGTTGCACTTTTAATTATGAAAAATTGATAAATAAAATATTAATTAAAAATACAATAATAATTAAATTAAAATCTATCTTTATAAAACATATCTTTAAGTAAATAAAGATCATGATCTATCTTTATAAGGAACATGATCCTTTTTTTTTATGAATTAAATAACATCATCTATCTTTTAGCAAATAAAGAAAATGATTTTTTTTAAATTTTTTTTTATTGATTAAGGAATGTGATCTATTATTATTATTATTATTATTATTATGGGTAAGGTTGGGTACTAAGATACCCATACCCATACCCGTATCCATTAAAATTTTTGGGTAATTACTAGGGATGACAATGGGTAGGGTCTGGGTAGGGTTCTATAGTACCCGTCTCCATACCCGCGTTTAAAAAAAATACCCGTACCCGGCCCCATACCCGCGCGGGTAGCAACTTTAATCCCCATCCCCGTACCTGCTGGGTACGTATATACCCATACCCGCACCCGCTACCCGCACTTTACTTATGTATGAATTTAATAAATAAATAAAAAATAGGTTTAAATGTAATTTTGGTCCCCCTATTTTGCACAATCTGCAATTTTAGTCATCTTATTTTAAAATAGAGACATTTTGTCCTCTTATTTTGCACAATCAGCAATCTTGGTCCCTCTATAGAGATATTTAGTCCCCCAATTTTGTAAAATCCGTAATTTTGATCATTTCATCAAATTGAAAGCATTGACAGTTAAAAGATTAACGTTGACCTTGACGTGGCCCAAATATAGTGATGTGACACGAGATTATTTATTTATTTTTTAATTATTTTAAATACTGAGTAATAATATTTGTTTATCTACGTCACTAAAGCACATGTCACGTCAAGTTTAATGGTTAGGGTAATCGTGAGTCCTAAAATAGAAATCACAAGTCTTAATCATTTATTTTAAACTAGTTCTACATTGTTGAAGTGCATGGCACATCGTAGTCAAATAAATGATATTACCTTTTTTTAAAATATATTTTTCATCAATTATTCTATTCAGTATTTAAAATAATTAAAAACTAAATAAATAATCTCGTGTCACGTCACTAAATTTGGACCACGTTAAGATTAACGCTAATATCTTAATAGTCAACGCTTTCAATTTGATGGAAAGACCAAAATTACATATTTTACAAATTTGGGAGACTAAATGCCTCTATTTTAAAATAGGGGGACCAAAATTGTGGATTGTGCAAAATAGATTAACCAAAATTGCATTTAAGCTATAAAAATATTAATTAAAAATATTATTACAAATAAATTGAAAATTCACGCTTAAATAATTCAAACTTAACATTGAAAACATCCACACATAATATTAAAAATATAAAATATAACATTATTGTAAGTTATAATATAAATATTTTACTATTAGTGTTAGTTTATGGAAAATATAAAATTATTTTTTTTACAGAAAAATATATATATAACATAATTATTTATTTAAGTTATTTTAATTATATATATATATAGTAGGTGCGGGGTGGGGCGGGGCGGGTACTATAGTACCCGTACCCGTACCCGCACCCGCAAAAAATTGCGGATAAATACCCGGCCCCGGCCCCAGCCCCAGCCCCAATAAGCGGGTATTTACCCGACCCGCTTGCGGATATTTTTACGGGTACCCGTAGGGTCCGGGTACACTTTGCCATCCCTAGTAATTACTTGTATCCTATCTATTACGGATAATTTTTGCGAATACCCATAGGATTTGGCTAAAATTATCATCCCTATGTACGATCCCATATAATAACAAATAAGCATGAATTACATCTGTCACATATATATGAAATGAAAAAAAAAATTGTAAATAATTTAGACTTAGGAAATCAATGGAGTCCAATAATTAATCAATAACTTGTATAAAAGAAAAACATGTACGAATTAAAATATCATTATAAGGACCAAGTAATAAGAAAACAGGTAGAGGAAGATGAGGCTCGAGTTGTCCACGACAAATCCAAATCCAAATCCATTTTTTTTAATCAACTATTGACGGAGGCTACTTTAATGAACCCACTTGAATCTTACTCTTGTGTTTGAATCTCGGACTCTTTTTTTATTTTTTATTTTTTAAATCTCAGACTCTTTCAAGATTACATTAATTGTTTTTTTTTATTAATAACATAATATTAGAAAAATAATACTTAAGCAAAGATGGAAATATTAAACAAAATATGTCCACGAATGGTAGTAAATCTGTATAATTTTAAAAAAAAATAATTAATAACAAAAAAGGCAGGTAACTTTTTGGTAAGCCGCCATCTATATCATTTTCAAACTTTCCAAGTTGATTTGGTCCACTATGACAATTATAACGTGATAAGTGTTTATCTATATTTTTACTTAATATATATTATTCATTCAGGATAATTACTTAATTACATATAAAAAAAGATAACCGCAAAATTTGAATTGTGTACAAAGTTTGTAGGGTTATTAAGATATATCCGGCAGCAATTTATTCATTTAATTATATCTCATCTCATTATATCATATATAAGGAGAAGCCATACCCTTTGGAAGTTATAGTCGTTACATTAGCTAAACCGAAGGCTGAAAGAATAACGATGGTGGGATTGGTGATAGAAGACGAAGATGAAGTTGTGATTGCTCCAACGAACTTTTCAATGGTTGAGGAGGGGATTTATCGCTCCAGTTTCCCTCGATCTTCAAATTTCTCCTTTATCGAAACTCTTAATCTTCGATCCATCGTGTAAGTTTAACGTTTATTTATTTTCCAGTTTTTAATTAACGCTTCTCTCGTTCCTTCCTTCCTTTTCCTATGTATGAAGACACTCACGGGGAACCGTTTCGGTGATGACTGCAGATACTTGTGCCCCGAATCCTATCCACAGGAAAATCTAGAGTTTCTTGAATCGCAAAATATTCGGCTCTTTCACTTTGGTATTGAAGGCAAAACGGTAATTAACGTCCTTTTCTTCTTCTTCTTTCTTGAAGATTATATTATTTCTATGCAGCCATATTATCTGTCCAAGGCAAATCACACCACCCACCAAATCTTTTTTAACCTTTTTCCTTTTTGAGGCCATACGTATGTTGTATAAAATGATTCCTACTGTCATTAGGCATCACAACTTGAAATCCAAACAATGTATGACACCCTTTTTCATATTAATGACGAAAAGGAACATGAGAATATAAGATGACATGTATTTTTCTCTTCCAAGCACCTTGGGTCTGTATCCTATCATGATATGAAATATATGATTGCATTATGAACTTAAGGACATTTGATTTCATGCTAATATCAGTCTTTTTGTTTTTGTTATTGCAGGATCTCTCTGTGCCTGCCGTTAGGGATACAATCTTGGAGGCTGTCAAAGTTTTGATTGGTACTCAATTATTCTTTAAAATAATTATATTGAGTGAGAGTGTTTTTAAGAGTTATTTTTTAATAAAAGTATTTTTAAGAATTTTTTTTTCTATGAAAATATTTTTAGGATATTTTTAATCTCTTGTTTTTTTTAATCTTTATTTTTAAATTAAATTTTAATATCTTAAAAAAATTATCAATAGTTAAAAATAATCTTATATTATAATGTAAATTGTTTATCATAAATCTAAAATATAAGTTATATGTTAAAATATTTATTTATTACAAATTTTAATTATAATATAAAATACTAACTATTATAACACTCTATATTGAACTATTATCTCTTGGTTGTCATATATTATTTTAACTTGCTTCATTTTTTGCGGTTTCAGATGTGAGAAATCACCCAGTTTTGATCCACTGCAATCAAGGAAAGGTATATATCAATTCACCTATAGCAATTTATTTCTCATTGTTAATTGGTTTTCTTTTCTTAATTATAAATTAATTCTGAGATGTTTTCTTGTTTTATGCAGCACCGAACTGGTTGCGTTGTTGGTTGCTTGAGGAAATTTCAGGATTGGTGCTTATCTTCTGTGTTTGATGAGTACAAGCGATTTGCTGGTGCTAAATCCAGGAAAACAGATTTAAGGTTCATAGAAACAGTTGACGTATCAAGCCTGAGGCAGTGTCTCAAAAGCATCATATACCAGTACCTAGGATATGCTTCAAAGAAGCTGCGGTTGCTGTATACAGATGAGAATTCACTCAAAGCTCCAGTTAACATCAGTTTAGCTCTTTAATGGAGCTGTTCATTTGTTATTTGAACACAAAATTTGATCACATAATATGTGACGTTACATGCAATTGTTTTTATTTTTTCATTTTTTCATTTATGTTTTTCACTTGTATACATTTCAAGAATATATATTCTGAAATTAACTAAAGAGATGGTTTTTTTGTTGTAGAGAGTTTTTGTGTTGGATACCATGGCTGATTAGTTGTTTGTGGATTAGTCAGTCCTTGATCTACCAAGACACTTGGTCTTGTGTCCTTGCTCTCTTATGTTTGAATTGTTAGAGTTAGAATTATAATTTTCATTCTAGTTAGTTTAGAATTATAAATTCCACGTTAAGTTATTCAAAGAATTAGTGTGTAAAATTAGTTATAAAATCTAAAATTTGAAAGTAATATTAATTAGAAAATCTAATATATTGATTGCCTCTAATTCTACGTTTAAGTTATTCAAAGAATTAGTGTGTGAAATTAGTTATAAAATCTAAAATTTGAAAGTAATATTAATCAGAAAATCTAATATATTGATTGCCTCTAGTTCATTACTTAAACCATTAGTCATTTCCATGCATGATTAATCTATTTAGTTGGCCAATCCTCCTCTTCTGATATTAATGACTTTTGTCCTACCACCATCAATAGTTCGATACTATGATATGTCCATCATTTTTTTTTCTCAAGGAGTGTCATTAAAAAAAAAACATGAACGAGAAATCGTTTTTCAGTTGAGCCTGATTTTGATTCTTAGTTGACCCATTGTAGATTGAGTCCTAATTGGTTAAATAAGTTCAATATGTCAATAGAATATTGTTGACTTAACCTTTGGAGTTATTTGAACTAGTCTGCTCCATTTAAATTACATGATCTAACTTTGCCTATATATAGAATTTAAAGTTTTCAACATATTGCTTTTAAATAATTTATTAATTAGTTTTTATTAAAAACATAAGTTATTTTGTATCAAAAGATTTAAATCATCACTTAAAATAAATGAATATTTGTAAAATAATATTTAAGTAAGAAAATGTTAATAATCATAATAATTTATATGGATAGATTTTAAAAACTACCCTCATAACAATGTCAAATATTTTTTTTTGTGAGTCCAAGTATTACTATTCAAAATCTTGATCACAAGAAAGTTTGACTGGACTTTAACTTTCCATTAATGAGTCTAGACTAAATTAATATAATACTTTCTCTCACACTTTTAATAAAACTCAAATTAAAAGTTTAACTTCGTTTTTTCTAGACTTTATTTAAATTTTTTTACATTAATTATTTTTTCATAAAAATATCTTATAATATACATTAATGTCTTGATTTTTTTAGTCTAATTTTGTCACTAATATCCTAAAATCACTAAAATGACTCCCAAAATGTGACAATTTCCGATGTCACGTAAACTTTATTTTTTAAACATTGACCAATGGTCCATGTGGCTAGGGACGATAATAGGTAGCATTTAGTAGGGTACTATAATATATGTCTCACTACTTGTGTTTTAAAAAAATTCTCATACTTAACCCATACCTGTATGAAATAACTTTAATGCCTGTACCCTATTCCGTTTGGTACCTAAATTCTTGTATTCTATCTGTTACCCACACTTTAATTAATTATAAAAAATTAATAAATAAATTATTGATTAAAAATACAATAATAATTAAATGAAAATCACATTCAAAGATCTTTATAAAACATAATAAATAGGGAAAATTGAGAAAAGAAGCTAATAAGAAAGGTGATAGGTAACGAATGTTATCTATTTCTAAGTAAATAAAAATCATAATCTACTTCTATAAGGAACATAATATTTTATTTGTGAATGAACGTGATTTATCTATTAACAAATGAAAAATGTGATCTTTTTTTTTATTTTTGATAGATTAAGAAATGTGATCTATTTCTTAGATATTATTATTATTATACTATTGGTAGGTTGAGAACTAAGGTATTCATTCCCTACTCATACCCGTTAAAATTTGTGAATAATTATTTGTACCCGAACTTATACTCATTAAATAGATAATTATTCAACTCATCATAAATAATTTTTATGAGTACCTATAAATTAAAATCTGGATAGAATTATCATCCCTACACGTGGCAGGCCATCTGAGGTACGGGCAATTTTTATCTTAAAAAGCCAACCACGTAAATATCGCAAATTCACATGACCAATTCTTAAAAAAAAAAGGAAAAAAAAGAAGAGAAATACGTGTCTTGACTACTTAATACGTGTTGCACAAGTAAAAAAATTCTTCTATAACACACGCGCATATATATAGAGGAGGAATCAAATTACACCGGTGTAACTTAAACAACTATTACACCACTCAATAACTTTCAACTGGATGATGTTTTCTAAAAATCCACCATTGGATTGAAAGTTCCTTTCACATAGATCATGTATACAAAATTTCAAATTAATCTAAAATTATTTGTTACCTCATTCATATAGATTAAAATCGACGTAATATAAACTTTTCAAAATATACTAAAATATGGATCATTTGATTACCTTCTTATTGTTGTTCAATTTTGACAAAATTTAACACAAACAATCTTGGTAATATGTAGATATAATTCAACGGTTGGATCGATAAAATTTTTATTATATATCAAGTTATTAAAATGGTGTAACTCTAAAAGAGTTACACTGGTGTAATTTGATCATCTCTCATATATATATATATAATTTAAGTTTATTTTTAATTATTTAAGTTGCTATCTTTTTAATTTTGAATTGTTTCTAGCTATTTAAATTTATTTATTAATGTTTGTGTTTGTTATTTTGTTTTATCTATTTATTGCATTTATTTAAAGATAATTTTAAATGATTTTAGTTATTTATTTCTAGTTATGTATTATATATATATATTAATTTATTTTTTTATGGTATTATTTATTTATTTATTTATGGTATTATGCCAATATATGGTACTATAGTATTACTTATTTATTAAATTATGGTATTACTTTTTTATTTATGGTATTTTATTCATTTATTTATGGTATTACTTTTTTAATTATGGTATTTTAATTATATTCTTTATGTATTTATTCATTTATTGATTATTTATTATAGTTATCTTATTTATTATATTATTTAATTATTTAATACGTTATTTATGATATTAAGTGCATATATTTATTTGTTTATTTATTTATGTTTATTTTTATTATTTTAATTATTTATTTATGTCATTAGGCTAATATGGTCTTATAGTATTGTTTATTTATTACATTATGTTATTTATTAATTAATTTATGGTATTTTATTTTATTTATTAAATACGGTTATGTTATTTATCATATTATTTATATATTTATGCATTAATTAATTATTTATTATTGTTATCTTATTGATTACATTATTTAATTAATTATTTATATATTTATTTATGATATTCAATGTATATACGTGTTTATTTGTTATTATTTTAATTATTTATGTTATTATTCTATAATTTTGAATTGTTATTTATTTAGTTATTTAATGCATTTATTTATTGATAATTTTCTTTCTTTATTTACTTATAAATTAATTAATTAATTAATTATGTTATTATGCTAGTATGGTATTATTGTATTATTTATTTATTTATTATATTATGGTATTAATTTTTATGCCATTTTATTTCATTTATTTATTAGGATTATGTTATTTATTATATTATTTATGTATTTATTTATTCATTTATTAATTATTTTTTATAGTTATTTTATTTATTACATTATTTAATTATTTAATATATTATTATTATTATTATTTATGATATTAACTACATATTTATTTGTGTAATTATTTATGTTTATTTTTTGTTATTGTAATTATTTTTGTTGTTATTTTATAATTTGAATTGTTTTTTATTTAAATTTATTGATTTTTTTCATTTATTTATTTATTTTTCAATTTTTGTGTTTGTTATTTTATTTTTTTTATTTAAAGCATATGTATGTTTATAATTTTAATGTTATCTACTACATTTATTTATTTATTTATTTATTACGGTATTATTCATTTATTGTGTTATGCTAATATGGAATTATAGTTTTACTTATTTATTACATTATGATATTCTTTATTTATGGTATTTTATTATTTTTTCTTATTATATTATTTATTTATTTATTGATTTTGTAATTATTTATTATAGTTATCTTATTGATTATATTATTTAACTTTTAAGGTATTATTTATATACTTATTTTTGAAATTATATATATTAGTTTATTTAATTATGTTTATTTTTTTATTATTTTAATTATTTATGTTGTCATTTTAAAATTTTGAATTGTGTTTTTCAGAAGGATTTTTTTATTTAAATTTAATAATTTTATTTATTTATTTATTATTGTTTGTGTTTTTTATTTTATTGTATTTATTCAATGCATTTATTTATTGATAAATTAAGATATTTATTTGTGTTATTTATTTTATTATATTTTCTATTTATTATGTTATTATTTATTTAATTGTTTGTTTATGACATTTTCACTGCCACTAATTGAACTTCCGCTTCTTTAAAGATAGGATTTAGGTTCGAATTCAAGATAATTCATTGCTAGGTGACATGTAATTTTATTATAAATTCTTGTTGAAGTGGGAGTCTTTTCTTAATCTAAATTTTTAGCAATTAAATCAATCTATTTCATACACCAAACATAATGTTGTATACTATCAGTTTGAAGTAACCTAAAAATAATGTCTTCACCATACAAATTCGATTTCTTATATTATACGGAGAAGACAAACCAATAAGAGTGTTGATATTCGTGTAGCTCATTTTGAAATGGATTGAGATGAAAAAGAGAAAGATAGAAAAAAGAGACAAAAGGTAGAGAGAGAAAATGATAAATATAATAGATGATATAATAAAAAGGGAAGAGAGATAGAAACAAAAGGCTTAATTGCAATTTTTACCTCCAATTTTTTAATTTTTGACAATTAATTTGACTCATTGTACCCTCAACTTTTTAATTTTTTGTGGATTTTACCTCCAACAAATTAATTTGGAGCATTTTATCCCCAACTTTTTAATTTTTGGTGGATTTTACCTCCAACAAATTAATTTGGCACATTTTAAAATCGTACCGTTAGAATAGAGATTTGCTTAAGTTGCACATAGTTAATTAAAAAAAGATAAAATATGTTTTTGTCCCTTATTTTATCTAGATTTCTGTTTTTAGTTCTTCATAAATTATTTCTCTGTTTTTAGTCCCTAAAAAATTGTTTCATTTTGTTTTTAGTCCCTGACATCAATTTCAACTGTTAAGTGATGTCGTGACGAGCAAAATTTGCATTTGAAAAAATTCTGTTTAAGTTTCTATCAGTTTTTAACTGTCACAAATTTTCTGGCAGACTAAAACCGTCAGAAATGTTAAAAAAAAAAAATCAAAACCCCGAACACCAAATTTTCTGAAATCACAAGAAATGTTATAGAAGTAAACATTTCTGACTGCCAAAAAATTTGTAGCGGTTAAAAGTTACTAGAAACTTAATCAGAAAATTTTCACACACACAATTTATGTCCGCCATATCATCACTTAACGGTTGAAATTAATGTTAAGGACTAAAAACAGAATAAAATAATTTATGAGGGACTAAAAACAGAACAAAACAATTTATGAAGGACTAAAAACAGAATTTTTTTTTACGAGGGACTAAAAACAAAACTCAAGATAAAATGATGGACCAAAACATATTTTACCCTATTATATTAGATTATAAGATTTACATAAAGCTACTAAACTACTTATAGAAGCTTAACTAACAAATTAATAGCCCTAACATGATTCTTAATATATTTTTTTAAATTTAATTTTATGTATTTTGATTTCAAATGTATTGATATTAATTTATTTTAAAATATGAGATCGGTAAAATTTTCCTTATTCTTGACTATGATTGGTTGGATAACTTTTTTTGCCCCACAAAAATGGACACAAATTCAGCAATAAGTTATCAATGCCTATTGGTTCAAGTGAGAAAAAAAATCTGATTCCCCTTAACTAAAGACTCAAATTTGAATTTGTGAATGGAAAAATATATAGGTGTTGAAGTTTTGTTTTAATGGGTTCATTGATGATCGAATTATACCAAAAATTTAAACAAAATATTCAGCAACGAGTTTTTTTTTTTTGACAGATTCAGAAACAGAGTTTAAAAAGGCAGATAATTGAAGAGAATTAAAACTCGCCCCATTAACGAGTACGTAACAAAATCAGCAAGATGAAAGGGGCTGGGTAAAATTATGGGTGCAAGAAAACAATCAAGCATTCCACAAAACCTCCAACTGTATTATCTATTAAAAGGATAGAAATGAGTTATGAAGAATAAGTTATAAAAATTAAATTAGATTAAAACCTTAATCCTTATACCTATCACTATTTTTTTTTTTTTAAATTTCTACTTGAAAATATTTACAAACTTTTTTAAGTTTGACAAACATTTGTCAAGATGCCCCAATTATCATGTAGGAGAAATATATACTTACCACCTCAGCGAACATCAGATATCAGCAATGTAATTTCAACATAATGATAAAGACTAATCATATACGAAAACTAAATTATTAAAATTTTCATATAAAAACCAAATTTTTATTTCAAACTGAAGTCTTAGCATGCACATTGTACATGCTTACTTCCTCATACCATAGTTTTTGACTCATACCGAATAACCATGACAGCAACTAGGGGACAAACAAAATATCCTCAACACAAAATGAAAACCAACAGAAATTGTTCAGTTGCTGACAGTTGTCATGTAAAGACAAGATAACTATCAACAATAATAGTAACTTTTGCAAAGAAGGTCGATAAAAGGATCACGATGACGCTGAAGGTGTAAGAGAAGCATTTGCATGCAAGTTCCCTACACACATTATTATCATATTCCTGCTCCTGTTTATGCCTCAGGAACCAAGCTAGTACCTGTCCCTTGCACTTGTTTTCCCGAAAGGAAACACCGAACTGGACCCATTATTATTAAGCCATCCCTGAGGAAACCCTCTAGAAGAAGAAGGAATATTGTTAAATGGTGGTGAAGTTGGAAACATTGAAGGACCACCGGGTTGAGGGGCAGCATAAGGGCCAAGGTGAAGTCCATAGGAACGGTAAGGCATGGTATTGGTATTATTCAAGGAAGAATAATAATGCATTTGGGGGTTGTAGGAGGAAGACCCAAAATTCATGTTCATGTTATTGTTGAAAGTTCCAAAATGGTTGGGCCTCAGAAACCTATTGGGAAATTCAGGACGAAATTGAAGAGTGTGAACTTGAGGGTTTGGGGTATTGAGAAAGTTGCCAGTCCCAGGTAATCCCAAAGTCAATAGAGCATTAGCAGCATCTTCATCTTCTTCTTCTTCTACAAGCTGTTTCTTGGTGATCCTGGGGGGTGGCTGTTCATGATCGTGTCTTCCCTCATAAGTAATAATCACATTTTTTTTGTTGCGGGAATCACGTTCCACGTGCTTCCTTACGGAACACCCAGCACTTGTGCATTTGTAGTAGGCCCTAGAAAAGATATCCATGAAAACTCGTTAAATTAATTCATATTGGCAAAACTGCATGAATGGTATATTATACTAGGGTGCCCTAATGTGAAGAGTGAAGACCTTAATGTCAATGAATATAATGAGGATGCGTTTACGCATATTGAAGGATGGGAGAAACAAAACAATACATAGTTTTTTTTTTTTATGGTAAAAAAAAAATACATAGTTGAGTTGTAACAATTTTTTTACTTTTGCTGTTATTTGGTAGTTAACCCGTTGATAGTAGTAGAAATGAGAAAAACAATGGTTGAGGGTGGGAGAAAATGGCGCTCTGGAAAGATAATCATTATGAGTTGTCACAAGCAAGTGAAAAATAAGCAGAAAATACCCAGAAAGTGAAAAATAGAAAGAATAAAAAAATAATGAACAAATTATAGTAATACCCCTAAACTTTTATCAAATTACACATCATTCCACTTTCTTTTATTTTCTTACACTAACACCCTTTAAGTTTGAAAACACTACACTAATACTCCTTTATATGTTTGAAAACATTGACATCCCCTCAAATCTTATATTAACATCCCTTATAAGAGAGACGAAAGTAATAGTTAAAAAAGTAGGAGATGTTTGTGTAATTACACGAAATCTTAGGAGATGTTACTGTAATTTGGTCAAAAATAATAAATATAATAAATAATGTAATGAGAAAGAAAGATGATAGATGAGAAAATGAGTGTATAGACATAATAATTAATGTTTTTTACAAATTAATGTTATGCATGAGAAAAAAAATTAAGTACCTTCCTAATTTATGGAGCAATAAATTTTAAGATTTATATCTTATATTTTACTTTTTAATTAATTTTTTTCTTCTAGTAATTAATTTTAAAATTAAATATGAAACAATAATTAATAAAGAGAATGATGGTCAGTAGATGCATGTTGAGAGAAATACAAGTAGAACATTATCATATAAGTAGCTAAGTTATAATATAATTATTTATTATTTATTATCTATTATTAATTAATTGTTTGTTCATTAAATAATTTATGTACTGATAGTGTAAACATTTCTTATACTCTCATTCAATTATAAAATGTCATGTATGATAAATTTTTTTATTTTTTAATAATTATCCTAAAAATCATTCACAAGATGATTTTTAATTGGTTATCATTGTAAAAAAATTTACACGGATAGTATATGCTTATTAAACTCTATTTTATTTTTAAATATTATTAATTATGTGTAAAACAGAAAATTTTATTTCCTAATCTGTTGAATAACAAGTTTTAAAATTTTCCTCCTATTCTATCTTTAATTTATTTTGTTTGATAATAATTTTTAAAATTAGATATGAAATAATTATTTTGTCTCATTAACTCTTTGGTACTTATCTTTTCTCTACTTCTCTCTTTCTATATGTATATTAGCATGTGAGTGTCATGAATCATTTTTCTTAAAATATTGTGAAAAATAATAATTTCATTACTCATCACATCTCTTACTTTTTTTTTCCCTTTTTTATTATTTTCTTCTCTATCCCTCTCTTCTACACAGTCATCTCATACCCTTTACGACGAATGAAAGAAATCAAAGAATCATTATTCAAACGATAAACAGATACGCAAATAAGTGAAAATAGCCATGAGTAATGTCAAACTGAACAAATAACCATGAGTTATGCAATCTATGTATAACACATAGCATCACAGGTAATTAATATATATATTTATGCATCATATCATTCATACTATGCAGAGTCAAGAGAGAACAGTATATATATACCTAGGGTATAAATTTCCCTTGATAGTCTTCTGTCCATATTTGCGCCAGCGATAACCATCATCCACTATCGTCTCTTTTTTGCTCTCAAATTGAACTGCCACTGCTGTTCCCCCATGGAAAGACCTCCCAATCATCCATTTCTCAGATTGCTCCACGGATCTCTTCCTCTTCCTGTAATACAAAATAAAATCATTTAATACACAAATTAATTAATTAATAAAATATAGATTCTCATTAGACATTATCACAAATAGAACTATGTGGTCATCACCGATTTCTGTGTGACACGATATTAATTTTTTAATTTGTAAATTAAAATATGTGCTCAAGCGTCACACAGAGATCGGCAAAACGATATAACTAGTCCTAAATAACCAGTAATAATTTCTGAAGAGCAAATTAAACCTGTTGTGAGAGCCAGATCCTCCCTGAACAATACTGGCCCTGTCTTCATTATCATTGTCAGCAGCATCCGTAGGAGGAACATCTTGAGTGACCTCCAAATCAGCTGATTCAGAATCGGGGAGCCAAGTCTCATCAGCAGTTTCGGGTTTGGTTTCACTCCCGCCACCAACTTTGGCACTTGCTTCCTCGGACTCCTCATCAGGTATGGCATTAAGATCAAATGGCAATGGAAACTTCACCGTTTTGGCATCATTAACGGAGGAGTGCACTTGTTCAGCAACTTGTGTGGGAGGAGCAAGAGGTTGGCACCCTTCCATTGCTACCAGGCAATTATTATCACCAGAAATTAACCTGATGAATTCATATATATATATATATATGCAAATTACACGAGCATTTAATGATTAATGTCCACACTAGATGACAACTAGAAAATGAAAGAAACATAAGAGACAAGAGTGTAGGTATAGTAGATTATATGATATGATAAATAATAAACATTAATAAGTTGTGATGGCGGTGGCAGTTGTTTTCTATGGCAGTAGTAGTGTACATGAAGTTTGTTTGACTAAGTTTATCCAGAAGTATTTCTATAAGAAGAAAATAAAAAGAAAAACATAAAATTAATGAGCTTCTCCATAAGGTAAAATTAGAAGATGTGTGACTTTTTATAAGCTAACTTAAGCTCTCTCATATAGATTTTCTAGAAGATGTGAGACTTTTTACAAATTAACTTATGTACAAGCTAATTTTAGCTTATGGAGAAACCCATTTTTTCTTCTTCTTATTTTCTTATTCTAGAAGTGTTTTTGGATAAACTAACACAAACATGTCCGCATGGTGTTGTGGTGAGAACAATGGAGCTTAAACCAATCGAAGCTTTTTGTTGTGACTAGAGTTTGTACACGCAGAATGTGAAGGCAATGAATATGTGGACAATTTAAATGCAAAAATGGAAATACCACACTACTAATCGACTATTTTTTACAGCTACTGCAGGCTGTGAACATAAAAGGAAAGTCCTTATGGTACATACATATATAAGTTGTTACATCATGTACAAAGAGTATACAAGAATATTGGGAGAAATTATTAGGTGGCCCTGGACAATCACTTTGTTTATGATCTCGACTAATCTGTACATGACACTAATCAAGTATTATTAATTGTTTTATCTTAAATTTTAAAAATTATATATGTGTCACATAGAAATTGGTCGAGATCTTGGACAGGCAGTGATTCAAAATCACCTAATAATTTCTTGAATATTGGAGTTTAAAGCTTAAGCATTCAACAACAATAACAAAACCTTGTCCTACCAAGTGATATTTGCTATATGGATCACACAACATAGTCTAAGCGTATATAAAATTAATTATAATTAAAGAAAAATTATATAAGTGCAAGATAACAATAACAAAATCTTATCTCACTATATGAGGTCGGCTATATAAATAACACAATATAATTTAAATATATGTAAAATTAATTATCATGAAATGAAAATTATATAAATGCAAGATAATATATAAGCATATATCATTATTATAATAAAATAATAAAATAGTGTTATTGTAAGTTGTTCGTCATTATCATTAATTCATTATTTTTTATTTCCAAATACATCAACTCCCACAACAGCTCATTCCATAAACAATGGCTTATATAGTCTCCTTCCCCTGTCACCCCACCTCTCACCCCAGGAAAGTGCTAGCTAAATACGAAAGTTTCCTTCTTATAATTTTTTTTCCTTCTTATAATTCTTATTTGTCACTTAAAAGAATATTTTTTTGTTTGTATAATGGAATAGAAAAGATATTAAATGATAAAATATTTAAATATGAAATTATATCCATATAAAGGTAAGTAGGTAATAAATTATTAATAATTAAATTAATTCTCTATCTAAAAAAAATTAAATTAATGCTAAAAATATTAATGGATAGCTAGTTAAGGTGGAGTCAATGATTAATCTTTTGAAGTATTGAGATCTATTTAAGGGATTACATCTTTCAATATATATTTTTCCATACATAAGTACATGAAGATCGAACTCCTGACTACATGTTTAAAAGACAATATATTAATCTCTTATGGTATTGAGATCTATTTAAGGACCTCTCTCAATATTTTTTTTTTCATACACGTATAGGAGATTGAACATTTGACCACGTGATTAAGAGATAAGATTATTTGTTAACCATGTCCCACAATGTTGGTTCAAATGATATATGTTTGAGACAGATTCTGGGGTTGAAAAGCAAGTGAAGTCTCCTATCATGGGAAACTAGCAGTTTCCCACCATTAGATTTGGAGGTGTAAGTGGGTCGCCCCCAACCTGTGAACCTGTCCAATCCAATCTAACCCAATTATATTTTTGTGGGTTGGGTTGAGTTTATTTTAGTGAACCTAACTAGAATTGTATTGGGTATAACGGGTTTGGAGTTTTGAACCTGACCAAACCCAACCCAAATAAATAATATAATATATAACAAAAAAAATACTGATTGTCTACTACTATTCTATTAATATAGAAAATCCTAAAGGTCTAAAGTAAATTTTTATACTAATTATGTTTTATCATTATGAATGAGTTGTTACTTAAACAAGTCACATGTTTATAGTTTATCTTATATGAATATAGATATTGTTATGAGATTTTGAAAAACAGATCGTGTTTGACATCCTCTCTTGGACTCCATTTCAAAGAGTAGTTGTAAAACAAATTTTGCAAACATCTCTTACTGTTTTTTTAGTTTGAGGTATTTTTCAAGACTTAAAGAGGTAACAATTTATTTAATAACTCAACCCAACCCAACCTAATTAAAATTGGGTTGATTTGCAAAAAAAAAAAAAAAACAAACAAGTAATCCCAATTAAGTTTGATTGGGTTGAGGTGAGAAATAGACTAAATTCAACCTAATCCGAACCACTTACACCCTTAGTTAGATTTATTAGATTTTGAAGAAAAGGTTGAGATTTTTTTCTTTTATGTTTTTTTTTTGTTTTTAATTTCTTTATCTTTACTAGATTGTCCCTACCCTTGTCTCTCTCAACCGCAAATCTCAGTCACGCCACCTCGCCATTGTTGTCACCAAGGAAGAGGGTCTCGCTCACCGACATGTTGGAGTAGCACTCAACGAGAGCACATAGTACTAGTAGTTCCTAATGAAGAGCTCGAATCGAGTAAGGACCTTTGCATATTGAACCAGGAGCGGCACACCAATGAGAGGAAGTGGAGCACGTTTTGTAGAATGTTCTTGAGGACGCCTAGTCCGGGAACAGGGGAGAAAACTCAGAAGGGCCAAACTTGGAACCTGTGATATCAGGCACAAGCCAGATCCAGCAGGGAGGATCAATATGCAAAAAGTGAAAAAAAAAGAAAAAAAAATATAACTTTAATTAAAAAAGAATATATCTAAGGGCGAGGAGCTAGTTTTCCATTATGGGAGATTTCACTAGTTTTCGCACCTTAACCCTATGTTTGGTTGGAGAGAAAATGTAAGGAAAGAAAATAGAGAGAAAAGAAAACACAGATAATGAAGTATTTTTTTTTGTTTGGTTGAGAAGAAAATGGAAGGAAAAGTGGGAGAAAAGTTGGCTTCTAGAAACAAAATTTTGAATTTTTTCTTCTTTTCATTTTCTTTCCAATTCAAATTTAAAACTTTTCCTTCCTCTTTTATTTTTCTTCCTTCCAACCAAACGGCCATTATCCGTCTATGTCTGATTCTTATAAAATTAAGTGTCATGTTCAAATTATGTATATGAAATTTCCTATGGATCAGGTTAATTACAAGTAATCTAAGAAAAAATTTAAAGAAAATATTGATTTATGGTTCATTAATAAATATATTAAATAATGAATCAAGATTAAATTTTGTACTAACATTACTTGGTTCAAGTGAAACTTATCTCAAATCTCTTAAGCAAGCAATGTCTCATGTTCAAATATTGTAATGATAAAAACTTGGTTATGAGAGGAGATCCCACTAAAAGTAGATAGTTAGTTTATTCATTAGAAATTAGTTATGGATAAAATCGATGGATACTTCATACCTATAATATGATAAAAAAAAGAAAATTTTATATTAATTGGAAATCATTATTTTATATTCTTGTAAGATAAAAGGTTAATAAAAATATATTAAATAATTAATACTTAATAAGCAGGCCTCGTATGTGGACTTGTGTGGTAATTGAGCTTTTATTTGCCTAAAAGAATAGTTGAATAAAAAACTTGAACAAAATTAAAAAAAAAAAATACTTCAAATTGGTTCTTTATCAAGTTGTATTTGTTTCCTGTTAAATAAAGTCTCAAATTCGAAATTGAATTTACGTACAAAAACAAAAATCTACTGAGAAAATTAACTCGACCAAGCTATAAATTACCTGTAATATTCTAAACTAAAATTGATCGTAAAACTACTGATTTTTGGTTCACTTATTAAATAATAGTTAAACAATATTAGCAAGAGGAAAGGGGTTGGGTAAAGTTATGGGTGCAAGAAAAAAAACAAGCATTACACAAATTCGATCGGGAATGAGTTATCAATGTGTGTTTGTTGGTTCTAGTAACAAGAAACTTGATTTTCTTTAAGTAAGAAAGGCCGGGTTGGTTAACCTTTTTTACCCGCACAGAAATGGAGACAAATTCGGCAATGTGTCATCAATGTTTGTGGGTTCAAGCGTGAAATTTGTTTTTTCTTAAGTAAAGAATCAAGTTTGAGTCTTATATATGAATGGAAAAATTAAGTGTTGAGAGAGCTTTCTTTAAATGGGTACAGAAAAAATAGGTGTTGAGAAAGCTTACCTTAAGGGGAGTTATTACGATTACCCCCGTATAGTCGCTTTGTAGTTTATTTTTCTTTCCTCCTGGGCTTTTAATTCCAAAAAGAATAGGAAAAAATGAGTTCATCCTGCTTGATGATCGGATTATATATACCAAAGATCTAAATAAAAAAATTCAGCAAAGAGTTTAAAAATGCATATAGAAAACTCGCCCCCACCAACTAGTACTACTCAACAAAATCAGCAAGATGAAAGGGGCTTGGTAAAATTGTGGGAGCAAGAAAAAAATCAAGCATTCCACAGAACTGTTTATATAGTTATAGGACAAAATTAAAAGGAATTATGAAGCAAGCATAAACAGTTATTCATTATTATTCTCCTGCTCCACCTAGTACTAGTTATCTCTTGCACCAGCTGGTGCCCTAAAAGGCATTAGAGCATTAGCAGCAAGTTCTTCACCGCCATCGTCTTCTTCATCAATATCTGCACGCTGTTTCTTGTTAGTGTTCCTGGGGGGTGGTTCATGGTTGTGTTTACCCACATAAGTAGTAATCAATTTTTTTCTGTTGATTGAATTTCTATCCACATACTTCCTTACGTGACACCCAGCACTTGTGCATTTGTAGTAGACCCTAGAAAAAATCCATGAAAACTCGTTAAATTAATGAATATCCATGACTTCTCCTTCTCTCCTTCCTTCAACTCTTAAACCCTTTCCTAAACACCAAACCAACCTTATAACTTCCCAATGTGATATATCATACTATAGGGTGAAAGCATAGGCCCTAATGTGAAGAGTGGAGATCACCTTAATGTCAATGAATATAATGAGGATGCGTTTACGCGTGTGGAGGGATAGTAGAAGCAAAATAATACATAGTTGAGTTGTAACAAATTTTTATTTTTGCTGTTATTAATTTGGTAACCGGTTGGTAAAGGAGAAAACGAGGGTTTAAGGGAGGGAGAAAAAGGGCACTTTGGAAAGTTAGCCATTAGTTGTCATCAGAAAGTTAGAAATAGAAAGAAAAATAAAAGAAAATAATGATAAATAATCAAATAAAATACAAGAGAAAATGTGTATAGATATAATTATTAATTTTTTGGATATTAATGCTATGCATGAGAAAAAAATTAAATACCTTCAATATTTTAAGCTGAAATAGCCATGAATGAGTAATGTCAAACTGAACCAAGACATAGCACTCATCAATTCTCCATCTTATGTATGCACTCTATAACAGATAGCATCACAGGTGTATATATATATCATCCATGTACAGAAATATAAACAAACTTGAACGTGCACCGATCGAGTCAAGAGAGAGCACTATACCTAGGGAATAAATTTCCCCTGATAGTCTTGTGTCCATATTTGCGCCATTGATAACCATCGTCCACTGATACTATTGTCTCATTTTCGCTCTCAATTGGCACAGCAACTGTTTCCCTACGGATAGCGCTCTCAGTCCCTTTCTCAGAAACCTCGACAGATCTCTTTCTCTTCCTGTAATAGAAAATAAAAATCGATCAAAACACAAATAAATTAATTAACAAAAATATAAATTCTCATTATTTATCATATATCACCACCACCAAGTAAACGTGGTCATGACCAATTTTTATATGACGCGTTTTTAATTTTTTTTAATTAAATAATGTGATTAATTGTCACATGGAGATTAATAAAATGATGTTGTCCTGGACTGTATAATAATTTCCGAAGAACAAAACCTGTTTCTAGAGCCAGATCCTCCCTCAACAACAGTGGCAATGTCTTTATTATCATTGTCAGCAGCATGTGTAGGAGGAATATCTGGAGTGATCTCCAAAACAGTAGAACGTAAAGGTCGAATGTTGTCAGCTGATGCAGACTCGGGGAGTTTAGTCTCATCGGAAGTTGCGGGTCTGGTTTCACACCCGCCACCAACTTTGGCACTTGCTTCTTCGGAGCAAGAAATTGGTTCCTCCTCGTCAGGTATAGCGTTAAGATCAAATGGCAATGGAAACTTCACCGTTTTCTCATCATTAACGGAGGACTGCACTTGTTCAGCAACTTGTGTAGAAGGAGCATGAGACAAATCCAACGCCGGAGCAAGAGGTTGGCACCCTGTCATTGCCACGAAGCCATTATTATCAGCAGAAGCCTGATAAATTCATATATATGTTAAATTGCAAGTGCGTTTTTAATGAATTACAAAAATAATTAATGTCAACTCTAGATGACATTTAATGAAAGAGAGAGAAAAGCCAAAAATAAGTAGAAAGCTGATATAAAAAAATAATAAAAAGTAAATTGCATTAACTACCTCACGTATCTAGAATCCTAAGTCAAAGGGACAATCTTTTAAAGGGTCTTGCTAACCAGTGTCTAAGGGTACTGGTTAAGGAATTAAAAGGAAAAAATATTTATTGTGTAAATAATAGGAGAACACAAAGAAAACTATGGGCAGTGCAATTTTGCCCATTCCAATAAAAAAAATTCCCCTTTTAGTTCCTTAACCAGTGTCCTTAGGGCAGAGCACTGGTTAGTATTTGCCTCTTTTAAAATAATAATAATTATTATTATTATGGAAGAAGCAAAAAATTAAGAACATGATTAAAATATACACATTTTAGATATTTATATATGTTTTTTTTAAATGTGAGGTGGTGTATTAGCACTCCTTGACTAAAGTATGGGTCTGCCAATGTTTGAGATTTTGTGGAATTACACAAACTCTTATACTTTTAAATATTTTTACACTAACCTATTTTAAAATTTGAAAAATATATACTGATATCCTCTCATACATTTCATTAATCATCTTAATTGTTTGAAAAATATTACGTTGTGATCCCCTAAAACTATAAGGCACTGGCAGGTACTCCACCTCATCATTTTTTCCACGTGTCATCGAACAAATGGCCACCTGTGCGCTCACATCAGCAGATAACAGAGGTTTCAAACGACAAAGACGAAAAATGCAAATAGAGATAAACATTAGGGACTAAGATCAGTCAACTTTTTGTTTACGAACTAAAAGTAAAAACTTAAAAAAATCCAGGGACTAAAAACATAATTAACCAAAAAAAATTACTTCAAATTGGTTCTTTATCATCAAGTTTTGTATTTGTTTCCTCTTAAATAAAGTCTCAAATTCGAAATTGAATTTATGTATGAAAAAAGAAATATACTGAGAAAATTAACTCTATACGATGCTATAAATTACCTAGAAATTGTCTGTATTCTAAACTAAAATTGATCGTAAAACAAAACTACTGATTTATGGTCACTGGCGGATGCAAATAGAGAGGAATGAGAGCAATTGTCCCACAAGCTAATTTTTTTTCCCTAGAATACATTTGATAAATAAATTGCCCCCATAAAAAAAATATTGTTCCTGTAACATAATTTTTTTCAAATGAATGTAAAAAGTTATAATATGATATCGTAATTTATAGAAGTTTAAATATTTTGATTATTTTTCATGAAATTGTGTATTTTATAAAGCCTTATAATATTTTTTCTGTGAAAATATTATAGAATATTTCTTTGTCCCACTAAAAGAAATTTCTAGATCCACTGTTGTTTATGGTTCATTTATTCAATAATATTGGTTAAGCAAAATCAGTAAGAGGAAAGGGGCTGGGTAAAATTATGGGTGCAAGAAAACAATCAAGCATTACACAAATTCGGGAATGAGTTATCAATGTTTGTTGGTTCAAGTGACAAGAAACCTGATTTTCTTTAAGTAAGATAGGCCGGGTTGGATAACTTTTTTTACCCCCACGAAAACGGAAGACAAATTCGGCAATGAGTCATCAATGTTTGTTGGTTCAAGTGACATGAAATTTGATTTTTCTCAAAGTAAAGAATCAAGCTTGAGTCTTATATACAGAAAAAATAGGTGTTGAAAAAGCTTATCTTAAGCAGTAGTACTTGTTAAGTGATGATGTTAGGGGAGTTATTACCACCATATAGTTGCTTTGTAGTTTCTTTTTCTTTCCTCCTGGGCTTAGGCCCCTTTAAATTTAATTCCAAAAGGAAAAAGAAAAAATGAGTCCATCCAGCTTGATAATCGGATTATACCAGAGATCTAAATAAAAAATTCAACAACGAGTTTAAAAATGCGTATAGGAAACTCGCCCCCACTAACTAGTACTACTCAACAAAATCAGCAGGAGGGAAAGGGGCTGGGTAAAATTGTGGGTGCAAGAAAACAATCAATCATTCCAGAAAACCAGAACTGTTTATATAGATAAAGGACAAAAAGGAATGATGAACCAAGCTTAAACAGCATTTGCATGCCCTACAACATTATTCATTATTATCTTCCTGCTCTACCTAGTACTAGTTATCTCTTGCATCTGGTGCCTTGAAAGGAAACACTGAAGGACCAGGACCGGGTTGAGGGGCAGCATAACCGTCAAGGTTAAGTCCATAGTTGCGGTAAGGCATGGCATTAGCATTATTCAAGGGAGAATAATACATTGGGGGGTTGTTGGAGGAAGACCCAATATTCATGTTATTGTTGTAACTTCCAAAATTCAGAACCCTATTGGCAAATTCAGGACTTATGTCATTGCGAAGTTGAAGAGTGTGAACTTGAGGTTCTGCAGGGTTTGGGGTATTGAGAAGATTCTCAGTCCCAGGTAATCCAAAAGTCATTACAGCATTAGCAGCTGCAGCGGCAAGCTCTTCACCGACATCATCTTCATCTTCTTCAACATCTTCATCTTCTTCCTCTTCAACATCTACACGCTGTTTCTTGTTGGTGTTCCTAGGGGGTGGCTGTTCATGGCTGTGTTTTCCCTCATAAGTAGTAATCACATCTTTACTGTTGCTTGAATCACGTTCTACGTGCTTCCTTACGGAACACCCAGCACTTGTGCATTTGTAGTAGGCCCTAGAAAAGATATATCCATGAATACTCGTTAAATTAATTCATATTGGCAAAACTGCATGAATGATATATATATCACAGTTAATGTGAAGAGTGAAGACCTTAATCATGTGAATGAGTTTAATGAGGGTGCTTTTACGAATGTTGAAGGACAGTAGAAGCAAAACAATACAGTTGTAACAAACTTTTACTTTTACTTTTGCTGTTATTTGGTAATTAACTGGTTGGTGTAGTAGAAATGAGAGAAAGATCAATGGGTGAGGGAGGGAGAAAAAGGTCACTTTGGAAAGATAGTCATTATGAGTTGTCACAAGCAAGTGAAAAATAAGCATAAAAAAATAATAAATATAATAAGTTATGTATAGATAGCATAATTAATAAATGTAATAAGTGAATTAAAAAAAAAAGAGAGAAACAGAAAGAAGATAGAGAGAAAATGAGTGTATAGATATAATTATTAATTTTTTGGATATTAATGCTATGCATGAGAAAAAAAATTAAGTACCTTCCAAATTTATGGAGCAATAAATTTTAGATTTATATCTTATATATTTACTTTTTAACTAATTTGGTTCATCTAGTAATTAATTTTAAAATTAAATTTGAAACAATAATTAATAAAGAGAACTACCATATATAAGTAACTAATTTATAATATTAATATTAATTATCGGTTATTAATTGGTGGGCATATGTAAAACAAACAATTTTGAGAGAGAGAAATAGAAGAGAAAATATGAAGAAAGAGAGAAAGAGAAGAGTGGCCATAGGTAAAAAAAAATGTGTGAAAAAAATAATTCCTCCATTACTCATCACATCTCTTACTCTTTTCTTTTTTTTCTTTCCTTCTCTATCCCTCTCTTCTAACACACTCATCTCATACCCTTTCCGACGAATGAAAGAATCATTATTCAAATGATAAACAGATACGCAAAATAAGTGAAAATAGCCATGAGATCAGTAATGTCAAACTGAACAAATAGCCATGAGTTATGCAATCTATATATAACACATAGCATCACAGGTATATGTATGCATCATATCATTCATATTGTGCAGAGTCAAGAGAGAACAATATATATACCTAGGGTATAAATTTCCCCTGATAGTCTTCTGTCCATATTTGCGCCAGCGATAACCATCATCCACTTTCGTCACTTTTTTGCTCTCAATTCGCACTGTCACTGCTGTTTCCCCGTGGAAAGACCTCCCAGACATCCATTTCTCAGATTCCTCCACGGATCTATTTCTCTTCCTGTAATACAAAATAAAATCATTTAATACACAAATTAATTAATTAATAAAAAAAAATATAAATTCTCATTAGACATTACTATGTGGTCATGGCCAATTTTGTGTGACACAATATTAATTTTTTTTGTAAATTAAAAAATGTACCTGAAGTGTCACACAGAGATCGACAAAATGATATAACTAGTCCTAAACCATGTAATAATTTTCGAAGAGCAAAAACCTGTTCTGAGAGGCAGATCCTCCCCCAACAATACTGGCTCTGTCTTCATCATCATTGTCAGCAGCATATGTAGAAGGAACATCTTGAGTGACCCCCAAATCATTGTTAGGTCCAATGTTGTCATCTGTTTCAGAATCGGGGAGCCAAGAATCATCGGAAGTTGGAGGTCTGCAGGTTTCACTTCCGCCACCAACTTTGGCACTTGCTTCGTTGGAACAAGGAATTGGTTCCTCCTCATCAGGTATAGCATTAAGATCAAATGCCAATGGAAACTTCACCGTTTTCTCATCATTAACGGAGGACTGCACTTGTTGATCAGCAACTTGTGTGGGATGAGCAAGAGGTTGGCACCCTTCCATTGCCACCACGCAATTATTATCACCAGAAACCTGATAAATTCATATATTGTAAATTATACGTACATTTTTAAGTGAATTACAAAAACGATTATCTAAACACACAGTTTACCGATCGAGTATTGAAAAGTATACCGATGCTAACACTTATTAGTAAGCATTTAGCATAAAGAGTTATGAAAGCAAAAGGGTACCTTTATATACACAAAAAAAAAAAAAGGAGGGGGACATATACCTGAGAATTTGAAACCAAATCCTCGGGACTTGTATTGGTTAGAGGTTCGTTTAGATCAAAATCCAAACCTCTTTTCTCTTTAGTGCAACTCCGTTTCTCAGAGAAACCAGCGTTGATGGACATGGTGTTGTGGTGAGAACAATGAAGCTTAAACCAATGAATTGAAGCGTTTGCTCTCAGTAGAGTTTGTACACAGAATGTCAAGGCAAAGGTGAGTATATGGACAATTTAAATGCAAAAATGGAAATCCCACAATACTAATTAACTATTGTTTTACAGCTACGGCGGGCTGTGATCACAAAAGGAAACTGCTTACTGTACATTTGTATATCTTAGCTGTTACATCATGTACAAAAGAGTAGTAAAGGAATTGGAGTTTAAAGCATTGTTTTTTTTTATTATTGATAAATGTTACTCGTTAATGGTTAGTTTTTTTTTTGTTAGTAGAGGGATTCGAACTTACAACCTCTCCCTTCTTCCTTCATCACTAAGGAGGGACGGATCCAAAAACCTATTAAAGGGGGTGCTAATTTTTTTTTCTTTTATAATTGTTTAAACGTATAACTTCTAATAAATAATAAATTTTTAAAAATATTTACTATTTTTACACGTAAAATTGATATTAATTTTTATTTTAAATGATAATATCCTTAGCCGTTATTATAATAAAAACAAACATACAACTAGTTTTACATAATTTTACACTAGTTATCACCTTAACCATTGCAATAAATAACAACAAACACAACTAATTTTACATAATTTTACACTAGTTAACCTTAACCCATTATTATAATAATAACATACATAATTAGTTTTATACAATTTTACACTAATTAATTTTAAAAAATATATGTATATACATAAAAAATGTAACAACCTATCTTTGTTACAAATTTGTTATACTAAAACATTTCATTAAATATTATCATATGAAACTACATAGAAAAATTTTCACATTTAACACACACACACACATATATATATATACCTACTTTCCTACATATAATGTACATCATCATATCATAAAAGTATTAGGCCTGCCTTTACAAAACTAAAAAATATATATGTGTATACAATACCAAAATAGTCCTCTTATATAAGACATTCACAACAACCTAAGTATTTATACATATGTCCTAAGCTGGTCCCCATACTATATACATATATATGAGAACATATACAAAAGGAGGGATCTCATCCCATCTTCAACATACACATCTGCTTTAGTCACGAGCGGTCTGGGAACCTGCAACATCACCACTATCTGCTCCCGTGCCAGCCACACGATCATTGCAGTAATACAACACATATACAAACACAAAAGGCAAGGGTAAGCTTATTTATAAAAAGATCATAGATATACAAAGGTATAAGATTTACTTAAAGAAAAACTAAAATCAATCAATAATAGTAAATCAGATAACATCATCCAATAACACATACATCAATCTCATATACAATTTCATTATGAAATGTCGTGCTGACTCAACTCCATGTAGATTTCTACAACTTTTGGGCGGTCGTCATAGGCCTCATCCCCTACCATGGTCTCACTCTCTGACCATTCAGGGAGTCCCTTGTGCTGACCTTGTGGAGGAAGTGCGGTTTTATCGAATATAGACAAGTGTGGGTATTGGCTTACCTCTGTAAGGTTTGCAAAACCTTCCATCTATAGGAATTCGCCCACTTGTCTATTCTATAGGCCCACTGTTAGCCACCACGAAAACCTCCGGCACTAGGTTGAGAGCCTACCTAGCACCCTCAACTTATGTGCCTACCCATATGCAATGTCACGTAACAAGCCAAATAATTTTGATTGCCACAAGTTCCCTCTATGTTATAAATTCACCATTTTTCTCAAATTATGCTTATAAACCCATCCAGCAGTTCAATAAGCTCAAGTAAGGTATTCTCTCCATCTAAATCCTTACTCACAACACAACATCAACTTTAACAAAATGTGAATTTCCTAACATAGTTCTAGAACTTTTGTGGACATCTTCATCACACCCATACCATAGAAATAATTCAATTTAAAATAAATTTGAAAGACATTTTATAGTATAAAAAATGAATTCTCGCTTAAGCGCCACTTTACTCTCGCTTAAGCTAGAATTTCAAGAATTAATTGTTCACTTTCAGGGTTCCTCGCTTAAGCGCAGCCTCGCTTAAGCTAGGATTTTTGGCGCTTAAGCTAGAACAGCTTCCAGACCAAAAAGTTCCCATGTCCCCTGTCTCGCTTAAGCGAGAACCACTCTGTTCTTAAGCGAAACAAGGTTGTAGAACCTCGAAAACATGCTTAAAACTCTTCAATGGCTATCAAATTCATTCTAATTCGAATTTTATATCAAACATATATACATCATTCCATACTCAAAAACAACATTCCAAGCATAGAATATACAATTAAAGCATTCAATCATATTAAAGCTTTCCTTACCTAAAATTCTTGATTCAAAACCTTGAAGAAGAAGCTAGGGAGGAGACTTGGTGATTCAAGAATGATCTCTACTCAACTTTTGCTATGAAATCAACTAGAGGAAACCTAAATCAATCCCAAAATGAGCTTCAATCAAATTTTCACCCACCAACCAAGATTCTACATGAAACTCATTTCTCATGTTCTTGGTAGGAGTTGAGAAAGAAACTAAAAGATCAAGAATAAAAAGGAATTGAACTTACCAACTAGAAATCAACTAAGGAGGCTCTAGAGAAGAAGAAATCAAGCTTTAAATTGATGTAGGAATTTCACTTCAACTCAAGAGAAAGAGAGAAAGCTTAGAAGGGAAGAAAGGAAAATGAACAAGATAAGGGAGAAGGAGTTCCCAACGTTTAAGACTTTGGGAGTGTTTGAAAATTTTCTATTAACACCTATGTTTTCTCTAAAGGCACCCCCTTCTCTTATTTTTTTCTTTCCTACAACTCAAGTAACTCATGTAAAAGTCCCAACAATAACCTTATCATCTAAGCTCAATCATACATGAAAAATTTAATACAACACCATAGCACATAACAAAAAAATCTATTTATTAATTCTTTTATACATATTATAAATTTAAATTTAGTTTCCTCTTACATTTTTAATCAAACACTTAAACATACAATTAGGAAAATCACAACGTTACAAAAAATCTCGACGGAAGGGGGTTAAGGCCCCTGCCCGCCCCCTCTGTATCTATCCCTATCAACAAGCTAACTTTATAACTCCGGAGTTTAAAGCTTAAGCATACAACAACCATAATAAAATTTTATTCCACTAAGTTATGTTGGCTATATGAATCACACAGTATAATCTCTTTTTGATCCATAGGAATCGAACACGGTACCGGGAGGTTTACAATCACTCACACACCATGCTCAACTAACTGAGCTAAACCTCCCGTATAATCTAAACATATGTAAAATTAATTATAATTAAATAAAATTATATAAATGCAAGATAACAATAACAAAATCTTATCTCATTGTGAAATCGACTACAAGAATCACAACATAATTTAAGTATATGTAAAATTAATTATAATTAAATAAAATTATATAAATGCAAGATTATATATATATATATATATGTGTGTGTGTGTGTGTGTGTGTGTGTGTGTGTGTGTGTATCATTATTGTAATAAAATAATAAAAAAAAAGTGTCATTGTAAGTTGTTCGTCATTATCATTTTTTTTTCAATTTTCAAATACATCAACTCCCACCATGACTCGTATTCCATAAATATATGGCCTATAGTCTTTCCCCTCTCACCTCAGGAAAGTGCTAGCTAAATACGAAAGTTTCTTTCTTATAATTTTTTTTTGGACAGATCCTTCTTATAATTCTTATTAGTCACTCAAAAGAATATGAAAGAAATTAAATAATAAAAATATTTAAATATGAAATTATATGCATATAAAGGTAAGTAGGTAATAAAGTATTGAAAATTAAATTAAATTAATTCTCTGTCAAAAAAATTAAATTAATGCTAAATATATTAATGAATAATTGGTTCAAGTGGAGCGTCAATGATTAATCTATTGAAATATTGAAATTTATTTAAAGGTCTAACATCTTTTAATATATATTATTTCATACACAAGTACTAGGAGATCAAACACTTGACCACATGTTTTAGAAACAAAATTATATGTCAACCATGTTTGTGACACCCTTTACCCCAAATACATTATTAAATACATAAAAGCAAAGAAAATAATCCACCTAAAAATTTAAAGTCCCAAAATCAAAGACATAAAATATCCTAGTCCCGATGTCACAACCTATCAGAGCTTCACAAGTCCCATAATATAAAATAAAATAAAAGATATAAATAGAGGTTTATGCCTCCTCTCTAACGTCATCCTCTTGGTCCTGCTGGACATCACCTGTCACCAACACATACACAGGAAAACACAAAAAAACAAAGGGAGTGAGATACATCTCACTACATGCTCGTTGTATGAAAATGGAGGCAGGTAGCAACACAAACACACATGACATTTAACATTAGTCAAACACATACGCATCAAGGTATTCATGTAATGCAATGTGTCATATATTCTTAGTATTGTATGCATGTGGTACCATTCAAAACTCTTTTGTGAAAGTAGCTTGGGAGTACGTGCAGTCGACGAATAGCCACACCATGGGCATCCGACACTAACAGTCTCAACCAGGATGATACCCCAGCTCGTCAGGGTTACCCAGTCTTACAAGATACTCCAACCCATGGGATCAGCATGAGCTTAAAGGAGATTCAAAACCAGATAACACCTCCAAGGTCAGAACTCAACGAGCTCTTCACGACCTCCCCAGTTAGGTTCATAAACTACTTTCAAAAACACATGTACATATCACGATGCATGATTCACGCAGATGCTCATGGCTTCTTTTAACTTATCACATGGAGGATCCCGTCTCACATAGGCTTGGTGCTTATTTATTTCATATCAACAATCACCATGGCATCCAAGCATACATACTTCACTTATATCAAGCATATTATACATTCATAACAATGTTCACAAGACACAACAAACACATATGCATAAAATCAAACCTTAATGTTTCCAACTCCAACATAATAATAATTTTTAGAATTATACCACAATTAACACTATAACAATATGCTAATAATCAATTAATAATATAAACAATGCATTTTATATATAACTAATATTAAGATAATACGTGTAATTATCATAATACATTTACTTTTCTATATTAATAATATTAAGATTAAAACTAAAACAATAACCGAAATTGTTATTCTTTTAGCCAAATCAAATTCCAAATTATAATATAAAATATAAAATAATATTAATGTGAAATCAAAGCTTTCTATATATTCCCTTGTCTAAGCACATTGCAACGAACCCACGGGAGCATTATTCACAAATTGAATTCGATGCATGCAGCCACACAATAATTAAAGAAATTGAATATACATGTATATAATTGAAATCTTCAAAGGTTTTGACACATACGTATGACTATATATATATATATAATAACCAAAATTCAATATATGCTTCAGAGGAAGATTCGTAATGGAATTTAAGGGAAAGTGCATATCAAATTGAAATAGCTACAGGCAAGCATAAAAAGCTATTTGAATTCATGAGTTACAGTATGCATAAAACTGTATGGCCAAATTTCAAAAAAAGCTACGGGCACGGATATTTCTTTCTTGCAACACCATCAACGAGAATGGAAATTGCCCAGTACCACTCCAGTATAATCAAATCGCGTAGAGAATATTAAACACAGTCTCAACAAAATATTCAGAGGAACAAAAATCATACGCAGTATACATACAAATTCAAATATAGTTCAATAATAATATATTAATCCCAAATTTGATTATCAAGAACCCTAAATGGCAAAAAGGTGCAAAAATAAAAAACACAAAATCACGCTAACAATAAAATGCTTTGGGGTATTCACAACCCATCCAATTGAAATTAAAACATAATATATGAAGAAAATAGACAACCAATTGGGGTCTAGGGCCAACCCCGCTATCCTCTACCATAGTCATACCCATGAGCGAGATAGTCTCACTCCCCCCTTACCTTGAAAGAGGCAGTTCCACAGCAAAAGTGCAAGCAACAGTGCTCCTTCGCAATCCCCCTTCACTCCTCCGTTTGCAGTTCTGACGACACAGTTCCCAAATAGAGCAAAAGACAACGTGAATGTGAGGGAAGATTAGGTTTTTAAAAACAAAACCTGAAAGCTTTAGAGACTTGAATTGGGCTTCTAAAGACTAAAGGCCCAAAACATTTAACCCAACATATTTTTTTTTAAAAACAAATATATAAAATATTTATTAGTAACTAATTTATTTTTATAAATATTTTTTTTGTTAAAGAACGGAGTGTTACAATGTCCACAATGTTAGTTCAAGTGGTATATATGTTTGGTTCTTATAAAACAAAGTCTCGTGTTCAAATTTTGTCAGAAAATTTTTGTATGCAATTTTTTTTAGATCATTTTTTTTAGTATAATGATTATAACAAGGTTAGAACTTAGGACTTCTTGCATATTATCCAAATTCCTTCATCGCTAGGCCAATCTTAATGGGTTATGTCAAGTTAATTACAAGTAATCTAAACAAATTAAAAAAATGATAAAGAAACTATTGATTTATGGTCTATTAATTCAAATCTTAATTAAATTATGGTTGTACCGGTGATAATTAAATATATATATATATATATATATATATATATATATATATATATATGTTAATATTATAAAATATATTAAATAATGAATCAAGATAAAATTTTGTACCAACATTAAGTTGGTTCAAGTGAAACTAATCTAAAATATCTTAAGCAAAGTCTCAAGTTCGAATTTTGTAAATAAAAATAAAAACTCGGTTGGAAGGAAAGACGTTAGTCATCAATAAAATTTTAAATTAATATGAAATCAACATATTATATTATATTATTGTAAGATACAAGGTTAATAAAAATATATATTAAATAATACTACCTCCGTCCCTATTTATAAGACATTGTTGACTAAATTATGCTTATTAAGAAAGTTTGTTAATCTAGGTATTAATAATAAATTTGTATGTAACTGTAATATTTTTCCAATTTTACCCTTGACATTATTGGGATTAATAATGAGAGTCTATTCATCTTCTCCAATCTTTATAGGAGAGAGAAAGAGACATTCAGAGTAACATTCAATTAATGTATTATAATAAATAAGGGTATTTTAGACAAAAAATAATTAATGCATAAGATAGTCAAAATAAAGTCTTATAAAAAGGAACAAGGGTTTTCAAAACAACGTCTTATAAATAGGAACGAAGGTAGTACTTAATAAGTAGGCCTTGTATGTGGACTTTTCGTGGTTTGAAATTGAGCTTTTATTTGGTTAAGAGAATAGTTCAATAAAAAACTTGAACATAATTTTTGAAAAATAAAGAAAAAATTTACTTCAAATTGATTCTTATCATCAAGTTTTGTATTTGTTTCCTCTTAAATAAAGTCTCAAATATGAAATTGAATTTATGTATAAAAAACATCTCTACCGAGAAAATTAACTCGACCATGCTATAAATTACCTGTAATCTAAACTAAAATTGATCATGAAACCACTGATTTATGATTTATTAATTCAATAATGGATAAACTATGTTTGAATTAATTGGTGACAATTAAATATATACTTTTAATATTGTAATATATTTAATTCATTATAAACTTTATAATGAATTAAATAAGGTAAAAATTTAAGTCAGTATAAAATAAATAAGTTATATTCTTGTAAGATAAAAAATATTCATATTTAATTTAATAATATATTTAATAATTCAAAATTTCTCTTCTATTTCATCTAGTCTATCACCATTCTATTATACTTCAGTTAACTCCAGTCTCCAGTCGCCTCATTTTTCACTTCTTCTTGTTCACTTACCACTTTTTTTTTTTTTAACAGCCAAATAAGGTATATATAAAATATAAGGTGGGTATAAGAGATACCCAAAAAAGTGTACAAAAAACAGCTCTACCAGGAGCATCAGCCGAACAAACATCTTGTCAATGGTTACATTATATTTACATACATGATTGATGGAAATATTAAATAACCATTGAGCCTTTAGTTACCACGCGATAATAATGCTGCCATAAAAACACCACCAACAAATCACCAGATATTGAGCCTTCATGTTTTGAATTCCATCTAGAGCTACCATGGCATCATTTCTATATTCCAAATGTGTTCTCCTTAAAGTCACTCCCCCTTGTGATTACCCAATGTAGCAGGACATTACATGTATTATTTCACCAGAATTATATAGCCCACAAACAGCGGTTACAGATTGGTCAGATATAGTTGTGGCTCCATGGACCATTCATACATGGAAGCCTTAAAACTCCCCATCTTTGATTTCAGCCATAACCAGGAAGTGTATATCACAGAATCCACCATCTTGTCTATATCTACCACACCATTTTGGAAAATAACACTATTCCTTTTAAACCATATAGTCCAAATAACTGCTATCCACACCACCCTCCAGGCCATTTTCCTTTTCCTGCCTTGTACCAACCCGCAATGCTGTAAAAAATGTGCTTTTGCGCATTGTGGTAGTGCTTGTTGCGATCCCATCCATAGATAACATCGGTTCCATACCTCATATGTACATCTGCAGGAAAAAAACATATGAGAAGAGGTTTCCAAATGATTATTGCAAAAAATGCAGCAGTCATTGTCAACTGCAATATTCCTAGAGATCAGATTCTGTTTTGTTTGGATCCTATTCAGAAACATTTTCCAAACAAAACCTGTAGCTTTGGTGGGTACTGGTATGCTCCAAAGACACTTATAAAGACCAGCTTCAGATGTATTCCCATAATTATGTAGCAGATTATACACATTCTTTACGGAGTAAGATTTTGAGCTATCTCCTTTCCAAATCCAGTGATCCTCCACACCTTTTCTGGGTTTTACTACTTCAAGTTGCTCCATCATATCCTCTAATAAAGCCACCTCCCAAACAAACCATTGTCTTCTCCAAGATAGATTCCACCTCTAATTGTGGGAGCAAGAAAAAAATCAAGCATTCCACAGAACTGTTTATATAGTTATAGGACAAAATTAAAAGGAATTATGAACCAAGCATAAACAGATATTCATTATTATTCTCCTGCTCCACCTAGTACTAGTTATCTCTTGCACCAGCTGGTGCCCTAAAAGGCATTAGAGCATTAGCAGCAAGTTCTTCACCGCCATCGTCTTCTTCATCAATATCTGCACGCTGTTTCTTGTTAGTGTTCCTGGGGGGTGGTTCATGGTTGTGTTTACCCACATAAGTAGTAATCAATTTTTTTCTGTTGATTGAATTCCTATCCACATACTTCCTTACGTGACACCCAGCACTTGTGCATTTGTAGTAGACCCTAGAAAAAATCCATGAAAACTCGTTAAATTAATGAATATCCATGACCTCTCCTTCTCTCCTTCCTTCAACTCTTAAACCCCTTTCCTAAACACCAAACCAACCTTATAACTTCCCAATGTGATATATCATACTATAGGGTGAAAGCATAGGCCCTAATGTGAAGAGTGGAGATCACCTTAATGTCAATGAATATAATGAGGATGCGTTTACGCGTGTGGAGGGATAGTAGAAGCAAAATAATACATAGTTGAGTTGTAACAAATTTTTATTTTTGCTGTTATTAATTTGGTAACCGGTTGGTAAAGGAGAAAACGAGGGTTTAAGGGAGGGAGAAAAAGGGCACTTTGGAAAGTTAGCCATCAGTTGTCATAAGAAAGTTAGAAATAGAAAGAAAAAATAAAAGAAAATAATGATAAATAATCAAATAAAATACAAGAGAAAATGTGTATAGATATAATTATTAATTTTTTGGATATTAATGCTATGCATGAGAAAAAAATTAAATACCTTCAATATTTTAAGCTGAAATAGCCATGAATGAGTAATGTCAAACTGAACCAAGACATAGCACTCATCAATTCTCCATCTTATGTATGCACTCTATAACAGATAGCATCACAGGTGTATATATATATATATATATATATATATATATATATATATATATGCATCATATCATCCATGTACAGAAATATAAACAAACTTGAACGTGCACCGATCGAGTCAAGAGAGAGCACTATACCTAGGGAATAAATTTCCCCTGATAGTCTTGTGTCCATATTTGCGCCATTGATAACCATCGTCCACTGATACTATTGTCTCATTTTTGCTCTCAATTGGCACAGCAACTGTTTCCCTACGGATAGCGCTCTCAGTCCCTTTCTCAGAAACCTCGACAGATCTCTTTCTCTTCCTGTAATAGAAAATAAAAATCGATCAAAACACAAATAAATTAATTAACAAAAATATAAATTCTCATTATTTATCATATATCACCACCACCAAGTAAACGTGGTCATGACCAATTTTTATATGACACGTTTTTAATTTTTTTTTAATTAAATAATGTGATTAATTGTCACATGGAGATTAATAAAATGATGTTGTCCTGGACTGTATAATAATTTCCGAAGAACAAAACCTGTTTCTAGAGCCAGATCCTCCCTCAACAACAGTGGCAATGTCTTTATTATCATTGTCAGCAGCATGTGTAGGAGGAATATCTGGAGTGATCTCCAAAATAGTAGAACGTAAAGGTCGAATGTTGTCAGCTGATGCAGACTCGGGGAGTTTAGTCTCATCGGAAGTTGCGGGTCTGGTTTCACACCCGCCACCAACTTTGGCACTTGCTTCTTCGGAGCAAGAAATTGGTTCCTCCTCGTCAGGTATAGCGTTAAGATCAAATGGCAATGGAAACTTCACCGTTTTCTCATCATTAACGGAGGACTGCACTTGTTCAGCAACTTGTGTAGAAGGAGCATGAGACAAATCCAACGCCGGAGCAAGAGGTTGGCACCCTGTCATTGCCACGAAGCCATTATTATCAGCAGAAGCCTCATAAATTCATATATATGTTAAATTGCAAGTGCGTTTTTAATGAATTACAAAAATAATTAATGTCAACTCTAGATGACATTTAATGAAAGAGAGAGAAAAGCCAAAAATAAGTAGAAAGCTGATATAAAAAAATAATAAAAAGTAAATTGCATTAACTACCTCACGTATCTAGAATCCTAAGTCAAAGGGACAATCTTTTAAAGGGTCTTGCTAACCAGTGTCTAAGGGTACTGGTTAAGGAATTAAAAGGAGAAAATATTTATTGTGTAAATAATAGGAGAACACAAAGAAAACTATGGGCAGTGCAATTTTGCCCATTCCAATAAAAAAATTTCCCCTTTTAGTTCCTTAACCAGTGTCCTTAGGGCAGAGCACTGGTTAGTATTTGCCTCTTTTAAAATAATAATAATTATTATTATTATGGAAGAAGCAAAAAATTAAGAACATGATTAAAATATACACATTTTAGATATTTATATATGTTTTTTTTTTAAATGTGAGGTGGTTTATTAGCACTCCTTGACTAAAGTATGGGTCTGCCAATGTTTGAGATTTTGTGGAATTACACAAACTCTTATACTTTTAAATATTTTTACACTAACCTATTTTAAAATTTGAAAAATATATACTGATATCCTCTCATACATTTCATTAATCATCTTAATTGTTTGAAAAATATTACGTTGTGATCCCCTATAACTATAAGGCACTGGCAGGTACTCCACCTCATCATTTTTTCCACGTGTCATCGAACAAATGGCCACCTGTGCGCTCACATCAGCAGATAACAGAGGTTTCAAACGACAAAGACGAAAAATGCAAATAGAGATAAACATTAGGGACTAAGATCAGTCAACTTTTTGTTTACGAACTACAAGTAAAAACTTAAAAAAATCCAGGGACTAAAAACATAATTAACCAAAAAATATTACTTCAAATTGGTTCTTTATCATCAAGTTTTGTATTTGTTTCCTCTTAAATAAAGTCTCAAATTCGAAATTGAATTTATGTATGAAAAAAGAAATATACTGAGAAAATTAACTCTATACGATGCTATAAATTACCTAGAAATTGTCTGTATTCTAAACTAAAATTGATCGTAAAACAAAACTACTGATTTATGGTCACTGGCGGATGCAAATAGAGAGGAATGAGAGCAATTGTCCCACAAGCTAATTTTTTTTCCCTAGAATACATTTGATAAATAAATTGCCCCCATAAAAAAAATATTGTTCCTGTAACATAATTTTTTTCAAATGAATGTAAAAAGTTATAATATGATATCATAATTTATAGAAGTTTAAATATTTTGATTATTTTTCATGAAATTGTGTATTTTATAAAGCCTTATAATATTTTTTCTGTGAAAATATTATAGAATATTTCTTTGTCCCACTAAAAGAAATTTCTAGATCCACTGTTGTTTATGGTTCATTTATTCAATAATATTGGTTAAGCAAAATCAGTAAGAGGAAAGGGGCTGGGTAAAATTATGGGTGCAAGAAAACAATCAAGCATTACACAAATTCGGGAATGAGTTATCAATGTTTGTTGGTTCAAGTGACAAGAAACCTGATTTTCTTTAAGTAAGATAGGCCGGGTTGGATAACTTTTTTTACCCCCACGAAAACGGAAGACAAATTCGGCAATGAGTCATCAATGTTTGTTGGTTCAAGTGACATGAAATTTGATTTTTCTCAAAGTAAAGAATCAAGCTTGAGTCTTATCTACAGAAAAAATAGGTGTTGAAAAAGCTTATCTTAAGCAGTAGTATTTGTTAAGTGATGATGTTAGGGGAGTTATTACCACCATATATTTGCTTTGTAGTTTCTTTTTCTTTCCTCCCGGGCTTAGGCCCCTTTAAATTTAATTCCAAAAGGAAAAAGAAAAAATGAGTCCATCCAGCTTGATAATCGGATTATACCAGAGATCTAAATAAAAAATTCAACAACGAGTTTAAAAATGCGTATAGGAAACTCGCCCCCACTAACTAGTACTACTCAACAAAATCAGCAGGAGGGAAAGGGGCTGGGTAAAATTGTGGGTGCAAGAAAACAATCAATCATTCCAGAAAACCAGAACTGTTTATATAGATAAAGGACAAAAAGGAATGATGAACCAAGCATAAACAGCATTTGCATGCCCTACAACATTATTCATTATTATCTTCCTGCTCTACCTAGTACTAGTTATCTCTTGCATCTGGTGCCTTGAAAGGAAACACTGAAGGACCAGGACCGGGTTGAGGGGCAGCATAACCGTCAAGGTTAAGTCCATAGTTGCGGTAAGGCATGGCATTAGCATTATTCAAGGGAGAATAATACATTGGGGGGTTGTTGGAGGAAGACCCAATATTCATGTTATTGTTGTAACTTCCAAAATTCAGAACCCTATTGGCAAATTCAGGACTTATGTCATTGCGAAGTTGAAGAGTGTGAACTTGAGGTTCTGCAGGGTTTGGGGTATTGAGAAGATTCTCAGTCCCAGGTAATCCAAAAGTCATTACAGCATTAGCAGCTGCAGTGGCAAGCTCTTCACCGACATCATCTTCATCTTCCTCAACATCTTCATCTTCTTCCTCTTCAACATCTACACGCTGTTTCTTGTTGGTGTTCCTAGGGGGTGGCTGTTCATGGCTGTGTTTTCCCTCATAAGTAGTAATCACATCTTTACTGTTGCTTGAATCACGTTCTACGTGCTTCCTTACGGAACACCCAGCACTTGTGCATTTGTAGTAGGCCCTAGAAAAGATATATCCATGAAAACTCGTTAAATTAATTCATATTGGCAAAACTGCATGAATGATATATATATCACAGTTAATGTGAAGAGTGAAGACCTTAATCATGTGAATGAGTTTAATGAGGGTGCTTTTACGAATGTTGAAGGATAGTAGAAGCAAAACAATACAGTTGTAACAAACTTTTACTTTTACTTTTGCTGTTATTTGGTAATTAACTGGTTGGTGTAGTAGAAATGAGAGAAAGATCAATGGGTGAGGGAGGGAGAAAAAGGTCACTTTGGAAAGATAGTCATTATGAGTTGTCACAAGCAAGTGAAAAATAAGCATAAAAAAATAATAAATATAATAAGTTATGTATAGATAGCATAATTAATAAATGTAATAAGTGAATTAAAAAAAAAAGAGAGAAACAGAAAGAAGATAGAGAGAAAATGAGTGTATAGATATAATTATTAATTTTTTGGATATTAATGCTATGCATGAGAAAAAAAATTAAGTACCTTCCAAATTTATGGAGCAATAAATTTTAGATTTATATCTTATATATTTACTTTTAAACTAATTTGGTTCATCTAGTAATTAATTTTAAAATTAAATTTGAAACAATAATTAATAAAGAGAACTACCATATATAAGTAACTAATTTATAATATTAATATTAATTATCAGTTATTAATTGGTGGGCATATGTAAAACAAACAATTTTGAGAGAGAGAAATAGAAGAGAAAATATGAAGAAAGAGAGAAAGAGAAGAGTGGCCATAGGTAAAAAAAAATGTGTGAAAAAAATAATTCCTCCATTACTCATCGCATCTCTTACTCTTTTCTTTTTTTTCTTTCCTTCTCTATCCCTCTCTTCTAACACACTCATCTCATACCCTTTCCGACGAATGAAAGAATCATTATTCAAATGATAAACAGATACGCAAAATAAGTGAAAATAGCCATGAGATCAGTAATGTCAAACTGAACAAATAGCCATGAGTTATGCAATCTATATATAACACATAGCATCACAGGTATATGTATGCATCATATCATTCATATTGTGCAGAGTCAAGAGAGAACAATATATATACCTAGGGTATAAATTTCCCCTGATAGTCTTCTGTCCATATTTGCGCCAGCGATAACCATCATCCACTTTCGTCACTTTTTTGCTCTCAATTCGCACTGTCACTGCTGTTTCCCCATGGAAAGACCTCCCAGACATCCATTTCTCAGATTCCTCCACGGATCTATTTCTCTTCCTGTAATACAAAATAAAATCATTTAATACACAAATTAATTAATTAATAAAAAAAATATAAATTCTCATTAGACATTACTATGTGGTCATGGCCAATTTTGTGTGACACAATATTAATTTTTTTTGTAAATTAAAAAATGTACCTGAAGTGTCACACAGAGATCGACAAAACGATATAACTAGTCCTAAACCATGTAATAATTTTCGAAGAGCAAAAACCTGTTCTGAGAGGCAGATCCTCCCTCAACAATACTGGCTCTGTCTTCATCATCATTGTCAGCAGCATATGTAGAAGGAACATCTTGAGTGACCCCCAAATCATTGTTAGGTCCAATGTTGTCATCTGTTTCAGAATCGGGGAGCCAAGAATCATCGGAAGTTGCGGGTCTGCAGGTTTCACTTCCGCCACCAGCTTTGGCACTTGCTTCGTTGGAACAACGAATTGGTTCCTCCTCATCAGGTATAGCATTAAGATCAAATGCCAATGGAAACTTCACCGTTTTCTCATCATTAACGGAGGACTGCACTTGTTGATCAGCAACTTGTGTGGGATGAGCAAGAGGTTGGCACCCTTCCATTGCCACCACGCAATTATTATCACCAGAAACCTGATAAATTCATATATTGTAAATTATACGTACATTTTAAAGTGAATTACAAAAATGATTATCTAAACACACAGTTTACCGATCGAGTATTGAAAAGTATACCGATGCTAACACTTATTAGTAAGCATTTAGCATAAAGAGTTATGAAAGCAAAAGGGTACCTTTATATACACAAAAAAAAAAAAAGGAGGGGGACATATACCTGAGAATTTGAAACCAAATCCTCGGGACTTGTATTGGTTAGAGGTTCGTTTAGATCAAAATCCAAACCTCTTTTCTCTTTAGTGCAACTCCGTTTCTCAGAGAAACCAGCGTTGATGGACATGGTGTTGTGGTGAGAACAATGAAGCTTAAACCAATGAATTGAAGCGTTTGCTCTCAGTAGAGTTTGTACACAGAATGTCAAGGCAAAGGTGAGTATATGGACAATTTAAATGCAAAAATGGAAATCCCACAATACTAATTAACTATTGTTTTACAGCTACGGCGGGCTGTGATCACAAAAGGAAACTGCTTACTGTACATTTGTATATCTTAGCTGTTACATCATGTACAAAAGAGTAGTAAAGGAATTGGAACTTAAAGCATTGTTTTTTTTTATTATTGATTAATGTTACTCGTTAATGGTTAGTTTTTTTTTGTTAGTAGAGGGATTCGAACTTACAACCTCTCCCTTCTTCCTTCATCACTAAGGAGGGACGGATCCAAAAACCTATTAAAGGGGGTGCTAATTTTTTTTTCTTTTATAATTGTTTAAACGTATAACTTCTAATAAATAATAAATTTTTAAAAATATTTACTATTTTTACACGTAAAATTGATATTAATTTTTATTTTAAATGATAATATCCTTAGCCGTTATTATAATAAAAACAAACATACAACTAGTTTTACATAATTTTACACTAGTTATCACCTTAACCATTGCAATAAATAACAACAAACACAACTAATTTTACATAATTTTACACTAGTTAACCTTAACCCATTATTATAATAATAACATACATAATTAGTTTTATACAATTTTACACTAATTAATTTTAAAAAATATATGTATATACATAAAAAATGTAACAACCTATCTTTGTTACAAATTTGTTATACTAAAACATTTCATTAAATATTATCATATGAAACTACATAGAAAAATTTTCACATTTAACACACACACACACACACATATATATATATACCTACTTTCCTACATATAATGTACATCATCATATCATAAAAGTATTAGGCCTGCCTTTACAAAACTAAAAAATATATATGTGTATACAATACCAAAATAGTCCTCTTATATAAGACATTCACAACAACCTAAGTATTTATACATATGTCCTAAGCTGGTCCCCATACTATATACATATATATGAGAACATATACAAAAGGAGGGATCTCATCCCATCTTCAACATACACATCTGCTTTAGTCACGAGCGGTCTGGGAACCTGCAACATCACCACTATCTGCTCCCGTGCCAGCCACACGATCATTGCAGTAATACAACACATATACAAACACAAAAGGCAAGGGTAAGCTTATTTATAAAAAGATCATAGATATACAAAGGTATAAGATTTACTTAAAGAAAAACTAAAATCAATCAATAATAGTAAATCAGATAACATCATCCAATAACACATACATCAATCTCATATACAATTTCATTATGAAATGTCGTGCTGACTCAACTCCATGTAGATTTCTACAACTTTTGGGCGGTCGTCATAGGCCTCATCCCCTACCATGGTCTCACTCTCTGACCATTCAGGGAGTCCCTTGTGCTGACCTTGTGGAGGAAGTGCGGTTTTATCGAATATAGACAAGTGTGGGTATTGGCTTACCTCTGTAAGGTTTGCAAAACCTTCCATCTATAGGAATTCGCCCACTTGTCTATTCTATAGGCCCACTGTTAGCCACCACGAAAACCTCCGGCACTAGGTTGAGAGCCTACCTAGCACCCTCAACTTATGTGCCTACCCATATGCAATGTCACGTAACAAGCCAAATAATTTTGATTGCCACAAGTTCCCTCTATGTTATAAATTCACCATTTTTCTCAAATTATGCTTATAAACCCATCCAGCAGTTCAATAAGCTCAAGTAAGGTATTCTCTCCATCTAAATCCTTACTCACAACACAACATCAACTTTAACAAAATGTGAATTTCCTAACATAGTTCTAGAACTTTTGTGGACATCTTCATCACACCCATACCATAGAAATAATTCAATTTAAAATAAATTTGAAAGACATTTTATAGTATAAAAAATGAATTCTCGCTTAAGCGCCACTTTACTCTCGCTTAAGCTAGAATTTCAAGAATTAATTGTTCACTTTCAGGGTTCCTCGCTTAAGCGCAGCCTCGCTTAAGCTAGGATTTTTGGCGCTTAAGCTAGAACAGCTTCCAGACCAAAAAGTTCCCATGTCCCCTGTCTCGCTTAAGCGAGAACCACTCTGTTCTTAAGCGAAACAAGGTTGTAGAACCTCGAAAACATGCTTAAAACTCTTCAATGGCTATCAAATTCATTCTAATTCGAATTTTATATCAAACATATATACATCATTCCATACTCAAAAACAACATTCCAAGCATAGAATATACAATTAAAGCATTCAATCATATTAAAGCTTTCCTTACCTAAAATTCTTGATTCAAAACCTTGAAGAAGAAGCTAGGGAGGAGACTTGGTGATTCAAGAATGATCTCTACTCAACTTTTGCTATGAAATCAACTAGAGGAAACCTAAATCAATCCCAAAATGAGCTTCAATCAAATTTTCACCCACCAACCAAGATTCTACATGAAACTCATTTCTCATGTTCTTGGTAGGAGTTGAGAAAGAAACTAAAAGATCAAGAATAAAAAGGAATTGAACTTACCAACTAGAAATCAACTAAGGAGGCTCTAGAGAAGAAGAAATCAAGCTTTAAATTGATGTAGGAATTTCACTTCAACTCAAGAGAAAGAGAGAAAGCTTAGAAGGGAAGAAAGGAAAATGAACAAGATAAGGGAGAAGGAGTTCCCAACGTTTAAGACTTTGGGAGTGTTTGAAAATTTTCTATTAACACCTATGTTTTCTCTAAAGGCACCCCCTTCTCTTATTTTTTTCTTTCCTACAACTCAAGTAACTCATGTAAAAGTCCCAACAATAACCTTATCATCTAAGCTCAATCATACATGAAAAATTTAATACAACACCATAGCACATAACAAAAAAATCTATTTATTAATTCTTTTATACATATTATAAATTTAAATTTAGTTTCCTCTTACATTTTTAATCAAACACTTAAACATACAATTAGGAAAATCACAACGTTACAAAAAATCCCGACGGAAGGGGGTTAAGGCCCCTGCCCGCCCCCTCTGTATCTATCCCTATCAACAAGCTAACTTTATAACTCCGGAGTTTAAAGCTTAAGCATACAACAACCATAATAAAATTTTATTCCACTAAGTTATGTTGGCTATATGAATCACACAGTATAATCTCTTTTTGATCCATAGGAATCGAACACGGTACCGGGAGGTTTACAATCACTCACACACCATGCTCAACTAACTGAGCTAAACCTCCCGTATAATCTAAACATATGTAAAATTAATTATAATTAAATAAAATTATATAAATGCAAGATAACAATAACAAAATCTTATCTCATTGTGAAATCGACTACAAGAATCACAACATAATTTAAGTATATGTAAAATTAATTATAATTAAATAAAATTATATAAATGCAAGATTATATATATATATATATATATATATATATATATATATATATGTGTGTGTGTGTGTGTGTGTGTGTGTGTGTGTGTGTGTGTATCATTATTGTAATAAAATAATAAAAAAAAAGTGTCATTGTAAGTTGTTCGTCATTATCATTTTTTTTTCAATTTTCAAATACATCAACTCCCACCATGACTCGTATTCCATAAATATATGGCCTATAGTCTTTCCCCTCTCACCTCAGGAAAGTGCTAGCTAAATACGAAAGTTTCTTTCTTATAATTTTTTTTTGGACAGATCCTTCTTATAATTCTTATTAGTCACTCAAAAGAATATGAAAGAAATTAAATAATAAAAATATTTAAATATGAAATTATATGCATATAAAGGTAAGTAGGTAATAAAGTATTGAAAATTAAATTAAATTAATTCTCTGTCAAAAAAATTAAATTAATGCTAAATATATTAATGAATAATTGGTTCAAGTGGAGCGTCAATGATTAATCTATTGAAATATTGAAATTTATTTAAAGGTCTAACATCTTTTAATATATATTATTTCATACACAAGTACTAGGAGATCAAACACTTGACCACATGTTTTAGAAACAAAATTATATGTCAACCATGTTTGTGACACCCTTTACCCCCAAATACATTATTAAATACATAAAAGCAAAGAAAATAAATTAAAGTTCTCGTTTGCGGAAACAAATATCAAATTTAAAACTTTTTCTCATGCGGTAAAGAACATTACATTGAACATTCATCATAAAAAGAAACTTAAGAATAACTTAGTACTTGGCTCTCCAAAAGGCCACACGTAAAGTCCATAACAAAAAAAAAAGAAAATCCAAAACTTAATAATCCACCTAAAAATTTAAAGTCCCAAAGTCAAAGACATAAAATATCCTAGTCCCGATGTCACAACCTATCAGAGCTTCACAAGTCCCATAATATAAAATAAAATAAAAGACATAAATAGAGGTTTATGCCTCCTCTCTAACGTCATCCTCTTGGTCCTGCTGGACATCACCTGTCACCAACACATACACAGGAAAACACAAAAAAACAAAGGGAGTGAGATACATCTCACTACATGCTCGTTGTATGAAAATGGAGGCAGGTAGCAACACAAACACACATGACATTTAACATTAGTCAAACATATACGCATCAAGGTATTCATGTAATGCAATGTGTCATATATTCTTAGTATTGTATGCATGTGGTACCATTCAAAACTCTTTTGTGAAAGTAGCCTGGGAGTACGTGCAGTCGACGAATAGCCACACCATGGGCATCCGACACTAACAGTCTCAACCAGGATGATACCCCTAGCAGCTCGTCAGGGTTACCCAGTCTTACAAGATACTCCAACCCATGGGATCAGCATGAGCTTAAAGGAGATTTCAAACCAGATAACACCCCCAAGGTCAGAACTCAACTAGCTCTTCACGACCTCCCCAGTTAGGTTCATAAACTAGTTTCAAAAACACATGTACATATCATGATGCATGATTCACGCAGATGCTCATGGCTTCTTTTAACTTATCACATGGAGGATCCCGTCTCACATAGGCTTGGTGCTTATTTATTTCATATCAACAATCACCATGGCATCCAAGCATACATACTTCACTTATATCAAGCATATTATACATTCATAACAATGTTCACAAGACACAACAAACACATATGCATAAAATCAAACCTTAATGTTTCCAACTCCAACATAATAATAATTTTTAGAATTATACCACAATTAACACTATAACAATATGCTAATAATCAATTAATAATATAAACAGTGCATTTTATATATAACTAATATTAAGATAATACGTGTAATTATCATAATACATTTACTTTTCTATATTAATAATATTAAGATTAAAACTAAAACAATAACCGAAATTGTTATTCTTTTAGCCAAATCAAATTCCAAATTATAATATAAAATATAAAATAATATTAATGTGAAATCAAAGCTTTCTATATATTCCCTTGTCTAAGCACATGGCAACGAACCCACGGGAGCATTATTCACAAATTGAATTCGATGCATGCAGCCACACAATAATTAAAGAAATTGAATATACATATATATAATTGAAATCTTCAAAGGTTTTGACACATACGTATGACTATATATATATATATATATATATATATATATAATAACCAAAATTCAATATATGCTTCAGTGGAAGATTCATAATGGAATTTAAGGGAAAGTGCATATCAAATTGAAATAGCTACAGGCAAGCATAAAAAGCTATTTGAATTCATGAGTTACAGTATGCATAAAACTGTATGGCCAAATTTCAAAAAAAGCTACGGGCACGGATATTTCTTTCTTGCAACACCATCACCGAGAATGGAAATTGCCCAGTACCACTCCAGTATAATCAAATCGCGTAGAGAATATTAAACACAGTCTCAACAAAATATTCAGAGGAACAAAAATCATACGCAGTATACATACAAATTCAAATATAGTTCAATAATAATATATTAATCCCAAATTTGATTATCAAGAACCCTAAATGGCAAAAAGGTGCAAAAATAAAAAACACAAAATCACGCTAACAATAAAATGCTTTGGGGTATTCACAACCCATCCAATTGAAATTAAAACATAATATATGAAGAAAATAGACAACCAATTGGGGTCTAGGGCCAACCCCGCAATCCTCTACCATAGTCATACCCATGAGCGAGATAGTCTCACTCCCCCCTTACCTCGAAAGAGGCAGTTCCACAGCAAAAGTGCAAGCAACGGTGCTCCTTTGCAATCCCCCTTCACTCCTCCGTTTGCAGTTCTGACGGCACAGTTCCCAAATAGAGCAAAAGACAACGTGAATGTGAGGGAAGATTAGGTTTTTAAAAACAAAACCTGAAAGCTTTAGAGACTTGAATTGGGCTTCTAAAGACTAAAGGCCCAAAACATTTAACCCAACATATTTTTTTGTAAACAAATATATAAAATATTTATTAGTAACTAATTTATTTTTATAAATATTTTTTTTTGTTAAAGAACGGGGTGTTACAATGTCCACAATGTTAGTTCAAGTGGTATATATGTTTGGTTCTTATAAAACAAAGTCTCGTGTTCAAATTTTGTCAGAAAATTTTCGTATGCAATTTTTTTTAGATCAATTTTTTTAGTATAATGACTATAACAAGGTTAGAACTTAGGACTTCTTGCATATTATCCAAATTCCTTCATCGCTAGGCCAATCTTAATGGGTTATGTCAAGTTAATTACAAGTAATCTAAACAAATTAAAAAAATGATAAAGAAAATATTGATTTATGGTCTATTAATTCAAATCTTAATTAAATTATGGTTGTACCGGTGATAATTATATATATATATATATATATATATATATATATATATATATATGTTAATATTATAAAATATATTAAATAATGAATCAAGATAAAATTTTGTACCAACATTAAGTTGGTTCAAGTGAAACTAATCTAAAATATCTTAAGCAAAGTCTCAAGTTCGAATTTTGTAAATAAAAATAAAAACTCGGTTGGAAGGAAAGACGTTAGTCATCAATAAAATCGATGAATACTTTACACATATAACATAAAAAAAAGATAAAAATTTAAATTAATATGAAATCATCATATTATATTATATTATTGTAAGATAAAAGGTTAATAAAAATATATATTAAATAATACCACCTCCGTCCCTATTTATAAGACATTGTTGACTAAATTATGCTTATTAAGAAAGTTTGTTAATCTAGGTATTAATAATAAATTTGTATGTAACTGTAATATTTTTCCAATTTTACCCTTGACATTATTGGGATTAATAATGAGAGTCTATTCATTTTCTCCAATCTTTATAGGAGAGAGAAAGAGACATTCAGAGTAACATTCAATTAATGTATTATAATAAATAAGGGTATTTTAGACAAAAAATATTTAATGCATAAGATAGTCAAAATAAAGTCTTATAAAAAGGGACAAGGGTTTTCAAAACAACGACTTATAAATAGGAACGAAGGTAGTACTTAATAAGTAGGCCTTGTATGTGGACTTTTCGAGGTTTGAAATTGAGCTTTTATTTGGTTAAGAGAATAGTTGAATAAAAAACTTGAACATAATTTTTAAAAAATAAAGAAAAAATTTACTTCAAATTGATTCTTATCATCAAGTTTTGTATTTGTTTCCTCTTAAATAAAGTCTCAAATATGAAATTGAATTTATGTATAAAAAACATCTCTACCGAGAAAATTAACTCGACCATGCTATAAATTACCTGTAATCTAAACTAAAATTGATCATGAAACCACTGATTTATGATTTATTAATTCAATAATGGATAAACTATGTTTGAATTAATTGGTGACAATTAAATATATACTTTTAATATTGTAATATATTTAATTCATTATAAACTTTATAATGAATTAAATAAGGTAAAAATTTAAGTCAGTATAAAATAAATAAGTTATATTCTTGTAAGATAAAAAATATTCATATTTAATTTAATAATATATTTAATAATTCAAAATTTCTCTTCTATTTCATCTAGTCTATCACCATTCTATTATACCTCAGTTAACTCCAGTCTCCAGTCGCCACATTTTTCACTTCTTCTTGTTCACTTACCACTTTTTTTTTTTTGAACAGCCAAATAAGGTATATAAAATATAAGGTGGGTATAAGAGATACCCAAAAAAGTGTACAAAAAACAGCTCTACCAGGAGCATCAGCCGAACAAACATCTTGTCAATGGTTACATTATATTTACATACATGATTGATGGAAATATTAAATAACCATTGAGCCTTTAGTTACCACGCGATAATAATGCTGCCATAAAAACACCACCAACAAATCACCAGATATTGAGCCTTCATGTTTTGAATTCCATCTAGAGCTACCATGGCATCATTTCTATATTCCAAATGTTTTCTCCTTAAAGTCACTACCCCTTGTGATTACCCAATGTAGCAGGACATTACATGTATTATTTCACCAGAAATATATAGCCCACAAACAGCGGTTACAGATTGGTCAGATATAGTTGTGGCTCCATGGACCATTCATACATGGAAGCCTTAAAACTCCCCATCTTTGATTTCAACCATAACCAGGAAGTGTATATCACAGAATCCACCGTCTTGTCTATATCTACCACACCATTTTGGAAAATAACACTATTCCTGTTAAACCATATAGTCCAAATAACTGCTATCCACACCACCCTCCAGGCCATTTTCCTTTTCCTGCCTTGTACCAACCCACAATGCTGTAAAAAATGTGCTTTTGCGCATTGTGGTAGTGCTTGTTGCGATCCCATCCGTAGATAACATCGGTTCCATACCTCATATGTAAATCTGCAGGAAAAAAACATATGAGAAGAGGTTTCCAAATGATTATTGCAAAAAATGCAACAGTCATTGTCAACTACAATATTCCTAGAGATCAGATTCTGTTTTGTTTGGATCCTGTTCAGAAACATTTTCCAAACAAAACCTGTAGCTTTGGTGGGTACTGGTATGCTCCAAAGACACTTATAAAGACCAGCTTCAGATGTATTCCCATAATTATGTAGCAGATTATACACATTCTTTACGGAGTAAGATTTTGAGCTATCTCCTTTCCAAATCCAGTGATCCTCCACACCTTTTCTGGGTTTTACTACTTCAAGTTGCTCCATCATATCCTCTAATAAAGCCACCTCCCAAACAAACCATTGTCTTCTCCAAGATAGATTCCACCTCCACACATCCTCCCTCCACTCACCTACTTGTGCTACTGTACAGTTTTTCTATTTAGAATTTGCCATCAGCCTCTCATATTTTGAGCCAAGTGTTTGTGATCCACTGTACTAGTGATGCCAAAAGCTAGTGTCTGACCTGTCACCCAGCTCCCTACCAATGTAGCTTTTAAGCCAGCAGTTTGATTCTTGGAGAGCACATAACTTGTGTAGGTCACTCCACCATATAGAAGTCTTTCTTGCTTGACCAATATTATAATCCATACCAACCTCCCCATATTTAGCTCTAATAATTTTGACCCAAAAGCTGTTTTTCTCTGTCAGCAGCCTCCACATCCATTTTATCACCAAAGCTTTATTGAATAGATGTATGTTCTTGATTCCCAGTCCACCTTTTTCCCTAGGAGAGCACACAATACCCCACTTCACCCATGGCAGTTTTCTTTCCCCTTCTTTTGCTCCCCACAGAAAATTCCGCTGGATAGAATTGATCTTATTTACCACCTTTGTAGGGATCTTAAAAAAAGAGATGAAGTATAAAGGGATTAATGACAAAACAGATTTCAGCAAACAAATCCTCCCTCCAAATGATAAATGTCTTCCTTTCCACCATACCAACTTCCTTTTCAACTTGTCAATCACATGCTGCCATGTACTTTCTTTCCTTGGATCAACGCCCACTGGTAATCCCAAATATACAAAAGGAATTTCCATCGTTTTACAATTCAACACTGCCGCATACCTTTGTATCACCTGACTTTCTACATCCACTCCTGTTATTTTGCTCTTCGAAAAATTAACCTTCAGGCCTAACAGCAACTCAAAACACCTAAGCATTGACTTCATAACAAGCACATTCTGCATATTTGACTCTACCAGAAACACCGTATCATTAGCGAATTGTAAAACTGAAATTGGTACATGTGAATTTCCCACTTTCAAACCAGATAACAGTTGTTGTGCTTCCGCTGATCTAACCAATCCAGATAGACCCTCTGCAACAATGAGGAAGAGGAATGGGGCAAGTGGGTCACCTTGCCTAAGACCCTTTTGGATATTGAATTCTTTGTTTGGGCTACCGTTGACTAAAACTGGCATAGTCGTTGATTCCAGACAACATTGTATCCACCTAATCCATTTATTGCAGAATCCCAGTTTGTGCATCATATAAAAGAGGAAATTCCACCTCACCGAGTCGTATGCCTTTTCGAAATCTATTTTGAACACTAAGCTTGGTTTCTTCTTCGTTTTCACCTCATGTACTGCTTCATTTGCCACCACAATTCCATCTAACATACTTCTCCCCCCTCAAGAAATGCTGATTGTCTTTCATCTATAATTAAGTGCATCACCAACCGAAGTCTCCTTGATATTGTTCACTTACCACTTAGTACTGGTGCATCTCTTCATCTGCATAAAACAATTTATCAAATACAAACTAAAGGCTTTTTATTTCATTTTCTAACATTTTTCATTAAATGTTGAGTTTTATACTATCATTCAATCATAAATCACAATTAGTATGACTTTTAAGATAGTTATTGTAAAAATTAACAAACTTACCATACATAGTGGATTGTAATTGGATGATAGTATAAAACTATATTTTACACTGTCAATACATAGCCCTTTTTTTTCTAAAATGTTTTATATTAGAAAAAAAAAACAAGGAAAGCAATTTAAACAAAGCCAAATGAATGCTCGTCGTCCTTGACAATTGGCTTAAGAAACGAAATTAAAGGATTCAATATAAAATATTTTAAAAAAATTATTATTAGAACTTTTTTTAATTAAAAATTTATTAAAAACTGTTTGTGTAACATGTAACCAAAAAAAACTGTTTTGGTAAGGTGCAATTAAATTCAAAAACATTTAGATTATGCAACCCAATTCAGTCAATTCTCATTAACAGTTGTAATCCAATAAAAATATCTTAAATGATTAACACATTTTTATTCGAGTAAATTAAAATTAAAATATTAATATTTTAAATTGATTAAATTAATATTAGAAGTTGCAATATTTTTTAGTTTTTTTATCAATAAGAATCGAACACATGTACCAGGAGATGGACATTTACAACAACTTACACATACTGCTCAACAGTTAAACCCCTTGGTATATTTTTTAGTTATGATTCATGCATGATTATGCTTGTAATAAATTATAAAAATATATAATGATTATGCTTGTAATAAATTAAAAATTAAAATTTTTAATTGTGAAAATTTTTCCATAAAGATGATTTTGATATTCAAAATTTGAAATTCTGTAATAGTATATTGATAACAATTTTACCATAAAATGATGAAAATATATAATGATTATGCTTGTAATAAATTAAAAATTAAAATTTTTAATTGTGAAAATTTTTCCATAAAGATGATTTTGATATTCAAAATTTGAAATTCTGTAATAGTATATTGATAACAATTTTACCATAAAATGATGAAAATATTAATGATTATGCTTGTAATAAATTAAAATTAAAATTTTGAATTGTGAAATTTTTTCCATAAAGATGATTTTGAGATTCAAATTTTGAAATTATGTAATAATATATTGATAACAATTTTACCATAAAATGGTGAAAATATTAATGATTATGCTTGTAATAAATTAAAAATTAAAATTTTGAATTGTGAAAATTTTTCCATAAAGATGATTTTGAGATTCAAATTTTGAAATTATGTAATAATATATTGATAACAATTTAAATATAATGTAATAAATTAAAAATTAAATTTTTGAATTGTGAAAAAGAGTAGTATTAATGAAAATTTTCCATAAAGATTATTTGGAGATTCAAATTTTGAAAATTTCCATAACAATTCAAATTAAAATTTATTTTTATTGCTCAAAATTAGTTTCAAATATAAAATAAATGAGGGACTAAAAATGGACAAAACAGAGACTAATTTTGAGCAATTAAAATAAATGTGAGACTAAAAGTGGGCAAAAAAAATTATAAGAATCAAAAATTGAAATCTAAAAAAGATGAGAGATTAAAAACTTAATTAACCCTACATAATTTTATGGAAAATCAATAAAGGACAATAACTAGGATTTATTGTAAGCTTGAGAGTTGAAAGTTAAGAAGAAAAGAGTGACCTAAAAGCTCTAAATTAAAAGAAAATGTTTAATTCATTAGGGTCAGCCTAATGATAAGAGATTTTGATAGTATGTATGAGATTATAAGTTTTAACCTTAGTACAACCATTGTAAGCCAAAAAAAAAAGAAGGGATTTTGCTTAAGAATTGATAAAAAAAAATTTCATTGAAAATTACATCAATGATGTATTAAAAATTACATTGTTAATACATTAATGACATTTTTAATACAAAAAAAAAAAAACAGTCCAACATTTGCCTAAAAAGATATCAATTAATGAAATTAAATACATGCAAATGCAATTAATTAATTCACTATAATATTAAATTATTAAAAATTATGGAAAATATCGATAATTTTGTTTTTTTAAGAAATTGATAATTTTGTCAAGCGTGAGTATTTTGCCTCCTAAATATTAATGGTGGTAAAAAGAGCTTCCAGTATATAATAGTAAGTTATGGTGATTGTAGAAATTATCATGGTCAAGACTCCGAGTAGAATGCAGTAAAAAAAAAAAAAGACTCTAAGTAGAAATAGACCATCATTATTTATAATGGTTTTTGGCACATTTAATGTCTCGTTATAGTATTTTTTTTTGTCATTAGTGCAAAATATTTACTGATTTTATCAATAAATTCAGCAAAAAAAAAACTGATTTTACCAATAATTAATCTTCATAAACCTAATTGGTCATATTTAGTGAAGTCTCTCCTTTCAATAACCGTATTTTATTTACAAGACTCAAATCCAAGATTTTGTTTAAAAAATCTGAATTCAGTTCCATTCGGACTAATAATCACTTTTATAAAACTGATTTAATTTAAAATCATTTTTTATAAACTTTAATTTTGAGAACAACTTTGTAAAAACTTTGTTACCATCTGAATTTATGTTCACTATTCACCATTTATCATCATAACTGTGATTATTAACTCGTCTTTTGCCAGAATTATAAGTACAGATGTTGCATTGTAGGCTTTGGATTTCTAATAGTACTGCTTCTTTCGGTACCACAAAAGACAATGTGATTAATGTTATAAAGCTATAAAAAATTGGGTGTTTGATATATTATTCATCAAAAAAATAGATACTTTAATTCCTTGCCGTTCAAACTCGAAACAAGCCGAAATAAGAATACAAGAAAAGAACAGCAGAGCTAGCTCAAATTAGCCTCTAGACACGGCAACGAAAAAACAAAAGAACATGTTCACGAAGCTTGCATACAAAGAGAAATGCTCTTCTCTTTCTTGAGTTGCAAATGTCCAATTTTGATGATTCCAAATTATGGCCATTCTAATTTAAAACCTGATTACAAATACTAAATGTTTCTTTTACTTTTAGAGGCTGATAAAGATGCACTGTGCTAACATTAGTGTTAAATTAGATAAAGAACAGAGACAGACATGTTTGATTGAAACCGTGTGTCTGAATACATCACGGAAGATTGTTTATATAGAGATATTGCATTAATTACAAATAAATAGAGAATATTTGGTTTCCTCTAAATTAGAGATTGTGTTCCTATTTATCACTATAAATGCAGAATATTTATTCTGATTCTCAACACTCCCCCTCAAGTTGGAGCATACAAATCATATGCTCCAAGCTTGTTACAAATATAACTAATTCTAGGACCCCTTAGAGACTTAGTAAGGATATCTGCCAACTGGTCACAGGAGTTGACAAATCTCGTAGTAATAACTCCTGACTCTATCTTTTGTCTGATGAAATGGCAATCCACCTCAATATGTTTGGTCCTCTCATGAAAGACTAGATTCGAGGCAATATGTAAAGCTGCTTGATTGTCACAGATAAGCGTCATTTGTGTGGCCCCCTCAAACTTAAGCTCTCCAAGGAGCTGTTTCAACCATATGATTTCACAAGTTACCAAAGCCATGGCCCTGTACTCTGCTTCAGCACTTGATCTGGCTACAACATCTTGTTTCTTACTTTTCCAAGATATCAAGTTTCCTCCAACCAGTACACAATATCCTGATGTGGACCGCCTATCACTAGGTGACCCAGCCCAATCAGCATCTGAGTAGCCAACAATCTGAGCATGTCCCTTATCTTCATAAATGAGACCTTTTCCTGGAGCACTCTTAATGTATTTCAGGATTCGAATGACTGCATCCCAATGTTCCTGGCAGGGAGAGTTCAAAAACTGACTTACCACACTTACTGCAAAGGAAATATCAGGACGAGTGACTGTGAGGTAGTTCAGTTTTCCAACCAATCTTCTATATCTTCCAGGATATGATAGTGGCTCCCCCTGATCAGGTATCAGTTTGACACTAGGATCCATAGGAGTGTCCACTGACTTAGCATTCAATAGGCCTGTTTCTTCCAGGATGTCTAGGGCATATTTCCTCCGAGAGATTACCAAACCATCCTTGGATTGAGCAACTTCAATACCTAGGAAATACCGAAGCTTACCAAGGTCTTTAGTCTGGAATTGCTGTGAGAGGTACTGTTTCAGACTGGTAATGCCATGTTGATCACTTCCAGTAATAACAATATCATCTACATAAACAATGAGGTAGAGGCATCCCTGAGGTGAATGGCGATAGAAGACTGAGTGGTCGGCTTCACTTTGGATCATTCCAAACTGCTGCACAATAGTACGAAAGCGGCCAAACCAGGCTCGAGGGGACTGTTTAAGTCCATATAGAGACCTGTGAAGCCTGCATACCATGGTAGAGGACTCCTGATCCGCTGTCGCACATGGATCAAAACGAGTGATTTTGAAAGTATAGTTACGGCAACGACAACTCGAGTATCGTTCTCAAGGATTCTTGTATTATTATCAATCAATACAGTAACGATTAATGGGGGGTTTGATTATGATATCAAGAAAAAGGGATTAAAATAAATTGTGATTATCAAGTAAGCTAAAGCGAATCAACCTACTGTATCGACTTCCAACTTATCATTGATCCCTATAAATTCCAATTCCCTAAACGGATCAGATCCTATTCGACTATAATAACTACTGACAAGCGCAATAGAAATTATACGGCGTATGTTCCTGAATTCCGGATTAAGCAAACGGAAATATGATCAAACGCGATAATGCAAAAGCTACGTTAACGCGAAATTGATTCAAGATCAAACAACCAATCGAATTTAAGAATTATATCCTATAACAACAATCAAATTAAGCAATCAATTGAGATTATTGGAATAAATCAAAGGAAACAGATTGATATGGAATTTATAAAAGAACCTCAAAGTGGAATCCGATTACAGCAGATCGATTCTTCGGAACTTAGTTCTCCATTACAATTGTTCAAAACCTTCTAAAAGAATTCCGTCAACAGTGAATGAGAGTCTACAGTAAAAACGTGTACAGTACGCGGCCCTCTGTTCTATATTTATAAAGTTTTAAACTGCTAACGCGGATCACCACGGCCGTGCTGAGGAGATGACCACGGCCGTGATCCTTGCATAGTCTGGAGGTCCAATCTACGTGCTTTCCGAGCACGGTCGTGGTAAATTAACCACGGCCGTGGTCCTTGCATAGTCTGGAGGTCCAATCTACGTGCTTTCCGAGCACGGTCGTGGTAAATTAACCACGGCTGTGGTCCTTGCATAGTCTGGAGGTCCAATCTACGTGCTTTCCGAGCACGGTCGTGGTAAATTAACCACGGCTGTGGTGGCTTAGCACGGCCGTGCTTAGGCTACCACGGCCGTGGTATTCCAGACAAAGGTTTCCTGTAGCTCCAGTTATGAATCTTCCATTGAAAGCTGCTAATGCTGAAAATAAAATACGAAAATTAAATAAAGCTAGAAACAAACTTAAATATGAAAACACACTAAAATGGTGAAACTAATGAAATAAACTAAGGAAATGCCTAAGAATAACAGTAGAAGAATGTGCATGAAAATGCACTGATCAAATTCCCCCACACTTAAACTTTTGCACTCCGAGCAAAATTAAAAATTCAAAACAGAAAAACTTCAAAACAAAAACGGAACAGAGCATGCAAACTTAGAGGTTATCAGGATACAAAGTGCAAGCAAACTCCTAATACTAAGCTTAAAGAATATGACATTAGTGAGTAACTCTTTTGTGACAGTCAAAGTAAATATGAAAAACAGATTACCAAAAAGTACATCAAAAGCATCAAGATCCTCACAAGATAAACTGTTTCCACTCAACTCTCAAGTGTTTAGGTTACTGTTTACACTCAAAGCACAACATGAGAGATAGTACTACCATAAGCTTAAAAAGACTCTAACATTCACAATTTGAAATACATTGCACACAAAGATCAAAAGGACTTTTATTATGGTTGTAACTTTGGCCAAGGTCAGGGTGAGATACATCCTAAAGGGGTACTAAGCTAAAATTCAAAGAGTTTAAAAGAAAATTGAAAGAATTGCGGGAGTTGAACTAAATAATATCTCAATGGTGATTGAACAACAACCTCACAACTTATTTCTCTTCTCCTTTTCCTTTTATTCTTCTCTTTTTTCTTTTTTTTTTTTCAGAAGGACTAGCATTGACATCCTTCTCTATTTTTTTTTTCTTTTTTTTTTCTCTGCCAACCAACATCATAACAACAATGTTCAACCCCACACAACTCTATACAAGACCCTTTCAACCCTTTGAATAGGGTGATAACATTGTTTTTCACTTTTCGGCTTGTAATGAGTTTTAAACACAAAAAAGGATAATAGGCTCAAAGGGGCTTCCAAACAAAGGGATGATATTATCAAGGTTGGCTTTTTTTTTTTGGCTAACTAGGTAAAAACAAACAAAACAAAACAAGATGCCTTTATCATTTCAGTGTGCACAAGTAAACAAAAAAAACTTCAACAAGAGTCAATTCAAGTTCTAGAGACTAACAAACATGAGTGAAATCACACAAGAAAGAAAGAGATGGATTTTTGATGTTATCCATTATTAGGCTCAAAATCTCACAAGGGTTAGAGATCTTCCACTAGTGATGAACAATTTAGAGTTTAGTCAAACATACAAACTAAGAATGCGCAAAAAGAATCCGTCACATCACACCACAAGTCTTTCAACAAAGAACAGAGAGAATACTCACAATTGTAGCAAGATAATCAACGAAAAAGCATGCATTTTCCATTTTTTTTTTTTTTTGAAACAAAAACAAACCAAAAACAAACAAAAACAAAAACAAATGGTTCCCTCCCCCACACTTAAGACATACATTGTCCTCAATGAAAAGAACTCAATTATAAAGTAAGAATGAGAGAAAGGAAAGGGTGCCCCTTGATCAAGTTGCAGTGTAGTTGGGCGCTTCCAAAGAAAGCTCTTCTATGGTTGCATCTTCAGGCACTGAACTCTCATGGAACAGCTTCAGGCACTGCCCATTGACCTTGAAAACTTTGTCAGTACCTGCACTTTTAATTTCTACTGCACCATAAGGGAAAACATTAGTAACAACAAAAGGGCCAATCCATTTGGATCGAAGTTTCCCAGCCATAAGCTTAAGGCGGGAGTTAAACAGTAAAACCTGTTGGCCCACAGAGAATTCCTTCCTAGAAATCATTTTATCATGGAAGTGTTTGGTTTTCTCTTTATAAATCCTAGAGCTTTCATAAGCCTCTAGCCTAAACTCTTCAAGCTGTTGTAATTGGAGTTTTCTTTCAATACCTGCTTGTTGCATTTCCAAGTTACAACTTTTCACCGCCCAATAAGCACGGTGTTCTATCTCTATAGGAAGGTGACATGCCTTACCGAAAAAAAGTCGATAAGGAGACATCCCTATGGGTGTCTTGAAAGCTGTTCTTTGAGCCCAAAGTGCGTCTTCTAGACGGCGGCTCCAGTCCTTCCTGTTTGGTTGCACTATTTTCTCTAAGACCTGTTTGATCTCCCTGTTTGAGATCTCAGCTTGCCCATTAGTTTGTGGGTGATATGCAGTAGAGACTCTGTGCACAACTCCATACTTTCGGAGCAAAGCTTCCATGGTGCGGTTACAGAAGTGAGTGCCTTGGTCACTTATGATGGCTCGGGGTATTCCAAACCTGCAAAAGATATTGGACCTGACAAAATCTGCAACAACTCTTGAATCATTAGTCCTAGTGGGGATAGCTTCTACCCACTTTGAAACGTAATCAATAGCAAGTAAAATGTAGAGAAAACCAAATGATACAGGAAAAGGACCCATGAAGTCGATTCCCCATACATCAAATACCTCACAGAAAAGCATAGGTTGCTGAGGCATTTCACTCTTACGAGTGATGGCTGTACCTGCTATCTGGCACTCTTTACAAGTGCGGTAAGTCTCATAAGCATCCTTAAAAACAGTGGGCCAGTAGAAACCTGAGTCTAGGACTTTTCTTGCAGTCCTTTGCGGACCAAAGTGTCCCCCTACTTGAGATGCATGAGAAAAATGTAAAATAGATTCAATCTCATAGTCGGGGACACATCTCCTAATCACCTGATCACTACCAAACTTCCAAAGATATGGATCATCCCAAACATAATATTTGGCATCACTCTTGAGTTTGTGAATTTGTGCCTTGGATGCACCTGTAGGAAAAACACCAGCAACAAGATAATTAACAATATCAGCAAACCAAGGAGTAACTCCATGCAAAAGTAAAAGCTGCTCATCAGGAAAGTCATCTTGAATCGGAAAAGGATCTTCATCCCTCTCTATCCTGCTCAAGTGATCAGCCACTAAGTTCTCAGCTCCATTTTTGTCTTTAATCTCTACATTAAACTCTTGGAGCAACAACATCCACCGAATCAGTCTCGGTTTTGCTTCCGGCTTCTTCAACAAGTACTTTAAAGCTGCATGGTCAGTAAAAACAACAACCTTGGAACCTAGCAAATATGATCTGAATTTATCAAGAGCAAAAACAATAGCTAGAAGTTCCTTTTCAGTGGTGGTGTAATTTGACTGTGCAGAATCTAGAGTCCTAGAAGCATAATAAATAACATGGGCAGCCTTGTCAACTCTTTGTGCAAGGACCGTTCCAACAGCATAGTTGGAAGCATCACACATAATCTCAAAGGGCAGGGTCCAGTCAGGGGGCTGGATGATGGGAGCGGACGTCAATGCTTTCTTCAAGAAGTCAAATGCTTGTTTGCATTTGTCATCGAAGTTGAAAGTGACGTCATTCTTCAACAAGTTTGACAGCGGAAGAGCTATCTTGCTGAAATCCTTGATGAAACGCCTGTAAAAACCTGCATGACCAAGAAAAGAACGAATCTCGCGAATGCAAGAGGGGTAAGGCAGTGTAGAAATCACATCAATCTTAGCAGGGTTAACAGAAATTCCTTTTTCAGAAATAATGTGGCCCAAAACAATTCCCTGCTCAACCATAAAATGGCATTTTTCATAATTCAAAACAAGGTCAGTTTCGATGCATCTCTCTAAAACCATATTCAAACTGTTCAAACATGCATCAAAAGAAGAACCATAAACAGTGAAATCATCCATAAACACTTCCATGCAGTTTTCAATAAAATCAGCAAAAATGCTAATCATGCATCGCTGGAAAGTGCCAGGAGCATTGCAAAGACCAAAAGGCATCCTCCTGTAAGCAAAAGTACCGAATGGGCAAGTAAAAGTGGTCTTTTCTTGATCTTCAGGTGCAATATGAATATGAAAATAACCTGAAAAACCATCAAGAAAACAGTAATGTGACTTACCAGCAAGCCGTTCAAGCATTTGGTCAATGAACGGTAAAGGAAAGTGATCCTTTCTAGTAGCTTGGTTCAACCTTCTGTAATCAATACAAACTCTCCAACTGTTCTGAACTCTAGTGGGGACAAGTTCATTCTTTTCATTTTTCACCACGGTGAGTCCAGATTTCTTAGTTACAACCTGCACTGGGCTTACCCATTTACTGTCAGAGATAGGATAAATGATACCTGCTTGCAAGAGTTTGGTTACCTCTTTCTTCACCACATCGAGGATCAAAGGATTAAGCCTCCTTTGGGGCTGCCTTACTGTTTTCGCACCATCCTCAAGCAAAATCCTGTGCATACACATGGAAGGACTAATCCCTGGGATGTCAGCTAATGTCCACCCAATCGCCTTCTTGTGCTTCTTCAAAACCTGCAAAAGCTTATTTTCTTGATCGAAATCAAGGTTAGAAGAAATTATAACAGGGAGTTTTTCATTACTCTCCAAATAAGCATATTTCAGGTTTTCAGGGAGTTGTTTCAACTCTAAGGACGGGGGCTGCTCGATGGATGGAGTGTTTGGGGCAGCCGGGATGTCGAGCACCTCAGTGGCATAAACATCTTCATCGACAACAACTTCACCTGTAGGAAACATGTTATCCTACAAGGCAGAATCAATCTCAGCACATACAACACAAAGGTTAGTGTCAGTACAATCAGCACATGAGTAAACATCATCAAAACCCAATAAAGATGGAAAATCAAGTGAAAATAATTCAGAAAAAGTGTCATCAACCAATTCAGAGATCAAGTCAATATGAAAAATGGAATGCTCTTCCAAGGGATGTTTCATGGCATCGAAAATGTTGAATTTCGCGACAATGTCACCAAATTCCATGGACATGGTTCCATCGTCAACATCAATTTTTGTTTTCGCCGTTTTCATGAACGGTCTGCCTAAAATGATGGGAGCTCTGCTTGACTTAGTTTCTCCCTCCATGTCCAGAATGTAGAAATCTGCAGGAAAAATCAAATCATTAACTTGAACAAGGACATCTTCCACTACTCCCGCGGGGCGGGCATTGCTCCTGTTCGCCAGTTGAATGATTAAACCTGTATGCTGCAAAGGACCAAGACAAAGGTTATTATAAACAGAAGTAGGAATAACATTAATGCCCGCTCCTAAATCAAGCATGCAATTCTCGAATTTACTATCCCCGATGGTACAAGGAATAGCAAAAGTTCCCGGGTCCTTGCACTTTTGCGGCAAGACTTGAGTGAGAGCTGAAACATTTTGCTCGCCGGTAACTTTTTCACATGAAGGCTTGGGCTGAATAAAAGCAGAAATATTTCTTCCCAAGTTGACTCTTTCACTTCCCTTCATCCTCCTCTTATTTGTACACAAATCCTTCAGAAACTTTGCATACCTTGGAACCTGCTTAATTACATCAAGAAGCGGAATGTTTACCGCAACTTTTCTGAAAACATCCAAGATCTCTCTCTCTTTGTCTCCCTCCTCAATCCTTTTATTTTTCAGAACTCTATGTGGGAAGGGAACTGGTGGAACATACTCTTTTTCTTTATTTTTTTCAATTTCTACCACAACAGTAGAAGGTGGAGAAGGTTCAGGTGGAGAAGGTTCAGATGTAACCTTTTCGGATCGCAAGGAAATTGCACTCACATCAGCATTAGGACCTTTTGGATTCACAACTGTTTGGGCAGGAAGTTGGTTCGATCCTTGGGCTTGCAAGGCATTCATTGAGGTGGCAAGCTGTCCAATCTGTGTCTGCAAGGTTTGAATACTAGATTCTGTTCTTTGTTGAAACTGAAGATTGTTAACAGCTAGTTGCTTGACCAGGTCCTCTAATGAAGGTCCAGAAGGTACAGAAGTGGTAGCTGGTGGAGTGTTCTGTGGTCTCGGAAGGGGTAACACTAGCTGTTGCTGTGTGGGCTGCTGGTTTCCATATCGAAGGTTGGGATGGTTCCTCCAATTGGGATGGTATTTGTTGGTGGACAGGTCAGGAGTGTTGTTGTACCTGTTCTGATTGCTTCCGTAAAGGGCTGCTGCATAAGCTTGGGGTAACTCGGTAGTCGACTCATCTTGCAACATAGGACATGTGTCGGTCGGGTGTTCAGCGGAAGTACAAATACCACACAAGGTTGCTGGTTGAGGTTTACCCACTGCCAACTGTTTCACTAAGGAGGTGAGCTCGTCAATTCTGGTTTCTAAAGCTTTGTTGGAGGAAACCTGAATTTCGTTCACACTCCTTGTTTGGACTGCAGAATTATTTCTGGTTGTGAACTGTTGGGAGTTGAGTGACATGTTCTGAATTAAGGTCTTGGCATCTGCTGGAGTCTTATCAACAAGTGCTCCACCACTAGCAGCATCAAGGATGTTTCTATCCATAGGTAGCAATCCTTCATAAAAGTATTGGATCAGTAACTGCTCGGTAATCTGATGCTGAGGACAACTGGATACCAACTGTTTGAATCTTTCCCAATACTCAGCCAATGTCTCATTGCCTTGTCTAATACCGCATATATCCTTTCTGATTGATGCAGCTCTGGAGGCAGGAAAGTATCTCTCTAGGAAGACTTTTTTCAAATCATTCCAAGTGGTGATAGAATGCGGTTCAAGATCGTATAACCAATCCTTGGCAGCACCCTGTAGTGAAAACGGAAAGGCTCTCAGCTTGATATGGTCTTCAGTGATTCCTTCAGGCCTCAAAGGTGTAGAACACACAACCTGGAATTCTTTCAGATGCTTATGCGGATCCTCACCTGCAAGACCATTAAACCTTGGCAACAAGTGTATCAAACCATATTTTAATTCAAAAGGTGCAACAGCTTCAGGATACTCAATGCATAAACCATTGTAATTCACATCAGGGGCAGCCAACTGCCTCAAAGTTCTTTGGTCAACCATATCAAAAACACTTTCAGAATCTGAATCAAACAAGTTATGCAAGTAATCGGAATCAGTGCCAGAATCAATCACGAGTAGTGAACTATTGCTAGCCTGGACTGCTCTACGTCGTGTGTGCAAGGTTCTTTCTATCTCAGGATCAAAATCAAAGAGATCAGAACAAGAAGACCTAGTAGCCAGGACTAATGCAGCAATGCAGCAACAATTGTCAAAATGCCAACAATGTCCCTAAAATGCAAAAACAAACAGAATGAAGGAAAATGATTAAAAAAAAATTCAAAAAAATATAAAAACACCAAAATTAATCTAATGAAGTGAAATTAGAATTTTGAGAATTTTTTTGGATTTTTTTGACACTATGAAAACAGTAAAAAATTAATTAAAAATAGAAAAAAGAGGAATTTGGCGATTTGAGGTCTGCGTCCCATAACTCTTCCAGAGTAGGGGACTATTGATCGCACAATTTTTCTGGTCCCAGCAGGGAAAAAATATTTGCAATCAGACACAATTTTTCCAAAAACCGATTTTTTCGACTCTATGCGCGAATTGGCCAAAACAGTGGGAAACTAGGGCCTAAACGCGAGAACACTAAACCTATGACTCTAATATCGATTAATAACGACAAGATTCCCCGGCAACGGCGCCAATTTGATCCGCTGTCGCACACGGATCAAAACGAGTGATTTTGAAAGTATAGTTACGGCAACGACAACTCGAGTATCGTTCTCAAGGATTCTTGTATTATTATCAATCAATACAGTAACGATTAATGGGGGGTTTGATTATGATATCAAGAAAAAGGGATTAAAATAAATTGTGATTATCAAGTAAGCTAAAGCGAATCAACCTACTGTATCGACTTCCAACTTATCATTGATCCCTATAAATTCCAATTCCCTAAACGGATCAGATCCTATTCGACTATAATAACTACTGACAAGCGCAATAGAAATTATACGGCGTATGTTCCTGAATTCCGGATTAAGCAAACGGAAATATGATCAAACGCGATAATGCAAAAGCTACGTTAACGCGAAATTGATTCAAGATCAAACAACCAATCGAATTTAAGAATTATATCCTATAACAACAATCAAATTAAGCAATCAATTGAGATTATTGGAATAAATCAAAGGAAACAGATTGATATGGAATTTATAAAAGAACCTCAAAGTGGAATCCGACTACAGCAGATCGATTCTTCGGAACTTAGTTCTCCATTACAATTGTTCAAAACCTTCTAAAAGAATTCCGTCAACAGTGAATGAGAGTCTACAGTAAAAACGTGTACAGTACGCGGCCCTCTGTTCTATATTTATAAAGTTTTAAACTGCTAACGCGGATCACCACGGCCGTGCTGAGGAGATGACCACGGCCGTGATCCTTGCATAGTCTGGAGGTCCAATCTACGTGCTTTCCGAGCACGGTCGTGGTAAATTAACCACGGCCGTGGTCCTTGCATAGTCTGGAGGTCCAATCTACGTGCTTTCCGAGCACGGTCGTGGTAAATTAACCACGGCTGTGGTCCTTGCATAGTCTGGAGGTCCAATCTATGTGCTTTCCGAGCACGGTCGTGGTAAATTAACCACGGCTGTGGTGGCTTAGCACGGCCGTGCTTAGGCTACCACGGCCGTGGTATTCCAGACAAAGGTTTCCTGTAGCTCCAGTTATGAATCTTCCATTGAAAGCTGCTAATGCTGAAAATAAAATATGAAAATTAAATAAAGCTAGAAACAAACTTAAATATGAAAACACACTAAAATGGTGAAACTAATGAAATAAACTAAGGAAATGCCTAAGAATAACAGTAGAAGAATGTGCATGAAAATGCACTGATCAACGCCCCCTGAGCAACAAAACCTGGTGGTTGCTCCATGTAAACCTCTTCATCAAGATTGCCATGCAGGAAAGCATTCTTAATATCAAGCTGGAAGAGAGGCCAGTGACAAATAGCAGCCATAGATAAAAGTAGGCGGACAGATGCCATTTTGGCTACTGGGGAGAAAGTATCAGTGTAGTCTTGTCCTTACACCTGAGTGTAACCTTTTGCTACCAGACATGCTTTGAAACGATCTATTTTGCCATCAGGGCCAACCTTAAGGGTGTATAACCATCGACACCCCACAGTGGATTTCCCGGGCGGAAGAGGGACCAACTCCCAAGTGCCACTACTCTGGAGTGCACACATCTCGTCAATCATTGCTTGCCTCCATTATGGGTGGGATAATGCTTCACCTGGAGAAGTAGGGATAGACACGGAAGACAGACTATAATGCAAAGGAGAGAGACGGTGATAACTAAGGTTACCATAATGAAGGGATGGGTTACGTGTAGAACGAATACCTTTTCTCAAAGCAATTGGCCAATTAAGGTCAGATGGCGGGCCCGGATCCGGTATAGGAGATGGCGTCGGGGAAGAGTCTGGCATGGCCTCTACTATATCATCATGAGGTGCTGCAGAGTCTGGAGGAGGAATTGCTGCACGCTGCTGTCGTCTGTGATAGACTTGAAATGGTTGTGCAGCCGGCGGTGCTTGTGTTGGAACATCATGGTGTACTGCAGAGTCATCTTGGGAAGTAATAGGAAGAGGAACAATCCCAGGGGTGACAGGACACCAAATATCAGGAGAAGATGGAGCAGACTCAAAATAAGGAACAGATTCAAAGAATGAGACATCAGCAGAAATGAAATACCATTGAAGGGTAGGAGAAAAGCAACGATACCCTTTCTGCAAGCGATGATAACCCAGGAAGACACACTTGAGTGACTTGGCCGACAGTTTGTCAAGGCCCGGACTCAAATTATGAACGAAGCATGTAGATCCAAAAACCCGTGGAGGTAGTATGTGAAGTGATGACTGAGGATAGAGGACAGAATGAGGAATCTGATCATTTAGGATAGAAGAGGGCATGCGATTGATGAGGTAACATGCCGTGAGGACAGCATCACCCCAAAAACGCGGGGGGAACATGGCTGTGAAGAAGAAGAGTCCTAGTAGTCTCAATGAGATGCCTATTCTTGCGCTCAGCGACCCCATTTTGTTGTGGAGTGTGGGCACAAGATGTTTGATGAAGAATGCCCTTTGAGGCCATAAACTGTTGAAATTGATGGGAAAGGTATTCTCGGGCATTATCACTGCGAAAAGAACGGATAGGGATACCAAATTGGTTTTTTATTTCATTATAAAATTTCTCAAAGATGGAAAACAATTCAGACCTATTTTTCATTAACCAGATCCAGGTACAACGCGAGAAATCATCGATAAATGTGACAAAATACCTAAATCCAGACGAGGTGACAATGCGAGATGGACCCCAAACATCTGAATGAACCAAAGCAAATGGGGACGTAGCCCTTTTATTGACACGACTAGGAAACGAATTACGAGTGTGTTTCCCTAACTGACATGACTCACAATGTAGACAAGACAACTGTTGAAGACTAGGGACCATTTTCTGAAGTGTTGGTAGACCAGGATGTCCCAACTGAGCATGAATCGTCACTGGAGAGACAGTAGACGAGCACACCTGCGACGGCTCACAGAGATAGTATAGGCCATGTGACTCACATCCGACGCCAATCATCCTTCCCGAAGTCCGTTCCTGCAAGGTAACAGAATTTTTAGTAAATTTAACGATAAGGTCATGGGATTGAGTAAGACGATGCACAGAGAGCAGATTAAACGGACAATCAGGTACAAAAAGAACAGACTCAACAGTGAGGGATGGAAGAGGGTGTGTGGTGCCAATGCCTTGAGATTGTGTCTGAGAGCCATTAGCAGAAGTAATGGTAGGTAAATAACCAGATGTAGAAAGAGAAGAAAAGAGGGAGCGGTTACCAGAGATATGGTCAGACGCACCAGAGTCAAGTACCCAAGGACCCAAGGAAGATGAATGAGAGATGCAAGCAATAGATTTACCAGTGTGTGCAACCGAAGCAGTAGTACCAGGGCTTTGGCGGCTCTCGAACCACTGGAGAAAATCCTCATAGGTAGTCGGAGTAGCACTTGGTTTATCAGTGGGCTGGACAGTAGGCTGAATGGAATCAGCAGAAGATGTCTGAGCGACATGGGCAGGCCGAGGTGGTTTACCATGTAGCTTCCAGCACCGATCAATAGTATGGCCATTACGATGACAATGATCGCACTTATAGCGGCTTTTGGAGTTGGATGACCCCATGCGAGAACGTCCATAATTATTGCTTTGGGAGGCAAGGGCAGATGTATCTCCCATGGTAGAAGCAGGAATATCAGAAGTAGGCCTCGGTGGGATCCGAAGTAGTGCAGAGGAGGCGGTTGTCATTGTCGGTGTCACAGGTGACCCAAGTATTTGGTCCCGTGTAGCAGAATATTCTGAAGGCAAACCATAGAGGGCTAGAGTCATAAAGAAGGTGCTACGGTTCTCCAATTCCTTCTTAGCCTCGGCTGCAATAGACGCGGCAGGGGGTAGAAGCTCATTAAAATCATGGAGAGCCGCATGAACTCGCCCAAGATATGCAGACATAGGGCCGTCAAATCGCTGAGGAGCAAGAAGAGTCATCAAGTCTCTACACACACTATATAACCGCTGAGCATCATTTGTGTAGAGGGCACGGGCCTCAGTCCAAACCGATTAGCAAGTGTTGCGGGGCCTGAATATCGATTTGAGAGAGGAGTGGAGAGTGGACTTGATAACACTGCATAGTTGACAATCGATCCTTTCCCATTGTGCACGTTCAGCCTCAGGGATGGACTCGGCGGATGTAGTGAGATGGGTTTTGTGGCCAAGCCCACTAATCCATAAAAGGATATCGGAGGCCCAAGTAGAATAGTTTGCACCGTCCAACTTCTCAATAGAGAGCGGAAAGTTGGAGAAAATCGGAGCATCTGCCTTAGGTGGAGGAGGTGTAGCACCAGAAGCTATGAGAAAATTCGAAATAGCAACTGCACAGAAACAAAAAAGGGAAAACAGAACCACATAAATCCCGAAAAGGGTGCGTCGTCGAAGTTGCTCCGATTGGAGCGAAACTGCAAGGGTTGAGGCGCGCTGGTTGGGCGACCTCCATGCCGGAGTTGCGGTCTGAAACTATGGAGCACGCGCCGCCACGCGCCGGAGGTCGACGCTATTTGGCGTGGCAAAGAACGTGCGAGTGAGGGCGCATGGTGCGATATCCGGACACGTGGTGACCGAATCCGAATAGATCGGCCCACGACGAGTGCAACAGGGAACTCGCAAGGCAAAAGGGTCGCCGGTGACGGCGGTGGCTGCCGGAAAAGGCGTCGGAGAGGAGCGAACCAAAGGCACAGAGGTTCGCAAAAAAAAAAAAATTATCTCTGGGGGACAGTGGGTCCACCGAGCGGCACGGTTCTTGAGGTATCTCTGTTAGGCTCTAGATACCATGTTAAATTAGATAAAGAACAGAGACAGACATGTTTGATTGAAACCGTGTGTCTGAATACATCACGGAAGATTGTTTATATAGAGATATTGCATTAATTACAAATAAATAGAGAATATTTGGTTTCCTCTAAATTAGAGATTGTGTTCCTATTTATCACTATAAATGCAGAATATTTATTCTGATTCTCAACAATTAGTAAAACTCATCCTCTTCAAAAAAAAAAAAAAAAAAACATTAGTAAAACTCATCTGCATTGTTGATTGCTACAAGTAAATTTTATTATTTAACTAACTTTTGAATGAACAACAATATTCATTGTCATCGTCATTAAAAAGTCAAGGCAATACATTCATTAGGAAATCAATTAAAAAAATACTGAAAAGAAAAAAGTTAAAAATATTTGCCCCTTTGTCAATTCTATCTACACGAGTAATGATTGATTATACCATATCAACCACACTGCACACCTTATCATTCGAGGAATTATGGTACAACAAAATCAAATGAATGCCATCCCTATTATATCAAAACAGGTTAATTTAATTGTTTAGCATGGCAGTTAGCAACAAAAAGAAAGTCAATATTCTTCCAATAAAAAAGGTAGAAGCTGAAGAAATATTGTGTGCACCCACTGTATGTACTATTCCAGTCGCTTCATCCTTCACTTTAATGCTGGAAGAGCCTAAAAACACAACACAATGCTAAGAAAGTTATTCTGGAATGCATTGATATCAACAAATTTTTAACCCTAAAGACCAATAGAAATTAGCATGAGTTATATGGATAAGATAGCTAACAAATGAAGCTTCTTTTGGTCAAGCTCTCGTAAATTAATTAACCTTTCTTATATTTCTAATACAAAAATAAAAAAAAAAGTCATTAAAAAAATAAATTACACTCCCCTCCACCTAAAAATAGTCATTAATAACCTTTCTCGTAAATTGCTTGAATTACAGAACTCTTCTTTTTAATTTTTAAAAATCACAACATCCTCGTGAGATATTAATATATGCTACACTTTAATATATTTCAATGTAAATCAGCCTCTTAGGAACAACTTTTCACTCTTTGTGGCTCTCAGCATCATCAACAACTAATTTTGAACTCTTACTATCAAATTTACAACTTTAGAAGATGATATAAAATTTGGGCTTAGGATGTTTAAAATTTCATTTCATTTTCTCAGGTCTAAATTCCTAAATCAATAATAGCGTGTTCAAAATTAGCTAGGGGTAGACACTAGTAGTTGCACAGAGAAGAAAAATACCCCTAGAGACTTGTTTATCTTGCCACTTAAAGAGATCCATTTACAATAAAATAGACTAAAGTGTAGCACATTTCATTTCTTAGGAGAATTGTGTAATTTTTAAAATTAGAAGGAAAGGCAAACAATTGAAGTATCTCTCAAGCGAAAGAAGTGTAATTTACCCCAAAAATAAACCTAAAAAAGCATTTCAAGCAGGAGTATGTTTGGCTAAGAATGATGAAATTAATTTAAATTAAATAGTACTAAAAGGAAACATGCTAGGTGATATGAACTTGACACAACCTTGAATTTTACATTCTGCATACTAATATATTGTTGGGGTTGTATTACTCATGTTCCTTTATATCTATTCATTTAAGATGATAGCACATAAATTAAGAAATGCAATTAATACTCTCATTTATATTAAAATTATTTTTAACTTTCTAATATGACCTCCATTATTATTCCTCTCTCATTTATAATAAGTATAAAATATTTAACAATTAGGCGTAATTGGAAAGGTAGTACTTATAATATTGTCTTGAACTTATAAAAAGACACAAATAGGAACATTTTTTAATTTATTTTAAATGGACAAATAAAAAGGAACAAATGTAATAATAAACCATACAACAAAGTAGGAAACAAAACATTATGAGAGGCTGCTTGGTACTCACAATTGTAGTCAGTCCATCCAATGGCCATATTTTCAAGATCATATATCACTAGTTTGTTTGATAGCACCAAATCTGAAATTGAAAATAATTCAAAGTTAATAAAGGATATTGAGATCCAACACTAACAAGAAAATGTTTCCAAAATGAATAAAACTAGCTTCAGTCACACACACACACAGAGGCAACCGAAAAGGCAAAGGTCCAACAGTAAGTTTACGAAAGTTTACTTAATTCAACGCAAATAGCTGAGTAGTGGAAAAGCTATAAGATGAATAATCAGTGCTAGAATTATAGGTCTTGGGTTATAAAGAGAAAGAGATAACCAACAATAATAAACATATTATTGACAGGATGTGATACACTAACCTCCCCTATTTACACCAAACATGTTATTACTAGTACAAGTTGAAGCTCACTAACAATAAGACTTACAATCTAATGGCCCTAATATCTTAACAATCAGAATCAGACTCAATTGGTGACTTAATGCACAAATTATGTTCCATAAACTTACACTAAGTCACTGGATTAATTTATAAGTGTCATTTAATTCTAAATTGTACCTCCAAGAAGGGTCATGTCCTTTCCATTCTTTGTTTGTGCCACACTTTTCTGCCAGCCAATACACCAGATACTACCCTGGGAGACAATCAAGGACAAATTAATATTAAGAAACACCATAATTAAATTCCAGTAATTAATTTATCAAACTGAGGTACTCGAATAGATTCAAAAGATACATAATATATCAGTAAAACTATCCAGATGACAATTTAAACCATCATTATAGTTATTGAACAATAGATAAGAACCTTTAATTTACAATTAGACAATATCTTTATAATAATACATGCCATTTAATATGCGTGATAAACACAGAACACTCAGGTACATTCAAGAGATGGAGAAATCAGTTCAGACAACAGATTAACTTAAGATTAAAGCCCTTAAAAGAAAAACATATTTGTCATTTGAGTATTTGAGTATATAGCATCTACAAAACTTCTCAAATAAGAAGCTGGGTACATCTACAATGAAATGAAGTTCCTACTCACTTTAAACTGGAACAGGTAGTCGTGAGGATAAACTGTCAGAGAAAGAGAATCCTCAAAATGAAGCTTGACAACTGGAAATCCACGATCAACACTGCAAGATTACAATGGTCAACAAACTAAGGACTGAATATGCTAGACACTTAAGGTACACTTGTTGTCTTCATGAACTGATGAAATATTGAAATTTAATTCTCAAAAAGTACAATGCATTTTAATTACCAAAACATCATTTGCACAGTTAATACCCAGTTACTATTTTAAAAGAAAACTACTCTTAACAGATTCTTTTGAAATATAAATTATTTCTAATGTAGCAACAAAAGGTTTATAGATTTCTATTCTACCTAAAATAATCAAACATGAGATTCTTTGTATATAACCATCCAACCTACTCAAGAGCTCCCTTCAGAAACAAAGAAAAAGGACAAAGTAATACAAAAGCCCAAAACTGAAAATTCAAAGGACCAAGTAAGGAGATTGGCATACATTTTTCTTTTTTTGTTTAACAAAGTCCTAATAGCACCCAATACATCAACTTCATTGAGAAGCTAATCAGTAATTTTAAAGTCACACCATGTCAATATATGTCAAAGCTCCATCCTTGCTCAAGTACACAAATTTTATTACACAGCCTCTGATCCTACTTACTACTGTCCTATGTCCTTTATTTTATCACAATTTTTTCCCCCCTGCAGGTTTCAGAATATTGGATTACCAAATATTATCAAACAGTCATAGATAGGATATTTATGAAGATATATTTAAATGGAAATATGATGTTGACACTTGACATCATACCCTATGGGCTAAACAACCAAGAAAATAAACCTGAAGTATCTCAGATAAATTATATGATATCGTAGGCCAATTAAAAACAATGAGGAATAAACCAATTCTTATTCCAATATAACAGAGAAATGTAAAATTTCAATAAAAAAATGTCACAAAGATAAGAGTCGTACTTTCCAGTATACTGAAAACAACTAAATTGTTGCTCAACAAGATATAATTTCAGTCCAGGCTGCCGGGCCAAAACCTATCATAAAAAACATTCATGAATACTCAAGTGGAAATATTGATTCAGTTAAATCTTTATACATGCACTTACCTTTGGAATCAGTTCGTCATAAACTATGTCAGGAAGATAAGCCAAGGTTGTTCCACTATCTATTACTGTCCCCTTCCCACTTCCAGAATCAAATATATCTGAGGGAAGCTGTAGAATATCTGTATCAACCTCAATACTCTTCAAAACCACGTTGTAGTGTGCCCTATAATAGTCAAAAGACAGTTAAGGCATAATTTTTCAAACTCAAAATCTGAACTGAATATCAAATACACTATAACTTATAAGTATCTGAAAAAATATTTCACGAAAAAATTTCACAACTTAAACCAGTGGCCTCAGATGAATATACTTTCATAAAACTGAAGGCCTTAAAAGCAACAAAAACAGAAAAGAGACCTTCATTAAACATTAGGGACTAAGATCAGTCAACTTTTTGTTTACGAACTAAAAGTAAAAACTTAAAAAAATTCAGGGACTAAAAACATAATTAACCCAAAAAAATTACTTCAAATTGGTTCTTTATCATCAAGTTTTGTATTTGTTTCCTCTTAAATAAAGTCTCAAATTCGAAATTGAATTTATGTATGAAAAAAGAAATATACTGAGAAAATTAACTCTATACGATGCTATAAATTACCTAGAAATTGTCTGTATTCTAAACTAAAATTGATCGTAAAACAAAACTACTGATTTATGGTCACGTACTGGCGGATGCAAATAGAGAGGAATGAGAGCAATTGTCCCACAAGCTAATTTTTTTGCCCTAGAATACATTTGATAAATAAATTGCCCCCCATAAAAAAAATATTGTTCCTGTAACATAATTTTTTTCAAATGAATGTAAAAAGTTATAATATGATATCGTAATTTATAGAAGTTTAAATATTTTGATTATTTTTCATGAAATTGTGTATTTTATAAAGCCTTATAATATTTTTTCTGTGAAAATATTATAGAATATTTCTTTGTCCCACTAAAAGAAATTTCTAGATCCACTGTTGTTTATGGTTCATTTATTCAATAATATTGGTTAAGCAAAATCAGTAAGAGGAAAGGGGCTGGGTAAAATTATGGGTGCAAAAAAACAATCAAGCATTACACAAATTCGGGAATGAGTTATCAATGTTTGTTGGTTCAAGTGACAAGAAACCTGATTTTCTTTAAGTAAGATAGGCCGGGTTGGATAACTTTTTTTACCCCCACGAAAACGGAAGACAAATTCGGCAATGAGTCATCAATGTTTGTTGGTTCAAGTGACATGAAATTTGATTTTTCTCAAAATAAAGAATCAAGCTTGAGTCTTATCTACAGAAAAAATAGGTGTTGAAAAAGCTTATCTTAAGCAGTAGTATTTGTTAAGTGATGATGTTAGGGGAGTTATTACCACCATATAGTTGCTTTGTAGTTTCTTTTTCTTTCCTCCTGGGCTTAGGCCCCTTTAAATTTAATTCCAAAAGGAAAAAGAAAAAATGAGTCCATCCAGCTTGATAATCGGATTATACCAGAGATCTAAATAAAAAATTCAACAACGAGTTTAAAAATGCGTATAGGAAACTCGCCCCCACTAACTAGTACTACTCAACAAAATCAGCAGGAGGGAAAGGGGCTGGGTAAAATTGTGGGTGCAGGAAAACAATCAATCATTCCAGAAAACCAGAACTGTTTATATAGATAAAGGACAAAAAGGAATGATGAACCAAGCATAAACAGCATTTGCATGCCCTACAACATTATTCATTATTATCTTCCTGCTCTACCTAGTACTAGTTATCTCTTGCATCTGGTGCCTTGAAAGGAAACACTGAAGGACCAGGACCGGGTTGAGGGGCAGCATAACCGTCAAGGTTAAGTCCATAGTTGCAGTAAGGCATGGCATTAGCATTATTCAAGGGAGAATAATACATTGGGGGGTTGTTGGAGGAAGACCCAATATTCATGTTATTGTTGTAACTTCCAAAATTCAGAACCCTATTGGCAAATTCAGGACTTATGTCATTGCGAAGTTGAAGAGTGTGAACTTGAGGTTCTGCAGGGTTTGGGGTATTGAGAAGATTCTCAGTCCCAGGTAATCCAAAAGTCATTACAGCATTAGCAGCTGCAGCGGCAAGCTCTTCACCGACATCATCTTCATCTTCCTCAACATCTTCATCTTCTTCCTCTTCAACATCTACACGCTGTTTCTTGTTGGTGTTCCTAGGGGGTGGCTGTTCATGGCTGTGTTTTCCCTCATAAGTAGTAATCACATCTTTACTGTTGCTTGAATCACGTTCTACGTGCTTCCTTACGGAACACCCAGCACTTGTGCATTTGTAGTAGGCCCTAGAAAAGATATATCCATGAAAACTCGTTAAATTAATTCATATTGGCAAAACTGCATGAATGATATATATATCACAGTTAATGTGAAGAGTGAAGACCTTAATCATGTGAATGAGTTTAATGAGGGTGCTTTTACGAATGTTGAAGGATAGTAGAAGCAAAACAATACAGTTGTAACAAACTTTTACTTTTACTTTTGCTGTTATTTGGTAATTAACTGGTTGGTGTAGTAGAAATGAGAGAAAGATCAATGGGTGAGGGAGGGAGAAAAAGGTCACTTTGGAAAGATAGTCATTATGAGTTGTCACAAGCAAGTGAAAAATAAGCATAAAAAAATAATAAATATAATAAGTTATGTATAGATAGCATAATTAATAAATGTAATAAGTGAATTAAAAAAAAAAGAGAGAAACAGAAAGAAGATAGAGAGAAAATGAGTGTATAGATATAATTATTAATTTTTTGGATATTAATGCTATGCATGAGAAAAAAAATTAAGTACCTTCCAAATTTATGGAGCAATAAATTTTAGATTTATATCTTATATATTTACTTTTAAACTAATTTGGTTCATCTAGTAATTAATTTTAAAATTAAATTTGAAACAATAATTAATAAAGAGAACTACCATATATAAGTAACTAATTTATAATATTAATATTAATTATCGGTTATTAATTGGTGGGCATATGTAAAACAAACAATTTTGAGAGAGAGAAATAGAAGAGAAAATATGAAGAAAGAGAGAAAGAGAAGAGTGGCCATAGGTAAAAAAAAATGTGTGAAAAAAATAATTCCTCCATTACTCATCGCATCTCTTACTCTTTTCTTTTTTTTCTTTCCTTCTCTATCCCTCTCTTCTAACACACTCATCTCATACCCTTTCCGACGAATGAAAGAATCATTATTCAAATGATAAACAGATACGCAAAATAAGTGAAAATAGCCATGAGATCAGTAATGTCAAACTGAACAAATAGCCATGAGTTATGCAATCTATATATAACACATAGCATCACAGGTATATGTATGCATCATATCATTCATATTGTGCAGAGTCAAGAGAGAACAAGATATATACCTAGGGTATAAATTTCCCCTGATAGTCTTCTGTCCATATTTGCGCCAGCGATAACCATCATCCACTTTCGTCACTTTTTTGCTCTCAATTCGCACTGTCACTGCTGTTTCCCCATGGAAAGACCTCCCAGACATCCATTTCTCAGATTCCTCCACGGATCTATTTCTCTTCCTGTAATACAAAATAAAATCATTTAATACACAAATTAATTAATTAATAAAAAAAATATAAATTCTCATTAGACATTACTATGTGGTCATGGCCAATTTTGTGTGACACAATATTAATTTTTTTTGTAAATTAAAAAATGTACCTGAAGTGTCACACAGAGATCGACAAAACGATATAACTAGTCCTAAACCATGTAATAATTTTCGAAGAGCAAAAACCTGGTCTGAGAGGCAGATCCTCCCTCAACAATACTGGCTCTGTCTTCATCATCATTGTCAGCAGCATATGTAGAAGGAACATCTTGAGTGACCCCCAAATCATTGTTAGGTCCAATGTTGTCATCTGTTTCAGAATCGGGGAGCCAAGAATCATCGGAAGTTGCGGGTCTGCAGGTTTCACTTCCGCCACCAACTTTGGCACTTGCTTCGTTGGAACAAGGAATTGGTTCCTCCTCATCAGGTATAGCATTAAGATCAAATGCCAATGGAAACTTCACCGTTTTCTCATCATTAACGGAGGACTGCACTTGTTGATCAGCAACTTGTGTGGGATGAGCAAGAGGTTGGCACCCTTCCATTGCCACCACGCAATTATTATCACCAGAAACCTGATAAATTCATATATTGTAAATTATACGTACATTTTTAAGTGAATTACAAAAACGATTATCTAAACACACAGTTTACCGATCGAGTATTGAAAAGTATACCGATGCTAACACTTATTAGTAAGCATTTAGCATAAAGAGTTATGAAAGCAAAAGGGTACCTTTATATACACAAAAAAAAAAAAAAGGAGGGGGACATATACCTGAGAATTTGAAACCAAATCCTCAGGACTTGTATTGGTTAGAGGTTCGTTTAGATCAAAATCCAAACCTCTTTTCTCTTTAGTGCAACTCCGTTTCTCAGAGAAACCAGCGTTGATGGACATGGTGTTGTGGTGAGAACAATGAAGCTTAAACCAATGAATTGAAGCGTTTGCTCTCAGTAGAGTTTGTACACAGAATGTCAAGGCAAAGGTGAGTATATGGACAATTTAAATGCAAAAATGGAAATCCCACAATACTAATTAACTATTGTTTTACAGCTACGGCGGGCTGTGATCACAAAAGGAAACTGCTTACTGTACATTTGTATATCTTAGCTGTTACATCATGTACAAAAGAGTAGTAAAGGAATTGGAGTTTAAAGCTTTGTTTTTTTTTATTATTGATAAATGTTACTCGTTAATGGTTAGTTTTTTTTTTTTGTTAGTAGAGGGATTCGAACTTACAACCTCTCCCTTCTTCCTTCATCACTAAGGAGGGACGGATCCAAAAACCTATTAAAGGGGGTGCTAATTTTTTTTTCTTTTATAATTGTTTAAACGTATAACTTCTAATAAATAATAAATTTTTAAAAATATTTACTATTTTTACACGTAAAATTGATATTAATTTTTATTTTAAATGATAATATCCTTAGCCGTTATTATAATAAAAACAAACATACAACTAGTTTTACATAATTTTACACTAGTTATCACCTTAACCATTGCAATAAATAACAACAAACACAACTAATTTTACATAATTTTACACTAGTTAACCTTAACCCATTATTATAATAATAACATACATAATTAGTTTTATACAATTTTACACTAATTAATTTAAAAAAATATATGTATATACATAAAAAATGTAACAACCTATCTTTGTTACAAATTTGTTATACTAAAACATTTTATTAAATATTATCATATGAAACTACATAGAAAATTTTTCACATTTAACACACACACACACACATATATATATATACCTACTTTCCTACATATAATGTACATCATCATATCATAAAAGTATTAGGTCTGCCTTTACAAAACTAAAATATATATATGTGTATACAATACCAAAATAGTCCTCTTATATAAGACATTCACAACAACCTAAGTATTTATACATATGTCCTAAGCTGGTCCCCATACTATATACATACATATGAGAACATATACAAAAGGAGGGATCTCATCCCATCTTCAACATATACATCTGCTTTAGTCACGAGCGGTCTGAGAACCTGCAACATCACCACTATCTGCTCCCGTGCCAACCACACGATCATTGCAGTAATACAACACATATACAAACACAAAAGGCAAGGGTAAGCTTATTTATAAAAAGATCATAGATATACAAAGGTATAAGATTTACTTAAAGAAAAACTAAAATCAATCAATAATAGTAAATCAGATAACATCATCCAATAACACATACATCAATCTCATATACAATTTCATTATGAAATATCGTGCTGACTCAACTCCATGTAGATTTCTACAACTTTTGGGCGGTCGTCATAGGCCTCATCCCCTACCATGGTCTCACTCTCTGACCATTCAGGGAGTCCCTTGTGCTGACCTTGTGGAGGAAGTGCGGTTTTATCGAATATAGACAAGTGTGGGTATTGGCTTACCTCTGTAAGGTTTGCAAAACCTTCCATCTATAGGAATTCGCCCACTTGTCTATTCTATAGGCCCACCGTTAGCCACCACGAAAACCTCCGGCACTAGGTTGAGAGCCTACCTAGCACCCTCAACTTATGTGCCTACCCATATGCAATGTCACGTAACAAGCCAAATAATTTTGATTGCCACAAGTTCCCTCTATGTTATAAATTCACCATTTTTCTCAAATTATGCTTATAAACCCATCCAGCAGTTCAATAAGCTCAAGTAAGGTATTCTCTCCATCTAAATCCTTACTCACAACACAACATCAACTTTAACAAAATGTGAATTTCCTAACATAGTTCTAGAACTTTTGTGGACATCTTCATCACACCCATACCATAGAAATAATTCAATTTAAAATAAATTTGAAAGGCATTTTATAGTATAAAAAATGAATTCTCGCTTAAGTGCCACTTTACTCTCGCTTAAGCTAGAATTTCAAGAATTAATTGTTCACTTTCAGGGTTCCTCGCTTAAGCGCAGCCTCGCTTAAGCTAGGATTTTTGGCGCTTAAGCTAGAACAGCTTCCAGACCAAAAAGTTCCCATGTCCCCTGTCTCGCTTAAGCGAGAACCACTCTGTTCTTAAGCGAAACAAGGTTGTAGAACCTCGAAAACATGCTTAAAACTCTTCAATGACTATCAAATTCATTCTAATTCGAATTTTATATCAAACATATATACATCATTCCATACTCAAAAACAACATTCCAAGCATAGAATATACAATTAAAGCATTCAATCATATTAAAGCTTTCCTTACCTAAAATTCTTGATTCAAAACCTTGAAGAAGAAGCTAGGGAGGAGACTTGGTGATTCAAGAATGATCTCTACTCAACTTTTGCTATGAAATCAACTAGAGGAAACCTAAATCAATCCCAAAATGAGCTTCAATCAAATTTTCACCCACCAACCAAGATTCTACATGAAACTCATTTCTCATGTTCTTGGTAGGAGTTGAGAAAGAAACTAAAAGATCAAGAATAAAAAGGAATTGAACTTACCAACTAGAAATCAACTAAGGAGGCTCTAGAGAAGAAGAAATCAAGCTTTAAATTGATGTAGGAATCTCACTTCAACTCAAGAGAAAGAGAGAAAGCTTAGAAGGGAAGAAAGGAAAATGAACAAGATAAGGGAGAAGGAGTTCCCAACGTTTAAGACTTTGGGAGTGTTTGAAAATTTTCTATTAACACCTATGTTTTCTCTAAAGGCACCCCCTTCTCTTATTTTTTTCTTTCCTACAACTCAAGTAACTCATGTAAAAGTCCCAACAATAACCTTATCATCTAAGCTCAATCATACATGAAAAATTTAATACAACACCATAGCACATAACAAAAAAATCTATTTATTAATTCTTTTATACATATTATAAATTTAAATTTAGTTTCCTCTTACATTATTAATCAAACACTTAAACATACAATTAGGAAAATCACAACGTTACAAAAAATCCCGACGGAAGGGGGTTAAGGCCTCTGCCCGCCCCCTCTGTATCTATCCCTATCAACAAGCTAACTTTATAACTCCGGAGTTTAAAGCTTAAGCATACAACAACCATAATAAAATTTTATTCCACTAAGTTATGTTGGCTATATGAATCACACAGTATAATCTCTTTTTGATCCATAGGAATCGAACACGGTACCGGGAGGTTTACAATCACTCACACACCATGCTCAACTAACTGAGCTAAACCTCCCGTATAATCTAAACATATGTAAAATTAATTATAATTAAATAAAATTATATAAATGCAAGATAACAATAACAAAATCTTATCTCATTGTGAAATCGACTACAAGAATCACAACATAATTTAAGTATATGTAAAATTAATTATAATTAAATAAAATTATATAAATGCAAGATTATATATATATATATATATATGTGTGTGTGTGTGTGTGTGTGTGTGTGTGTATCATTATTGTAATAAAATAATAAAAAAAAAGTGTCATTGTAAGTTGTTCGTCATTATCATTTTTTTTTTCAATTTTCAAATACATCAACTCCCACCATGACTCGTATTCCATAAATATATGGCCTATAGTCTTTCCCCTCTCACCTCAGGAAAGTGCTAGCTAAATACGAAAGTTTCTTTCTTATAATTTTTTTTTGACAGATCCTTCTTATAATTCTTATTAGTCACTCAAAAGAATATGAAAGAAATTAAATAATAAAAATATTTAAATATGAAATTATATGCATATAAAGGTAAGTAAGTAATAAAGTATTGAAAATTAAAAAATTAAATTAAATTAATTCTCTGTCAAAAAAAATAAATTAATGCTAAATATATTAATGAATAATTGGTTCAAGTGGAGCGTCAATGATTAATCTATTGAAATATTGAAATTTATTTAAAGGTCTAACATCTTTTAATATATATTATTTCATACACAAGTACTAGGAGATCAAACACTTGACCACATGTTTTAGAAACAAAATTATATGTCAACCATGTTTGTGACACCCTTTACCCCCAAATACATTATTAAATACATAAAAGCAAAGAAAATAAATTAGAGTTCTCGTTTGCGGAAACAAATATCAAATTTAAAACTTTTTCTCATGCGGTAAAGAACATTACATTGAACATTCATCATAAAAAAAAAACTTAAGAATAACTTAGTACTTGGCTCTCCAAAAGGCCACACGTAAAGTCCATAACAAAAAAAAAAGAAAATCCAAAACTTAATAATCCACCTAAAAATTTAAAGTCCCAAAGTCAAAGACATAAAATATCCTAGTCCCGATGTCACAACCTATCAGAGCTTCACAAGTCCCATAATATAAAATAAAATAAAAGACATAAATAGAGGTTTATGCCTCCTCTCTAACGTCATCCTCTTGGTCCTGCTGGACATCACCTGTCACCAACACATACACAGGAAAACACAAAAAAACAAAGGGAGTGAGATACATCTCACTACATGCTCGTTGTATGAAAATGGAGACAGGTAGCAACACAAACACACATGACATTTAACATTAGTCAAACACATACGCATCAAGGTATTCATGTAATGCAATGTGTCATATATTCTTAGTATTGTATGCATGTGGTACCATTCAAAACTCTTTTGTGAAAGTAGCCTGGGAGTACGTGCAGTCGACGAATAGCCACACCATGGGCATCCGACACTAACAGTCTCAACCAGGATGATACCCCTAGCAGCTCGTCAGGGTTACCCAGTCTTACAAGATACTCCAACCCATGGGATCAGCATGAGCTTAAAGGAGATTTCAAACCAGATAACACCCCCAAGGTCAGAACTCAACTAGCTCTTCACGACCTCCCCAGTTAGGTTCATAAACTAGTTTCAAAAACACATGTACATATCATGATGCATGATTCACGCAGATGCTCATGGCTTCTTTTAACTTATCACATGGAGGATCCCGTCTCACATAGGCTTGGTGCTTATTTATTTCATATCAACAATCACCATGGCATCCAAGCATACATACTTCACTTATATCAAGCATATTATACATTCATAACAATGTTCACAAGACACAACAAACACATATGCATAAAATCAAACCTTAATGTTTCCAACTCCAACATAATAATAATTTTTAGAATTATACCACAATTAACACTATAACAATATGCTAATAATCAATTAATAATATAAACAGTGCATTTTATATATAACTAATATTAAGATAATACGTGTAATTATCATAATACATTTACTTTTCTATATTAATAATATTAAGATTAAAACTAAAACAATAACCGAAATTGTTATTCTTTTAGCCAAATCAAATTCCAAATTATAATATAAAATATAAAATAATATTAATGTGAAATCAAAGCTTTCTATTTATTCCCTTGTCTAAGCACATGGCAACGAACCCACGGGAGCATTATTCACAAATTGAATTCGATGCATGCAGCCACACAATAATTAAAGAAATTGAATATACATATATATAATTGAAATCTTCAAAGGTTTTGACACATACGTATGACTATATATATATATATATATATATATATATATATATATATATATATATATATATATATATATAATAACCAAAATTCAATATATGCTTCAGTGGAAGATTCGTAATGGAATTTAAGGGAAAATGCATATCAAATTGAAATAGCTACAGGCAAGCATAAAAAGCTATTTGAATTCATGAGTTACAGTATGCATAAAACTGTATGGCCAAATTTCAAAAAAAGCTACGGGCACGGATATTTCTTTCTTGCAACACCATCAACGAGAATGGAAATTGCCCAGTACCACTCCAGTATAATCAAATCGCGTAGAGAATATTAAACACAGTCTCAACAAAATATTCAGAGGAACAAAAATCATACGCAGTATACATACAAATTCAAATATAGTTCAATAATAATATATTAATCCCAAATTTGATTATCAAGAACCCTAAATGGCAAAAAGGTGCAAAAATAAAAAACACAAAATCACGCTAACAATAAAATGCTTTGGGGTATTCACAACCCATCCAATTGAAATTAAAACATAATATATGAAGAAAATAGACAACCAATTGGGGTCTAGGGCCAACCCCGCTATCCTCTACCATAGTCATACCCATGAGCGAGATAGTCTCACTCCCCCCTTACCTCGAAAGAGGCAGTTCCACATCAAAAGTGCAAGCAACGGTGCTCCTTCGCAATCCCCCTTCACTCCTCCGTTTGCAGTTCTGACGGCACAGTTCCCAAATAGAGCAAAAGACAACGTGAATGTGAGGGAAGATTAGGTTTTTAAAAACAAAACCTGAAAGCTTTAGAGACTTGAATTGGGCTTCTAAAGACTAAAAGCCCAAAACATTTAACCCAACATATTTTTTTGTAAACAAATATATAAAATATTTATTAGTAACTAATTTATTTTTATAAATATTTTTTTTTTGTTAAAGAACGGGGTGTTACAATGTCCACAATGTTAGTTCAAGTGGTATATATGTTTGGTTCTTATAAAACAAAGTCTCGTGTTCAAATTTTGTCAGAAAATTTTCGTATGCAATTTTTTTTAGATCAATTTTTTTAGTATAATGACTATAACAAGGTTAGAACTTAGGACTTCTTGCATATTATCCAAATTCCTTCATCGCTAGGCCAATCTTAATGGGTTATGTCAAGTTAATTACAAGTAATCTAAACAAATTAAAAAAATGATAAAGAAAATATTGATTTATGGTCTATTAATTCAAATCTTAATTAAATTATGGTTGTACCGGTGATAATTAAATATATATATATATATATATATATATATATGTTAATATTATAAAATATATTAAATAATGAATCAAGATAAAATTTTGTACCAACATTAAGTTGGTTCAATTGAAACTAATCTAAAATATCTTAAGCAAAGTCTCAAGTTCGAATTTTGTAAATAAAAATAAAAACTCGGTTGGAAGGAAAGACGTTAGTCATCAATAAAATCGATGAATACTTTACACATATAACATAAAAAAAAGATAAAATTTTAAATTAATATGAAATCATCATATTATATTATATTATTGTAAGATAAAAGGTTAATAAAAATATATATTAAATAATACCACCTCCGTCCCTATTTATAAGACATTGTTGACTAAATTATGCTTATTAAGAAAGTTTGTTAATCTAGGTATTAATAATAAATTTGTAGGTAACTGTAATATTTTTCCAATTTTACCCTTGACATTATTGGGATTAATAATGAGAGTCTATTCATCTTCTCCAATCTTTATAGGAGAGAGAAAGAGACATTCAGAGTAACATTCAATTAATGTATTATAATAAATAAGGGTATTTTAGACAAAAAATATTTAATGCATAAGATAGTCAAAATAAAGTCTTATAAAAAGGGACAAGGGTTTTCAAAACAACGACTTATAAATAGGAACGAAGGTAGTACTTAATAAGTAGGCCTTGTATGTGGACTTTTTGAGGTTTGAAATTGAGCTTTTATTTGGTTAAGAGAATAGTTGAATAAAAAACTTGAACATAATTTTTAAAAAATAAAGAAAAAATTTACTTCAAATTGATTCTTATCATCAAGTTTTGTATTTGTTTCCTCTTAAATAAAGTCTCAAATATGAAATTGAATTTATGTATAAAAAACATCTCTACTGAGAAAATTAACTCGACCATGCTATAAATTACCTGTAATCTAAACTAAAATTGATCATGAAACCACTGATTTATGATTTATTAATTCAATAATGGATAAACTATGTTTGAATTAATTGGTGACAATTAAATATATACTTTTAATATTGTAATATATTTAATTCATTATAAACTTTATAATGAATTAAATAAGGTAAAAATTTAAGTCAGTATAAAATAAATAAGTTATATTCTTGTAAGATAAAAAATATTCATATTTAATTTAATAATATATTTAATAATTCAAATTTTCTCTTCTATTTCATCTAGTCTATCACCATTCTATTATACCTCAGTTAACTCCAGTCTCCAGTCGCCACATTTTTCACTTCTTCTTGTTCACTTACCACTTTTTTTTTTTGAACAGCCAAATAAGGTATATATAAAATATAAGGTGGGTATAAGAGATACCCAAAAAAGTGTACAAAAAACAGCTCTACCAGGAGCATCAGCCGAACAAACATCTTGTCAATGGTTACATTATATTTACATACATGATTGATGGAAATATTAAATAACCATTGAGCCTTTAGTTACCACGCGATAATAATGCTGCCATAAAAACAGCACCAACAAATCACCAGATATTGAGCCTTCATGTTTTGAATTCCATCTAGAGCTACCATGGCATCATTTCTATATTCCAAATGTGTTCTCCTTAAAGTCACTACCCCTTGTGATTACCCAATGTAGCAGGACATTACATGTATTATTTCACCAGAATTATATAGCCCACAAACAGCGGTTACAGATTGGTCAGATATAGTTGTGGCTCCATGGACCATTCATACATGGAAGCCTTAAAACTCCCCATCTTTGATTTCAACCATAACCAGGAAGTGTATATCACAGAATCCACCGTCTTGTCTATATCTACCACACCATTTTGGAAAATAACACTATTCCTGTTAAACCATATAGTCCAAATAACTGCTATCCACACCACCCTCCAGGCCATTTTCCTTTTCCTGCCTTGTACCAACCCACAATGCTGTAAAAAATGTGCTTTTGCGCATTGTGGTAGTGCTTGTTGCGATCCCATCCGTAGATAACATCGGTTCCATACCTCATATGTAAATCTGCAGGAAAAAAACATATGAGAAGAGGTTTCCAAATGATTATTGCAAAAAATGCAACAGTCATTGTCAACTACAATATTCCTAGAGATCAGATTCTGTTTTGTTTGGATCCTGTTCAGAAACATTTTCCAAACAAAACCTGTAGCTTTGGTGGGTACTGGTATGCTCCAAAGACACTTATAAAGACCAGCTTCAGATGTATTCCCATAATTATGTAGCAGATTATACACATTCTTTACGGAGTAAGATTTTGAGCTATCTCCTTTCCAAATCCAGTGATCCTCCACACCTTTTCTGGGTTTTACTACTTCAAGTTGCTCCATCATATCCTCTAATAAAGCCACCTCCCAAACAAACCATTGTCTTCTCCAAGATAGATTCCACCTCCACACATCCTCCCTCCACTCACCTACTTGTGCTACTGTACAATTTTTCTATTTAGAATTTGCCATCAGCCTCTCATATTTTGAGCCAAGTGTTTGTGATCCACTGTACTAGTGATGCCAAAAGCTTGTGTCTGACCCGTCACCCAGCTCCCTACCAATGTAGCTTTTAAGCCAGCAGTTTGATTCTTGGAGAGCACATAACTTGTGTAGGTCACTCCACCATATAGAAGTCTTTCTTGCTTGACCAATATTATAATCCATACCAACCTCCCCATATTTAGCTCTAATAATTTTGACCCAAAAGCTGTTTTTCTCTGTCAGCAGCCTCCACATCCATTTTATCACCAAAGCTTTATTGAATAGATGTATGTTCTTGATTCCCAGTCCACCTTTTTCCCTAGGAGAGCACACAATACCCCACTTCACCCATGGCAGTTTTCTTTCCCCTTCTTTTGCTCCCCACAGAAAATTCCGCTGGATAGAATTGATCTTATTTACCACCTTTGTAGGGATCTTAAAAAAAGAGATGAAGTATAAAGGGATTGATGACAAAACAGATTTCAGCAAACAAATCCTCCCTCCAAATGATAAATGTCTTCCTTTCCACCATACCAACTTCCTTTTCAACTTGTCAATCACATGCTGCCATGTACTTTCTTTCCTTGGATCAACGCCCACTGGTAATCCCAAATATACAAAAGGAATTTCCATCGTTTTACAATTCAACACTGCCGCATACCTTTGTATCACCTGACTTTCTACATCCACTCCTGTTATTTTGCTCTTCGAAAAATTAACCTTCAGGCCTAACAGCAACTCAAAACACCTAAGCATTGACTTCATAACAAGCACATTCTGCATATTTGACTCTACCAGAAACACCGTATCATTAGCGAATTGTAAAACTGAAATTGGTACATGTGAATTTCCCACTTTCAAACCAGATAACAGTTGTTGTGCTTCCGCTGATCTAACCAATCCAGATAGACCCTCTGCAACAATGAGGAAGAGGAATGGGGCAAGTGGGTCACCTTGCCTAAGACCCTTTTGGATATTGAATTCTTTGTTTGGGCTACCGTTGACTAAAACTGGCATAGTCGTTGATTCCAGACAACATTGTATCCACCTAATCCATTTATTGCAGAATCCCAGTTTGTGCATCATATAAAAGAGGAAATTCCACCTCACCGAGTCGTATGCCTTTTCGAAATCTATTTTGAACACTAAGCTTGGTTTCTTCTTCGTTTTCCTCATGTACTGCTTCATTTGCCACCACAATTCCATCTAACATACTTCTCCCCCCTCAAGAAATGCTGATTGTCTTTCATCTATAATTAAGTGCATCACCAACCGAAGTCTCCTTGATATTGTTCACTTACCACTTAGTACTGGTGCATCTCTTCATCTGCATAAAACAATTTATCAAATACAAACTAAAGGCTTTTTATTTCATTTTCTAACATTTTTCATTAAATGTTGAGTTTTATACTATCATTCAATCATAAATCACAATTAGTATGACTTTTAAGATAGTTATTGTAAAAATTAACAAACTTACCATACATAGTGGATTGTAATTGGATGATAGTATAAAACTATATTTTACACTGTCAATACATAGCCCTTTTTTTTTTCTAAAATGTTTTATATTAGAAAAAAAAAAACAAGGAAAGCAATTTAAACAAAGCCAAATGAATGCTCGTCGTCCTTGACAATTGGCTTAAGAAATGAAATTAAAGGATTCAATATAAAATATTTAAAAAAAATTATTATTAGAACTTTTTTTAATTAAAAATTTATTAAAAACTGTTTGTGTAACATGTAACCAAAAAAAACTGTTTTGGTAAGGTGCAATTAAATTCAAAAACATTTAGATTATGCAACCCAATTCAGTCAATTCTCATTAACAGTTGTAATCCAATAAAAATATCTTAAATGATTAACACATTTTTATTCGAGTAAATTAAAATTAAAATATTAATATTTTAAATTGATTAAATTAATATTAGAAGTTGCAATATTTTTTAGTTTTTTTATCAATAAGAATCGAACACATGTACCAGGAGATGGACATTTACAACAACTTACACATACTGCTCAACAGTTAAACCCCTTGGTATATTTTTTAGTTATGATTCATGCATGAAATATTTTAATTAATAAAAAATTAAATTCCAAAAATATTTAATAGAAGAATAATTAATCTATTTTTATTAAATACATGAAGTTATAATAGAAAAATTAAATTTCATAAAATATTTAATAAAAGATATCAATTAATGAAATTAAATACATGCAAATGCAATTAATTAATTCACTATAATATTAAATTATTAAAAATTATGGAAAATATCGATAATTTTGTTTTTTTAAGAAATTGATAATTTTGTCAAGCGTGAGTATTTTGCCTCCTAAATATTAATGGCGGTAAAAAGAGCTTCCAGTATATAATAGTAAGTTATGGTGATTGTAGAAATTATCATGGTCAAGACTCCGAGTAGAATGCAGTAAAAAAAAAAAAGACTCCAAGTAGAAATAGACCATCATTATTTATAATGTTTTTTGGCACATTTAATGTCTCGTTATAGTATTTTTTTTTTGTCATTAGTGCAAAATATTTACTGATTTTATCAATAAATTCTGCAAAAAAAATTGATTTTATCAATAATTAATCTTCGTAAACCTAACTGGTCATATTTAGTGAAGTCTCTCCTTTCAATAACCATATTTTATTTACAAGACTCAAATCCAAGATTTTGCTTAAAGAATCTGAATTCAGTTCCATTCGGACTAATAATCACTTTTATAAAACTGATTTAATTTAAAATCATTTTTTATAAACTTCAATTTTGAGAACAACTTTGTAAAAACTTTGTTACCATCTGAATTTATGTTCACTATTCACCATTTATCATCATAACTGTGATTATTAACTCGTCTTTTGACAGAATTATAAGTACAGATGTTGCATTGTAGGCTTTGGATTTCTGATAGTACTGCTTCTTTCGGTACCACAAAAGACAATGTGATTATTGTTATAAAGCTATAAAAAATTGGGTGTTTGATATATTATTCAACAAAAAAATAGATACTTTAATTCCTTGTCGTTCAAACTCGAAACAAGCCGAAATAAGAATACAAGAAAAGAACAGCAGAGCTAGCTCAAATTAGCCTCTAGACACGGCAACGAACAAACAAAAGAACATGTTCACGAAGCTTGCATACAAAGAGAAATGCTCTTCTCTTTCTTGAGTTGCAAATGTCCACTTTTGATGATTCCAAATTATGGCCATTCTAATTTAAAACCTGATTACAAATACTAAATGTTTCTTTTACTTTTAGAGGCTGATAAAGATGCACTGTGCTAACATTAGTAAAACTCATCCTCTTCAAAAAAAAAAAAAAAAATTAGTAAAACTCATCTGCTGTTGATTGCTACAAGTAAATTTTATTATTTAACTAACTTTTGAATGAACAACAATATTCATTGTCATCGTCATTAAAAAGTCAAGGCAATACATTCATTAGGAAATCAATTAAAAAAATACTGAAAAGAAAAACGTTAAAAATATTTGCCCCTTTATCAATTCTATCTACACGAGTAATGATTGATTATACCATATCAACCACACTGCACACCTTATCATTCGAGGAATTATGGTACAACAAAATCAAATGAATGCCATCCCTATTATATCAAAACAGGTTAATTTAATTGTTTAGCATGGCAGTTAGCAACAAAAAGAAAGTCAATATTCTTCCAATAAAAAAGGTAGAAGCTGAAGAAATATTGTGTGCACCCACTGTATGTACTATTCCAGTCGCTTCATCCTTCACTTTAATGCTGGAAGAGCCTAAAAACACAACACAATGCTAAGAAAGTTATTCTGGAATGCATTGATATCAACAAATTTTTAACCCTAAAGACCAATAGAAATTAGCATGAGTTATATGGATAAGATAGCTAACAAATGAAGCTTCTTTTGGTCAAGCTCTCGTAAATTAATTAACCTTTCTTACATTTCTAATACAAAAATAAAAAAAAGTCATTAAAAAAATAAATTACACTCCCCTCCACCTAAAAATAGTCATTAATAACCTTTCTCATAAATTGCTTGAAATACAGAACTCTTCTTTTTAATTTTTAAAAATCACAACATCCTCGTGAGATATTAATATATGCTACACTTTAATATATTTCAATGTAAATCAGCCTCTTAGGAAAAACTTTCCACTCTTTGTGGCTCTCAGCATCATCAACAACTAATTTTGAACTCTTACTATCAAATTTACAACTTTAGAAGATGATATAAAATTTGGGCTTAGGATGTTTAAATTTTCATTTCATTTTCTCAGGTCTAAATTCCTAAATCAATAATAGCGTGTTCAAAATTAGCTAGGGGTAGACACTAGTAGTTGCACAGAGAAGAAAAATACCCCTAGAGACTTGTTTATCTTGCCACTTAAAGAGATCCATTTACAATAAAATAGACTAAAGTGTAGCACATTTCATTTCTTAGGAGAATTGTGTAATTTTTAAAATTAGAAGGAAAGGCAAACAATTGAAGTATCTCTCAAGCGAAAGAAGTGTAATTTACCCCAAAAATAAACCTAAAAAAGCATTTCAAGCAGGAGTATGTTTGGCTAAGAATGATGAAATTAATTTAAATTAAATAGTACTAAAAGGAAACATGCTAGGTGATATGAACTTGACACAACCTTGAATTTTACATTCTGCATACTAATATATTGTTGGGGTTGTATTACTCATGTTCCTTTATATCTATTCATTTAAGATGATAGCACATAAATTAAGAAATGCAATTAATACTCTCATTTGTATTAAAATTATTTTTAACTTTCTAATATGACCTCCATTATTATTCCTCTCTCATTTATAATAAGTGTAAAATATTTAACAATTAGGCGTAATTGGAAAGGTAGTACTTATAATATTGTCTTGAACTTATAAAAAGACACAAATAGGAACAATTTTTAATTTATTTTAAATGGACAAATAAAAAGGAACAAATGTAATAATAAACCATACAACAAAGTAGGAAACAAAACATTATGAGAGGCTGCTTGGTACTCACAATTGTAGTCAGTCCATCCAATGGCCATATTTTCAAGATCATATATCACTAGTTTGTTTGATAGCACCAAATCTGAAATTGAAAATAATTCAAAGTTAATAAAGGATATTGAGATCCAACACTAACAAGAAAATGTTTCCAAAATGAATAAAACTAGCTTCAGTCACACACACACACACAGAGGCAACCGAAAAGGCAAAGGTCCAACAGTAAGTTTACGAAAGTTTACTTAATTCAACGCAAATAGCTGAGTAGTGGAAAAGCTATAAGATGAATAATCAGTGCTAGAATTATAGGTCTTGGGTTATAAAGAGAAAGAGATAACCAACAATAATAAGCATATTATTGACAGGATGTGATACACTAACCTCCCCTATTTACACCAAACATGTTATTACTAGTACAAGTTGAAGCTCACTAACAATAAGACTTACAATCTAATGACCCTAATATCTTAACAATCAGAATCAGACTCAATTGGTGACTTAATGCACAAATTATGTTCCATAAACTTACACTAAGTCACTGGATTAATTTATAAGTGTCATTTAATTCTAAATTGTACCTCCAAGAAGGGTCATGTCCTTTCCATTCTTTGTTTGTGCCACACTTTTCTGCCAGCCAATACACCAGATACTACCCTGGGAGACAATCAAGGACAAATTAATATTAAGAAACACCATAATTAAATTCCAGTAATTAATTTATCAAACTGAGGTACTCGAATAGATTCAAAAGATACATAATATATCAGTAAAACTATCCAGATGACAATTTAAACCATCATTATAATTATTGAACAATAGATAAGAACCTTTAATTTACAATTAGACAATATCTTTATAATAATACATGCCATTTAATATGCGTGATAAACACAGAACACTCAGGTACATTCAAGAGATGGAGAAATCAGTTCAGACAACAGATTAACTTAAGATTAAAGCCCTTAAAAGAAAAACATATTTGTCATTTGAGTATTTGAGTATATAGCATCTACAAAACTTCTCAAATAAGAAGCTGGGTACATCTACAATGAAATGAAGTTCCTACTCACTTTAAACTGGAACAGGTAGTCGTGAGGATAAACTGTCAGAGAAAGAGAATCCTCAAAATGAAGCTTGACAACTGGAAATCCATGATCAACACTGCAAGATTACAATGGTCAACAAACTAAGGACTGAATATGCTAGACACTTAAGGTACACTTGTTGTCTTCATGAACTGATGAAATATTGAAATTTAATTCTCAAAAAGTAAAATGCATTTTAATTACCAAAACATCATTTGCACAGTTAATACCCAGTTACTATTTTAAAAGAAAACTACTCTTAACAGATTCTTTTGAAATATAAATTATTTCTAATGTAGCAACAAAAGGTTTATAGATTTCTATTCTACCTAAAATAATCAAACATGAGATTCTTTGTATATAACCATCCAACCTACTCAAGAGCTCCCTTCAGAAACAAAGAAAAAGGACAAAGTAATACAAAAGCCCAAAACTGAAAATTCAAAGGACCAAGTAAGGAGATTGGCATACATTTTTCTTTTTTTGTTTAACAAAGTCCTAATAGCACCCAATACATCAACTTCATTGAGAAGCTAATCAGTAATTTTAAAGTCACACCATGTCAATATATGTCAAAGCTCCATCCTTGCTCAAGTACACAAATTTTATTACACAGCCTCTGATCCTACTTACTACTGTCCTATGTCCTTTATTTTATCACAATTTTTTCCCCCCTGCAGGTTTCAGAATATTGGATTACCAAATATTATCAAACAGTCATAGATAGGATATTTATGAAGATATATTTAAATGGAAATATGATGTTGACACTTGACATCATACCCTATGGGCTAAACAACCAAGAAAATAAACCTGAAGTATCTCAGATAAATTATATGATATCGTAGGCCAATTAAAAACAATGAGGAATAAACCAATACTTATTCCAATATAACAGAGAAATGTAAAATTTCAATAAAAAAATGTCACAAAGATAAGAGTCGTACTTTCCAGTATACTGAAAACAACTAAATTGTTGCTCAACAAGATATAATTTCAGTCCAGGCTGCCGGGCCAAAACCTATCATAAAAAACATTCATGAATACTCAAGTGGAAATATTGATTCAGTTAAATCTTTATACATGCACTTACCTTTGGAATCAGTTCGTCATAAACTATGTCAGGAAGATAAGCCAAGGTTGTTCCACTATCTATTACTGTCCCCTTCCCACTTCCAGAATCAAATATATCTGAGGGAAGCTGTAGAATATCTGTATCAACCTCAATACTCTTCAAAACCACGTTGTAGTGTGCCCTATAATAGTCAAAAGACAGTTAAGGCATAATTTTTCAAACTCAAAATCTGAACTGAATATCAAATACACTATAACTTATAAGTATCTGAAAAAATATTTCACGAAAAAATTTCACAACTTAAACCAGTGGCCTCAGATGAATATACTTTCATAAAACTGAAGGCCTTAAAAGCAACAAAAACAGAAAAGAGACCTTCATTAAACATTAGGGACTAAGATCAGTCAACTTTTTGTTTACGAACTAAAAGTAAAAACTTAAAAAAATCCAGAGACTAAAAACATAATTAACCCAAAAAAATTACTTCAAATTGGTTCTTTATCATCAAGTTTTGTATTTGTTTCCTCTTAAATAAAGTCTCAAATTCGAAATCGAATTTATGTATGAAAAAAGAAATATACTGAGAAAATTAACTCTATACGATGCTATAAATTACCTAGAAATTGTCTGTATTCTAAACTAAAATTGATCGTAAAACAAAACTACTGATTTATGGTCACTGGCGGATGCAAATAGAGAGGAATGAGAGCAATTGTCCCACAAGCTAATTTTTTTCCCTAGAATACATTTGATAAATAAATTGCCCCCCATAAAAAAAATATTGTTCCTGTAACATAATTTTTTTCAAATGAATGTAAAAAGTTATAATATGATATCGTAGTTTATAGAAGTTTAAATATTTTGATTATTTTTCATGAAATTGTGTATTTTATAAAGCCTTATAATATTTTTTCTGTGAAAATATTATAGAATATTTCTTTGTCCCACTAAAAGAAATTTCTCGATCCACTGTTGTTTATGGTTCATTTATTCAATAATATTGGTTAAGCAAAATCAGTAAGAGGAAAGGGGCTGGGTAAAATTATGGGTGCAAGAAAACAATCAAGCATTACACAAATTCGGGAATGAGTTATCAATGTTTGTTGGTTCAAGTGACAAGAAACCTGATTTTCTTTAAGTAAGATAGGCCGGGTTGGATAACTTTTTTTACCCCCACAAAAACGGAAGACAAATTCGGCAGTGAGTCATCAATGTTTGTTGGTTCAAGTGACATGAAATTTGATTTTTCTCAAAGTAAAGAATCAAGCTTGAGTCTTATCTACAGAAAAAATAGGTGTTGAAAAAGCTTATCTTAAGCAGTAGTATCTGTTAAGTGATGATGTTAGGGGAGTTATTACCACCATATAGTTGCTTTGTAGTTTCTTTTTCTTTCCTCCTGGGCTTAGGCCCCTTTAAATTTAATTCCAAAAGGAAAAAGAAAAAATGAGTCCATCCAGCTTGATAATCGGATTATACCAGAGATCTAAATAAAAAATTCAACAACGAGTTTAAAAATGCATATAGGAAACTCGCCCCCACTAACTAGTACTACTCAACAAAATCAGCAGGAGGGAAAGGGGGTTGGTAAAATTGTGGGTGCAAGAAAACAATCAATCATTCCAGAAAACCAGAACTGTTTATATAGATAAAGGACAAAAAGGAATGAACCAAGCATAAACAGCATTTGCATGCCCTACAACATTATTCATTATTATCTTCCTGCTCTACCTAGTACTAGTTATCTCTTGCATCTGGTGCCTTGAAAGGAAACACTGAAGGACCAGGACCGGGTTGAGGGGCAGCATAACCGTCATGGTTAAGTCCATAGTTGCGGTAAGGCATGGCATTAGCATTATTCAAGGGAGAATAATACATTGGGGGGTTGTTAGAGGAAGACCCAATATTCATGTTATTGTTGTAACTTCCAAAATTCAAAACCCTATTGGCAAATTCAGGACTTATGTCATTGCGAAGTTGAAGAGTGTGAACTTGAGGTTCTGCAGGGTTTGGGGTATTGAGAAGATTCTCAGTCCCAGGTAATCCAAAAGTCATTACAGCATTAGCAGCTGCAGCGGCAAGCTCTTCACCGACATCATCTTCATCTTCCTCAACATCTTCATCTTCTTCCTCTTCAACTTCTACACGCTGTTTCTTGTTGGTGTTCCTAGGGGGTGGCTGTTCATGGCTGTGTTTTCCCTCATAAGTAGTAATCACATCTTTACTGTTGCTTGAATCACGTTCTACGTGCTTCCTTACGGAACACCCAGCACTTGTGCATTTGTAGTAGGCCCTAGAAAAGATATATCCATGAAAACTCGTTAAATTAATTCATATTGGCAAAACTGCATGAATGATATATATATATCACAGTTAATGTGAAGAGTGAAGACCTTAATCATGTGAATGAGTTTAATGAGGGTGCTTTTACGAATGTTGAAGGATAGTAGAAGCAAAACAATACAGTTGTAAAAAACTTTTACTTTTACTTTTGCTGTTATTTGGTAATTAACTGGTTGGTGTAGTAGAAATGAGAGAAAGATCAATGGGTGAGGGAGGGAGAAAAAGGTCACTTTGGAAAGATAGTCATTATGAGTTGTCACAAGCAAGTGAAAAATAAGCATAAAAAAATAATAAATATAATAAGTTATGTATAGATAACATAATTAATAAATGTAATAAGTGAATTAAAAAAAAAAAAGAGAGAAACAGAAAGAAGATAGAGAGAAAATGAGTGTATAGATATAATTATTAATTTTTTGGATATTAATGCTATGCATGAGAAAAAAATTTAAGTACCTTCCAAATTTATGGAGCAATAAATTTTAGATTTATATCTTATATATTTACTTTTTAACTAATTTGGTTCATCTAGTAATTAATTTTAAAATTAAATTTGAAACAATAATTAATAAAGAGAACTACCATATATAATTAACTAATTTATAATATTAATATTAATTATCGGTTATTAATTGGTGGGCATATGTAAAACAAACAATTTTGAGAGAGAGAAATAGAAGAGAAAATATGAAGATAGAGAGAAAGAGAAGAGTGGCCATAGGTAAAAAAAAAATGTGTGAAAAAAATAATTCCTCCATTACTCATCACATCTCTTACTCTTTTCTTTTTTTTTCTTTCCTTCTCTATCCCTCTCTTCTAACACACTCATCTCATACCCTTTCCGACGAATGAAAGAATCATTATTCAAATGATAAACAGATACGCAAAATAAGTGAAAATAGCCATGAGATCAGTAATGTCAAACTGAACAAATAGCCATGAGTTATGCAATCTATATATAACACATAGCATCACAGGTATATGTATGCATCATATCATTCATATTGTGCAGAGTCAAGAGAGAACAATATATATACCTAGGGTATAAATTTCCCCTGATAGTCTTCTGTCCATATTTGCGCCAGTGATAACCATCATCCACTTTCGTCACTTTTTTGCTCTCAATTCGCACTATCACTGCTGTTTCCCCGTGGAAAGACCTCCCAGACATCCATTTCTCAGATTCCTCCACGGATCTATTTCTCTTCCTGTAATACAAAATAAAATCATTTAATACACAAATTAATTAATTAATAAAAAAATATAAATTCTCATTAGACATTACTATGTGGTCATGGCCAATTTTGTGTGACACAATATTAATTTTTTTTGTAAATTAAAAAATGTACCTGAAGTGTCACACAGAGATCGACAAAACGATATAACTAGTCCTAAACCATGTAATAATTTTCGAAGAGCAAAAACCTGTTCTGAGAGGCAGATCCTCCCTCAACAATACTGGCTCTGTCTTCATCATCATTGTCAGCAGCATCTGTAGAAGGAACATCTTGAGTGACCCCCAAATCATTGTTAGGTCCAATGTTGTCATCTGTTTCAGAATCGGGGAGCCAAGAATCATCGGAAGTTGCGGGTCTGCAGGTTTCACTTCCGCCACCAACTTTGGCACTTGCTTCGTTGGAACAAGGAATTGGTTCCTCCTCATCAGGTATAGCATTAAGATCAAATGCCAATGGAAACTTCACCGTTTTCTCATCATTAACGGAGGACTGCACTTGTTGATCAGCAACTTGTGTGGGATGAGCAAGAGGTCGGCACCCTTCCAGTGCCACCACGCAATTATTATCACCAGAAACCTGATAAATTCATATATTGTAAATTATACGTACATTTTTAAGTGAATTACAAAAACGATTATCTAAACACACAGTTTACCGATCGATGCTAACACTTATTAGTAAGCATTTAGCATAAAGAGTTATGAAAGCAAAAGGGTACCTTTATATACACACAAAAAAAAAAAGGAGGGGGACATATACCTGAGAATTTGAAACAAATCCTCGGGACTTGTATTGGTTAGAGGTTCGTTTAGATCAAAATCCAAACCTCTTTTCTCTTTAGTGCAACTCCGTTTCTCAGAGAAACCAGCGTTGATGGACATGGTGTTGTGGTGAGAACAATGAAGCTTAAACCAATGAATTGAAGCGTTTGTTCTCAGTAGAGTTTGTACACAGAATGTCAAGGCAAAGGTGAGTATATGGACAATTTAAATGCAAAAATGGAAATCCCACAATACTAATTAACTATTGTTTTACAGCTACGGCGGGCTGTGATCACAAAAGGAAACTGCTTACTGTACATTTGTATATCTTAGCTGTTACATCATGTACAAAAGAGTAGTAAAGGAATTGGAGTTTAAAGCTTTGTTTTTTTTTTATTATTGATAAATGTTACTCGTTAATGGTTAGTTTTTTTTTTGTTAGTAGAGGGATTTGAACTTAGGACCTCTCCCTGATTCCTTCTTCCTTCATCACTAAGGAGGGACGGATCCAAAAACCTATTAAAGGGGGTGCTAATTTTTTTTCTTTTATAATTGTTTAAACATATAACTTCTAATAAATAATATATTTTTAAAAATATTTACTATATTTACACGTAAAATTGATATTAATTTTTATTTTAAATGATAATATCCTTAGCCGTTATTATAATAAAAACAAACATACAACTAGTTTTACATAATTTTACACTAGTTATCACCTTAACCATTGCAATAAATAACAACTAACACAACTAGTTTTACATAATTTTACACTAGTTAACCTTAACCCATTATTATAATAATAACATACATAATTAGTTTTATACAATTTTACACTAATTAATTTAAAAATATATATGTATATACATAAAAAATGTAACAACCTATCTTTGTTACAAATTTGTTATACTAAAACATTTTATTAAATATTATCATATGAAACTACATAGAAAATTTTTCACATTTAACACACACACACACACACACACACACACACACACACACACACACACACACACACACACACATATATATATATATATATATATATATATATATATATATATATATACCTACGTTCCTACATATAATGTACATCATCATATCATAAAAGTATTAGGTCTGCCTTTACAAAACTAAAAAATATATACGTGTATACAATAACAAAATAGTCCTCTTATATAAGACATTCACAACAACCTAAGTATTTATACATATGTCCTAAGCTGGTCCCCATACTATATACATATATATGAGAACATATACAAAAGGAGGGATCTCATCCCATCTTCAACATATACATCTGCTTTAGTCACGAGCGGTCTGAGAACCTGCAACATCACCACTATCTGCTCCCGTGCCAACCATACGATCATTGCAGTAATACAACACATATACAAACACAAAAGGCAAGAGTAAGCTTATTTATAAAAAGATCATAGATATACAAAGGTATAAGATTTACTTAAAGAAAAACTAAAATCAATCAATAATAGTAAATCAGATAACATCATCCAATAACACATACATCAATCTCATATACAATTTCATTATGAAATGTCGTGCTGACTCAACTCCATGTAGATTTCTACAACTTTTGGGCGGTCCTCATAGGCCTCATCCCCTACCATGGTCTCACTCTCTGACCATTCAGGGAGTCCCTTGTGCTGACCTTGTGGAGGAAGTGCGGTTTTATCGAATATAGACAAGTGTGGGTATTGACTTACCTCTGTAAGGTTTGCAAAACCTTCCATCTATAGGAATTCGCCCACTTGTCTATTCTATAGGCCCACCGTTAGCCACCACGAAAACCTCCGGCACTAGGTTGAGAGCCTACCTAGCACCCTCAACTTATGTGCCTACCCATATGCAATGTCACATAACAAGCCAAATAATTTTGATTGCCACAAGTTCCCTCTATGTTATAAATTCACCATTTTTCTCAAATTATGCTTATAAACCCATCCAGCAGTTCAATAAGCTCAAGTAAGGTATTCTCTCAATCTGAATCCTTACTCACAACACAACATCAACTTTAACAAAATGTGAATTTCCTAACATAGTTCTAGAACTTTTGTGGACATCTTCATCACACCCATACCATAGAAATAATTCAATTTAAAATAAATTTGAAAGGCATTTTATAGTATAAAAAATGAATTCTCGCTTAAGCGCCACTTTACTCTCGCTTAAGCTAGAATTTCAAGAATTAATTGTTCATTTCCAGGGTTCCTCGCTTAAGCTAGGATTTCCCTCGCTTAAGCTAGGATTTTTGGCGCTTAAGCTAGAACAGCTTCCAGACCAAAAAGTTCCCATGTCCCCTGTCTCGCTTAAGCGAGAACCACTCCGTTCTTAAGCGAAACAAGGTTGTAGAACCTCGAAAACATGCTTAAAACTCTTTAATGGCTATCAAATTCATTCTAATTCAAATTTTATATCAAACATATATACATCATTCCATACTCAAAAACAACATTCCAAGCATAGAATATACAATTAAAGCATTCAATCATATTAAAGCTTTCCTTACCTAAAATTCTTGATTCAAAACCTTGAAGAAGAAGCTAGGGAGGAGACTTGGTGATTCAAGAATGATCTCTACTCAACTTTTGCTATGAAATCAACTAGAGGAAACCTAAATCAATCCCAAAATGAGCTTCAATCAAATTTTCACCCACCAACCAAGATTCTACATGAAACTCATTTCTCATGTTCTTGGTAGGAGTTGAGAAAGAAACTAAGAGATCAAGAATAAAAAGGAATTGAACTTACCAACTAGAAATCAACTAAGGAGGCTCTAGAGAAGAAGAAATCAAGCTTTAAATTGATGTAGGAATTTCACTTCAACTCAAGAGAAAGAGAGAAAGCTTAGAAGGGAAGAAAGGAAAATGAACAAGATAAGGGAGAAGGAATTCCCAACGTTTAAGACTTTGGGAGTATTTGAAAATTTTCTATTAACACCTATGTTTCCTCTAAAGGCATCCCCTTCTCTTATTTTTTTCTTTCCTACAACTCAAGTAACTCATGTAAAAGTCCCAACAATAACCTTATCATCTAAGCTCAATCATACATGAAAAATTTAATACAACACTATAGCACATAACAAAACAATCTATTTATTAATAAAATTTTATTCCACTAAGTTATGTTGGCTATATGAATCACACAGTATAATCTCTTCTTGATCCATAGGAATCGAACACGGTACCGGGAGGTTTACAATCACTCACACACCATGCTCAACTAACTGAGCTAAACCTCCAGTATAATCTAAACATATGTAAAATTAATTATAATTAAATAAAATTATATAAATGCAAGATAACAATAACAAAATCTTATCTCATTGTGAAATCGACTACAAGAATCACAACATAATTTAAGTATATGTAAAATTAATTATAATTAAATAAAATTATATAAATGCAAGATTATATATATATATATATATATGTGTGTGTGTGTGTGTGTGTGTGTGTGTGTGTGTGTGTCATTATTGTAATAAAATAATAAAAAAAAAGTGTCATTGTAAGTTGTTCGTCATTATCATTTTTTTTTCAATTTTCAAATACATCAACTCCCACCATGACTCGTATTCCATAAATATATGGCCTATAGTCTTTCCCCTCTCACCTCAGGAAAGTGCTAGCTAAATACGAAAGTTTCTTTCTTATAATTTTTTTTTGACAGATCCTTCTTATAATTCTTATTAGTCACTCAAAAGAATATGAAAGAAATTAAATAATAAAAATATTTAAATATGAAATTACATGCATATAAAGGTAAGTAGGTAATAAAGTATTGAAAATTAAAAAATTAAATTAAATTAATTCTCTGTCAAAAAAATTAAATTAATGCTAAAAATATTAATGAATAATTGGTTCAAGTGGAGCGTCAATGATTAATCTATTGAAATATTGAAATTTATTTAAAGGTCTAACATCTTTTAATATATGTTATTTCATACACAAGTACTAGGAGATCGAACACTTGACCACATGTTTTAGAAACAAAATTATATGTCAACCATGTTTGTGACACCCTTTACCCCAAATACATTATTAAATACATAAAAGCAAAGAAAATAAATTAAAGTTCTCGTTTGCGGAAACAAATATCAAATTTAAAACTTTTTCTCATGCGGCAAAGAACATTACATTGAACATTCATCATAAAAAAAACTTAAGAATAACTTAGTACATGGCTCTGCAAAAGGCCACACGTAAAGTCCATAACAAAAAAAAAGAAAATCCAAAACTTAATAATCCACCTAAAAATTTAAAGTCCCAAAGTCAAAGACATAAAATATCCTAGTCCCGATGTCACAACCTATCAGAGCTTCACAAGTCCCATAATATAAAATAAAATAAAAGACATAAATAGAGGTTTATGCCTCCTCTCTAACGTCATCCTCTTGGTCCTGCTGGACATCACCTGTCACCAACACATACACAGGAAAACACAAAAAAACAAAGGGAGTGAGATACATCTCACTACATGCTCGTTGTATGAAAATGGAGACAGGTAGCAACACAAACACACATGACATTTAACATTAGTCAAACACATACGCATCAAGGTATTCATGTAATGCAATGTGTCATATATTCTTAGTATTGTATGCATGTGGTACCATTCAAAACTCTTTTGTGAAAGTAGCCTGGGAGTACGTGCAGTCGACGAATAGCCACACCATGGGCATCCGACACTAACAGTCTCAACCAGGATGATACCCCTAGCAGCTCGTCAGGGTTACCCAGTCTTACAAGATACTCCAACCCATGGGATCAGCATGAGCTTAAAGGAGATTCCAAACCAGATAACACCCCCAAGGTCAGAACTCAACGAGCTCTTCACGACCTCCCCAGTTAGGTTCATAAACTACTTTCAAAAACACATGTACATATCATGATGCATGATTCACGCAGATGCTCATGGCTTCTTTTAACTTATCACATGGAGGATCCCGTCTCACATAGGCTTGGTGCTTATTTATTTCATATCAACAATCACCATGGCATCCAAGCATACATACTTCACTTATATCAAGCATATTATACATTCATAACAATGTTCACAAGACACAACAAACACATATGCATAAAATCAAACCTTAATGTTTCCAACTCCAACATAATAATAATTTTTAGAATTATACCACAATTAACACTATAACAATATGCTAATAATCAATTAATAATATAAACAGTGCATTTTATATATAACTAATATTAAGATAATACGTGTAATTATCATAATACATTTACTTTTCTATATTAATAATATTAAGATTAAAACTAAAACAATAACCGAAATTGTTATTCTTTTAGCCAAATCAAATTCCAAATTATAATATAAAATATAAAATAATATTAATGTGAAATCAAAGCTTCCTATATATTCCCTTGTCTAAGCACATGGCAACGAACCCACGGGAGCATTATTCACAAATTGAATTCGATGCATGCAGCCACACAATAATTAAAGAAATTGAATATACATATATATAATTGAAATCTTCAAAGGTTTTGACACATACGTATGACTATATATATATATATATATATATATATATATATATATATATATATATATATATATATATATATAATAACCAAAATTCAATATATGCTTCAGAGGAAGATTCGTATTGGAATTTAAGGGAAAGTGCATATCAAATTGAAATAGCTATAGGCAAGCATAAAAAGCTATTTGAGTTCATGAGTTACATTATGCATAAAACTGTATGGCCAAATTTCAGAAAAAGCTACGGGCACGGATATTTCTTTCTTGCAACACCATCAATGAGAATGGAAATTGCCCAGTACCACTCCAGTATAATCAAATCGCGTAGAGAATATTAAACACAGTCTCAACAAAATATTCAGAGGAACAAAAATCATACGCAGTATACATACAAATTCAAATATAGTTCAATAATAATATATTAATCCCAAATTTGATTATCAAGAACCCTAAATGGCAAAAAGGTGCAAAAATAAAAAACACAAAATCACGCTAACAATAAAATGCTTTGGGGTATTCACAACCCATCCAATTGAAATTAAAACATAATATATGAAGAAAATAGACAACCAATTGGGGTCTAGGGCCAACCCCGCTATCCTCTACCATAGTCATACCCACGAGCGAGATAGTCTCACTCCCCCCTTACCTCGAAAGAGGCAGTTCCACAGCAAAAGTGCAAGCAACGGTGCTCCTTCGCAATCCCCCTTCACTCCTCCGTTTGCAGTTCTGACGGCACAGTTCCCAAATAGAGCAAAAGACAACGTGAATGTGAGGGAAGATTAGGTTTTTAAAAACAAAACCTAAAAGTTTTAGAGACTTGAATTGGGCTTCTAAAGACTAAAGGCCCAAAACATTTAACCCAACATTTTTTTTAAAACAAATATATAAAATATTTATTAGTAACTAATTTATTTTTATAAATATTTTTTTTTGTTAAAGAACGGGGTGTTACAATGTCCACAATGTTAGTTCAAGTGGTATATATGTTTGGTTCTTATAAAACAAAGTCTCGTGTTCAAATTTTGTCAGAAAATTTTCGTATGCAATTTTTTTTAGATCATTTTTTTTAGTATAATGACTATAACAAGGTTAGAACTTAGGACTTCTTGCATATTATCCAAATTCCTTCATCGCTAGGCCAATCTTAATGGGTTATGTCAAGTTAATTACAAGTAATCTAAACAAATTAAAAAATGATAAAGAAAATATTGATTTATGGTCTATTAATTCAAATCTTAATTAAATTATGGTTGTACCGGTGATAATTAAATATATATATATATATATATATATATATATGTTAATATTATAAAATATATTAAATAATGAATCAAGATAAAATTTTGTACCAACATTAAGTTGGTTCAAGTGAAACTAATCTAAAATATCTTAAGCAAAGTCTCAAGTTCGAATTTTGTAAATAAAAATAAAAACTCGGTTGGAAGGAAAGACGTTAGTCATCAATAAAATCGATGAATACTTTACACATATAACATAAAAAAAATATAAAATTTTAAATTAATATGAAATCATCATATTATATTATATTATTGTAAGATAAAAGGTTAATAAAAAAATATATTAAATAATACTACCTCCGTCCCTATTTATAAGACATTGTTGACTAAATTATGCTTATTAAGAAAGTTTGTTAATCTAGGTATTAATAATAAATTTGTATGTAACTGTAATATTTTTTCAATTTTACCCTTGACATTATTGGGATTAATAATGAGAGTCTATTCATCTTCTTCAATCTTTATAGGAGAGAGAAAGAGACATTCAGAGTAACATTCAATTAATGTATTATAATAAATAAGGGTATTTTAGACAAAAAAATAATTAATGCATAAGATAGTCAAAATAAAGTCTTATAAAAAGGGACAAGGGTTTTCAAAACAACGACTTATAAATAGGAACGAAGGTAGTACTTAATAAGTAGGCCTTGTATGTGGACTTTTCGTGGTTTGAAATTGAGCTTTTATTTGGTTAAGAGAATAGTTGAATAAAAAAACTTGAACATAATTTTTAAAAAATAAAGAAAAAATTTACTTCAAATTGATTCTTATCATCAAGTTTTGTATTTGTTTCCTCTTAAATAAAGTCTCAAATATGAAATTGAATTTATGCATAAAAAACATCTCTACCGAGAAAATTAACTCGACCATGCTATAAATTACCTGTAATCTAAACTAAAATTGATCATGAAACCACTGATTTATGATTTATTAATTCAATAATGGATAAACTATGTTTGAATTAATTGGTGACAATTAAATATATACTTTTAATATTGTAATATATTTAATTCATTATAAACTTTATAATGAATTAAATAAGGTAAAAATTTAAGTCAGTAAAAAATAAATAAGTTATATTCTTGTAAGATAAAAAATATTCATATTTAATTTAATAATATATTTAATAATTCAAAATTTCTCTTCTATTTCATCTAGTCTATCACCATTCTATTATACCTCAGTTAACTCCAGTCTCCAGTCGCCTCATTTTTCACTTCTTCTTGTTCACTTACCACTTTTTTTTTTTAACAGCCAAATAAGGTATATATAAAATATAAGGTGGGTATAAGAGATACCCAAAAAAGTGTACAAAAAACAGCTCTACCAGGAGCATCAGCCGAACAAACATCTTGTCAATGGTTACATTATATTTACATACATGATTGATGGAAATATTAAATAACCATTGAGCCTTTAGTTACCACGCGATAATAATGCTGCCATAAAAACACCACCAACAAATCACCAGATATTGAGCCTTCATGTTTTGAATTCCATCTAGAGCTACCATGGCATCATTTCTATATTCCAAATGTGTTCTCCTTAAAGTCACTCCATGGACCATTCATACATGGAAGCCTTAAAACTCCCCATCTTTGATTTCGGCCATAACCAGGAAGTGTATATCACAGAATCCACCATCTTGTCTATATCTACCACACCATTTTGGAAAATAACACTATTCCTGTTAAACCATATAGTCCAAATAACTGCTATCCACACCACCCTCCAGGCCATTTTCCTTTTCCTGCGTTGTACCAACCCACGATGCTGTAAAAAATGTGCTTTTGCGCATTGTGGTAGTGCTTGTTGCGATCCCATCCATAGATAAGATCGGTTCCATACCTCATATGTAAATCTGCAGGAAAAAAACATATGAGAAGAGGTTTCCAAATGATTATTGCAAAAAATGCAACAGTCATTGTCAACTGCAATATTCCTAGAGATCAGATTCTGTTTTGTTTGGATCCTATTCAGAAACATTTTCCAAACAAAACATGTAGCTTTGGTGGGTACTGGTATGCTCCAAAGACACTTATAAAGACCAGCTTCAGATGTATTCCCATAATTATGTAGCAGATTATACACATTCTTTACGGAGTAAGATTTTGAGCTATCTCCTTTCCAAATCCAGTGATCCTCCACACCTTTTCTGGGTTTTACTACTTCAAGTTGCTCCATCATATCCTCTAATAAAGCCACCTCCCAAACAAACCATTGTCTTCTCCAAGATAGATTCCACCTCCACACATCCTCCCTCCACTCACCTACTTGTGCTACTGTACAGTTTTTCTATTTAGAATTTGCCATCAGCCTCTCATATTTTGAGCCAAGTGTTTGTGATCCACTGTACCAGTGATGCCAAAAGCTAGTGTCTGACCCGTCACCCAGCTCCCAACCAATGTAGCTTTTAAGCCAGCAATTTGATTCTTGGAGAGCACATAACTTGTGTAGGTCACTCCACCATATAGAAATATTTCTTGCTTGACCAATATTATAATCCATACCAACCTCCCCATATTTAGCTCTAATAATTTTGACCCAAAAGCTATTTTTCTCTGTCAGCAGCCTCCACATCCATTTTATCACCAAAGCTTTATTGAATAGATGTATGTTCTAGATTCCCAGTCCACCTTTTTCCCTAGGAGAGCACACAATACCCCACTTCACCCATGGCAGTTTTCTTTCCCCTTCTTTTGCTCCCCACAGAAAATTCCGCTGGATAGAATTGATCTTATTTACCACTTTTGTAGGGATCTTAAAAAAAGAGATGAAGTATAAAGGGATTGATGACAAAACAGATTTCAGAAAACAAATCCTCCCTCCAAATGATAAATGTCTTCCTTTCCACCATGCCAACTTCCTTTTCAACTTGTCAATCACATGCTGCCATGTACTTTCTTTCCTTGGATCAACGCCCACTGGTAATCCCAAATATACAAAAGGAATTTCCATCATTTTACAATTCAACACTGCCGCATACCTTTGTATCACCTGACTTTCTACATCCACTCCTGTTATTTTGCTCTTCGAAAAATTAACCTTCAAGCCTGACAGAAACTCAAAACACCTAAGCATTGACTTCATAACAAGCACATTCTGCACATTTGACTCTACCAGAAACACCGTATCATCAGCGAATTGTAAAACTGAAATTGGTACATGTGAATTTCCCACTTTCAAACCAGATAACAGTTGTTGTGCTTCCACTAATCTAACCAATCCAGATAGACCCTCTGCAACAATGAGGAAGAGGAATGGGGCAAGTGGGTCACCTTGCCTAAGACCCTTTTGGATATTGAATTCTTTGTTTGGGCTACCGTTGACTAAAACTGGCATAGTCGTTGATTCCAGACAACATTGTATCCACCTAATCCATTTATTGCAGAATCCCAGTTTGTGCATCATATAAAAGAGGAAATTCCACCTCACCGAGTCGTATGCCTTTTCGAAATTTTGAACACTAAGCTTGGTTTCTTCTTCGTTTTCACCTCATGTACTGCTTCATTTGCCACCACAATTCCATCTAACATACTTCTCTCCCCCCCACAAACTAAAGGCTTTTTATTTCATTTTCTAACATTTTTCATTAAATGTTGAGTTTTATACTATCATTCAATCATAAATCACAATTAGTATGACTTTTAAGATAGTTATTGTAAAAATTAACAAACTTACCATACATAGTGGATTGTAATTGGATGATAGTATAAAACTATATTTTACACTGTCAATACATAGCCCTTTTTTTTTCTAAAATGTTTTATATTAGAAAAAAAAAAACAAGGAAAGCAATTTAAACAAAGCCAAATGAATGCTCGTCGTCCTTGACAATTGGCTTAAGAAACGAAATTAAAGGATTCAATATAAAATATTTTAAAAAAATTATTATTAGAACTTTTTTTAATTAAAAATTTATTAAAAACTGTTTGTGTAACATGTAACCAAAAAAAACTGTTTTGGTAAGGTGCAATTAAATTCAAAAACATTTAGATTATGCAACCCAATTCAGTCAATTCTCATTAACAGTTGTAATCCAATAAAAATATCTTAAATGATTAACACATTTTTATTCGAGTAAATTAAAATTAAAATATTAATATTTTAAATTGATTAAATTAATATTAGAAGTTGCAATATTTTTTAGTTTTTTTATCAATAAGAATCGAACACATGTACCAGGAGATGGACATTTACAACAACTTACACATACTGCTCAACAGTTAAACCCCTTGGTATATTTTTTAGTTATGATTCATGCATGAAATATTTTAATTAATAAAAAATTAAATTCCAAAAATATTTAATAGAAGAATAATTAATCTATTTTTATTAAATACATGAAGTTATAATAGAAAAATTAAATTTCATAATTGACTCGAAAGTCTGAATATATGGTAAAATATTAATAAATTCTTACCATAAAATGATGAAAATATATAATGATTATGCTTGTAATAAATTAAAAATTAAAATTTTGAATTGTGAAAATTTTTCCATAAAGATGATTTTCATATTCAAAATTTGAAATTCTGTAATGATATATTGATAACAATTTTACCATAAAATGATGAAAATATTAATGATTATGCTTGTAATAAATTAAAATTAAAATTTTGTATTGTGAAATTTTTTCCATAAAGATGATTTTGAGATTCAAATTTTGAAATTATGTAATAATATATTGATAACAATTTTACCATAAAATGGTGAAAATATTAATGATTATGCTTGTAATAAATTAAAAATTAAAATTTTGAATTGTGAAATTTTTTCCATAAAGATAATTTTGAGATTCAAATTTTGAAATTCTGTAATAATATATTGATAACAATTTAAATATAATGTAATAAATTAAAAATTAAATTTTTGAATTGTGAAAAAGAGTAGTATTAATGCAAAATTTTCCATAAAGATTACTTGGAGATTCAAATTTTGAAAATTTCCATAACAATTCAAATTAAAATTTATTTTTATTGCTCAAAATTAGTTTCAAATATAAAATAAATGAGGGACTAAAAATGGACAAAACAGAGACTAATTTTGAGCAATTAAAATAAATGTGAGACTAAAAGTGGGCAAAAAAAATTATAAGAATCAAAAATTGAAATCTAAAAAAGATGAGAGATTAAAAACTTAATTAACCCTACATAATTTTATGGAAAATCGATAAAGGACAATAACTAGGATTTATTGTAAGCTTGAGAGTTGAAAGTTAAGAAGAAAAGAGTGACCTAAAAGCTCTAAGTTAAAAGAAAATATTTAATTCATTAGGGTCAGCCTAATGATAAGAGATTTTGATAGTATGTATGAGATTATAAGTTTTAACCTTAGTACCACCATTGTAAGCCAAAAAAAAAGAAGGGATTTTGCTTAAGAATTGATAATAAAAATTTTCATTGAAAATTACATCAATGATGTATTAAAAATTACATTGTTAATACATTAATGACATTTTTAATACAAAAAAAAAACAGTCCAACATTTGCCTAAAAAGATATCAATTAATGAAATTAAATACATGCAAATGCAATTAATTAATTCACTATAATATTAAATTATTAAAAATTATGGAAAATATCGATAATTTTGTTTTTTTAAGAAATTAATAATTTTGTCAAGCGTGAGTATTTTGCCTCCTAAATATTAATGGCGGTAAAAAGAGCTTCCAGTATATAATAGTAAGTTATGGTGATTGTAGAAATTATCATGGTCAAGACTCCGAGTAGAATGCAGTAAAAAAAAAAAAAGACTCCAAGTAGAAATACACCATCATTATTTATAATGTTTTTTGGCACATTTAATGTCTCGTTATAGTATTTTTTTTTTGTCATTAGTGCAAAATATTTACTGATTTTATCAATAAATTCTGCAAAAAAAATTGATTTTATCAATAATTAATCTTCGTAAACCTAACTGGTCATATTTAGTGAAGTCTCTCCTTTCAATAACCATATTTTATTTACAAGACTCAAATCCAAGATTTTGCTTAAAGAATCTGAATTCAGTTCCATTCAGACTAATAATCACTTTTATAAAACTGATTTATTTTAAAATCATTTTTTATAAACTTTAATTTTGAGAACAACTTTGTAAAAACTTTGTTACCATCTGAATTTATGTTCACTATTCACCATTTATCATCATAACTGTGATTATTAACTCGTCTTTTGACAGAATTATAAGTACAGATGTTGCATTGTAGGCTTTGGATTTCTGATAGTACTGCTTCTTTCGGTACCACAAAAGACAATGTGATTATTGTTATAAAGCTATAAAAAATTGGGTGTTTGATATATTATTCAACAAAAAAATAGATACTTTAATTCCTTGTCGTTCAAACTCGAAACAAGCCGAAATAAGAATACAAGAAAAGAACAGCAGAGCTAGCTCAAATTAGCCTCTAGACACGGCAACGAACAAACAAAAGAACATGTTCACGAAGCTTGCATACAAAGAGAAATGCTCTTCTCTTTCTTGAGTTGCAAATGTCCAATTTTGATGATTCCAAATTATGGCCATTCTAATTTAAAACCTGATTACAAATACTAAATGTTTCTTTTACTTTTAGAGGCTGATAAAGATGCACTGTGCTAACATTAGTAAAACTCATCCTCTTCAAAAAAAATAAAAAAATTAGTAAAACTCATCTGCTGTTGATTGCTACAAGTAAATTTTATTATTTAACTAACTTTTGAATGAACAACAATATTCATTGTCATCGTCATTAAAAAGTCAAGGCAATACATTCATTAGGAAATCAATTAAAAAAATACTGAAAAGAAAAAAGTTAAAAATATTTGCCCCTTTATCAATTCTATCTACACGAGTAATGATTGATTATACCATATCAACCACACTGCACACCTTATCATTCGAGGAATTATGGTACAACAAAATCAAATGAGTGCCATCCCTATTATATCAAAACAGGTTAATTTAATTGTTTAGCATGGCAGTTAGCAACAAAAAGAAAGTCAATATTCTTCCAATAAAAAAGGTAGAAGCTGAAGAAATATTGTGTGCACCCACTGTATGTACTATTCCAGTCGCTTCATCCTTCACTTTAATGCTGGAAGAGCCTAAAAACACAACACAATGCTAAGAAAGTTATTCTGGAATGCATTGATATCAACAAATTTTTAACCCTAAAGACCAATAGAAATTAGCATGAGTTATATGGATAAGATAGCTAACAAATGAAGCTTCTTTTGGTCAAGCTCTCGTAAATTAATTAACCTTTCTTACATTTCTAATACAAAAATAAAAAAAAGTCATTAAAAAAATAAATTACACTCCCCTCCACCTAAAAATAGTCATTAATAACCTTTCTCGTAAATTGCTTGAAATACAGAACTCTTCTTTTTAATTTTTAAAAATCACAACATCCTCGTGAGATATTAATATATGCTACACTTTAATATATTTCAATGTAAATCAGCCTCTTAGGAAAAACTTTCCACTCTTTGTGGCTCTCAGCATCATCAACAACTAATTTTGAACTCTTACTATCAAATTTACAACTTTAGAAGATGATATAAAATTTGGGCTTAGGATGTTTAAATTTTCATTTCATTTTCTCAGGTCTAAATTCCTAAATCAATAATAGCGTGTTCAAAATTAGCTAGGGGTAGACACTAGTAGTTGCACAGAGAAGAAAAATACCCCTAGAGACTTGTTTATCTTGCCACTTAAAGAGATCCATTTACAATAAAATAGACTAAAGTGTAGCACATTTCATTTCTTAGGAGAATTGTGTAATTTTTAAAATTAGAAGGAAAGGCAAACAATTGAAGTATCTCTCAAGCGAAAGAAGTGTAATTTACCCCAAAAATAAACCTAAAAAAGCATTTCAAGCAGGAGTATGTTTGGCTAAGAATGATGAAATTAATTTAAATTAAATAGTACTAAAAGGAAACATGCTAGGTGATATGAACTTGACACAACCTTGAATTTTACATTCTGCATACTAATATATTATTGGGGTTGTATTACTCATGTTCCTTTATATCTATTCATTTAAGATGATAGCACATAAATTAAGAAATGCAATTAATACTCTCATTTATATTAAAATTATTTTTAACTTTCTAATATGACCTCCATTATTATTCCTCTCTCATTTATAATAAGTGTAAAATATTTAACAATTAGGCGTAATTGGAAAGGTAGTACTTATAATATTGTCTTGAACTTATAAAAAGACACAAATAGGAACATTTTTTAATTTATTTTAAATGGACAAATAAAAAGGAACAAATGTAATAATAAACCATACAACAAAGTAGGAAACAAAACATTATGAGAGGCTGCTTGGTACTCACAATTGTAGTCAGTCCATCCAATGGCCATATTTTCAAGATCATATATCACTAGTTTGTTTGATAGCACCAAATCTGAAATTGAAAATAATTCAAAGTTAATAAAGGATATTGAGATCCAACACTAACAAGAAAATGTTTCCAAAATGAATAAAACTAGCTTCAGTCACACACACACACACAGAGGCAACCGAAAAGGCAAAGGTCCAACAGTAAGTTTACGAAAGTTTACTTAATTCACCGCAAATAGCTGAGTAGTGGAAAAGCTATAAGATGAATAATCAGTGCTAGAATTATAGGTCTTGGGTTATAAAGAGAAAGAGATAACCAACAATAATAAGCATATTATTGACAGGATGTGATACACTAACCTCCCCTATTTACACCAAACATGTTATTACTAGTACAAGTTGAAGCTCACTAACAATAAGACTTACAATCTAATGACCCTAATATCTTAACAATCAGAATCAGACTCAATTGGTGACTTAATGCACAAATTATGTTCCATAAACTTACACTAAGTCACTGGATTAATTTATAAGTGTCATTTAATTCTAAATTGTACCTCCAAGAAGGGTCATGTCCTTTCCATTCTTTGTTTGTGCCACACTTTTCTGCCAGCCAATACACCAGATACTACCCTGGGAGACAATCAAGGACAAATTAATATTAAGAAACACCATAATTAAATTCCAGTAATTAATTTATCAAACTGAGGTACTCGAATAGATTCAAAAGATACATAATATATCAGTAAAACTATCCAGATGACAATTTAAACCATCATTATAATTATTGAACAATAGATAAGAACCTTTAATTTACAATTAGACAATATCTTTATAATAATACATGCCATTTAATATGCGTGATAAACACAGAACACTCAGGTACATTCAAGAGATGGAGAAATCAGTTCAGACAACAGATTAACTTAAGATTAAAGCCCTTAAAAGAAAAACATATTTGTCATTTGAGTATTTGAGTATATAGCATCTACAAAACTTCTCAAATAAGAAGCTGGGTACATCTACAATGAAATGAAGTTCCTACTCACTTTAAACTGGAACAGGTAGTCGTGAGGATAAACTGTCAGAGAAAGAGAATCCTCAAAATGAAGCTTGACAACTGGAAATCCATGATCAACACTGCAAGATTACAATGGTCAACAAACTAAGGACTGAATATGCTAGACACTTAAGGTACACTTGTTGTCTTCATGAACTGATGAAATATTGAAATTTAATTCTCAAAAAGTAAAATGCATTTTAATTACCAAAACATCATTTGCACAGTTAATACCCAGTTACTATTTTAAAAGAAAACTACTCTTAACAGATTCTTTTGAAATATAAATTATTTCTAATGTAGCAACAAAAGGTTTATAGATTTCTATTCTACCTAAAATAATCAAACATGAGATTCTTTGTATATAACCATCCAACCTACTCAAGAGCTCCCTTCAGAAACAAAGAAAAAGGACAAAGTAATACAAAAGCCCAAAACTGAAAATTCAAAGGACCAAGTAAGGAGATTGGCATACATTTTTCTTTTTTTGTTTAACAAAGTCCTAATAGCACCCAATACATCAACTTCATTGAGAAGCTAATCAGTAATTTTAAAGTCACACCATGTCAATATATGTCAAAGCTCCATCCTTGCTCAAGTACACAAATTTTATTACACAGCCTCTGATCCTACTTACTACTGTCCTATGTCCTTTATTTTATCACAATTTTTTCCCCCCTGCAGGTTTCAGAATATTGGATTACCAAATATTATCAAACAGTCATAGATAGGATATTTATGAAGATATATTTAAATGGAAATATGATGTTGACACTTGACATCATACCCTATGGGCTAAACAACCAAGAAAATAAACCTGAAGTATCTCAGATAAATTATATGATATCGTAGGCCAATTAAAAACAATGAGGAATAAACCAATACTTATTCCAATATAACAGAGAAATGTAAAATTTCAATAAAAAAATGTCACAAAGATAAGAGTCGTACTTTCCAGTATACTGAAAACAACTAAATTGTTGCTCAACAAGATATAATTTCAGTCCAGGCTGCCGGGCCAAAACCTATCATAAAAAACATTCATGAATACTCAAGTGGAAATATTGATTCAGTTAAATCTTTATACATGCACTTACCTTTGGAATCAGTTCGTCATAAACTATGTCAGGAAGATAAGCCAAGGTTGTTCCACTATCTATTACTGTCCCCTTCCCACTTCCAGAATCAAATATATCTGAGGGAAGCTGTAGAATATCTGTATCAACCTCAATACTCTTCAAAACCACGTTGTAGTGTGCCCTATAATAGTCAAAAGACAGTTAAGGCATAATTTTTCAAACTCAAAATCTGAACTGAATATCAAATACACTATAACTTATAAGTATCTGAAAAAATATTTCACGAAAAAATTTCACAACTTAAACCAGTGGCCTCAGATGAATATACTTTCATAAAACTGAAGGCCTTAAAAGCAACAAAAACAGAAAAGAGACCTTCATTAAACATTAGGGACTAAGATCAGTCAACTTTTTGTTTACGAACTAAAAGTAAAAACTTAAAAAAATCCAGAGACTAAAAACAAATTAACCCAAAAAAATTACTTCAAATTGGTTCTTTATCATCAAGTTTTGTATTTGTTTCCTCTTAAATAAAGTCTCAAATTCGAAATTGAATTTATGTATGAAAAAAGAAATATACTGAGAAAATTAACTCTATACGATGCTATAAATTACCTAGAAATTGTCTGTATTCTAAACTAAAATTGATCGTAAAACAAAACTACTGATTTATGGTCACTGGCGGATGCAAATAGAGAGGAATGAGAGCAATTGTCCCACAAGCTAATTTTTTTTCCCTAGAATACATTTGATAAATAAATTGGCCCCCATAAAAAAAATATTGTTCCTGTAACATAATTTTTTTCAAATGAATGTAAAAAGTTATAATATGATATCGTAGTTTATAGAAGTTTAAATATTTTGATTATTTTTCATGAAATTGTGTATTTTATAAAGCCTTATAATATTTTTTCTGTGAAAATATTATAGAATATTTCTTTGTCCCACTAAAAGAAATTTCTTGATCCACTGTTGTTTATGGTTCATTTATTCAATAATATTGGTTAAGCAAAATCAGTAAGAGGAAAGGGGCTGGGTAAAATTATGGGTGCAAGAAAACAATCAAGCATTACACAAATTCGGGAATGAGTTATCAATGTTTGTTGGTTCAAGTGACAAGAAACCTGATTTTCTTTAAGTAAGATAGGCCGGGTTGGATAACTTTTTTTACCCCCACAAAAACGGAAGACAAATTCGGCAATGAGTCATCAATGTTTGTTAGTTCAAGTGACATGAAATTTGATTTTTCTCAAAGTAAAGAATCAAGCTTGAGTCTTATCTACAGAAAAAATAGGTGTTGAAAAAGCTTATCTTAAGCAGTAGTATTTGTTAAGTGATGATGTTAGGGGAGTTATTACCACCATATAGTTGCTTTGTAGTTTCTTTTTCTTTCCTCCTGGGCTTAGGCCCCTTTAAATTTAATTCCAAAAGGAAAAAGAAAAAATGAGTCCATCCAGCTTGATAATCGGATTATACCAGAGATCTAAATAAAAAATTCAACAACGAGTTTAAAAATGCGTATAGGAAACTCGCCCCCACTAACTAGTACTACTCAACAAAATCAGCAGGAGGGAAAGGGGGTTGGTAAAATTGTGGGTGCAAGAAAACAATCAATCATTCCAGAAAACCAGAACTGTTTATATAGATAAAGGACAAAAAGGAATGATGAACCAAGCATAAACAGCATTTGCATGCCCTACAACATTATTCATTATTATCTTCCTGCTCTACCTAGTACTAGTTATCTCTTGCATCTGGTGCCTTGAAAGGAAACACTGAAGGACCAGGACCGGGTTGAGGGGCAGCATAACCGTCATGGTTAAGTCCATAGTTGCGGTAAGGCATGGCATTAGCATTATTCAAGGGAGAATAATACATTGGGGGGTTGTTGGAGGAAGACCCAATATTCATGTTATTGTTGTAACTTCCAAAATTCAGAACCCTATTGGCAAATTCAGGACTTATGTCATTGCAAAGTTGAAGAGTGTGAACTTGAGGTTCTGCAGGGTTTGGGGTATTGAGAAGATTCTCAGTCCCAGGCAATCCAAAAGTCATTACAGCATTAGCAGCTGCAGCGGCAAGCTCTTCACCGACATCATCTTCTTCTTCTTCCTCTTCAACATCTACACGCTGTTTCTTGTTGGTGTTCCTAGGGGGTGGCTGTTCATGGCTGTGTTTTCCCTCATAAGTAGTAATCACATCTTTACTGTTGCTTGAATCACGTTCTACGTGCTTCCTTACGGAACACCCAGCACTTGTGCATTTGTAGTAGGCCCTAGAAAAGATATATCCATGAAAACTCGTTAAATTAATTCATATTGGCAAAACTGCATGAATGATATATATATATCACAGTTAATGTGAAGAGTGAAGACCTTAATCATGTGAATGAGTTTAATGAGGGTGCTTTTACGAATGTTGAAGGATAGTAGAAGCAAAACAATACAGTTGTAACAAACTTTTACTTTTACTTTTGCTGTTATTTGGTAATTAACTGGTTGGTGTAGTAGAAATGAGAGAAAGATCAATGGGTGAGGGAGGGAGAAAAAGGTCACTTTGGAAAGATAGTCATTATGAGTTGTCACAAGCAAGTGAAAAATAAGCATAAAAAAATAATAAATATAATAAGTTATGTATAGATAACATAATTAATAAATGTAATAAGTGAATTAAAAAAAAAAAGAGAGAAACAGAAAGAAGATAGAGAGAAAATGAGTGTATAGATATAATTATTAATTTTTTGGATATTAATGCTATGCATGAGAAAAAAAATTAAGTACCTTCCAAATTTATGGAGCAATAAATTTTAGATTTATATCTTATATATTTACTTTTTAACTAATTTGGTTCATCTAGTAATTAATTTTAAAATTAAATTTGAAACAATAATTAATAAAGAGAACTACCATATATAAGTAACTAATTTATAATATTAATATTAATTATCGGTTATTAATTGGTGGGCATATGTAAAACAAACAATTTTGAGAGAGAGAAATAGAAGAGAAAATATGAAGAAAGAGAGAAAGAGAAGAGTGGCCATAGGTAAAAAAAAATGTATGAAAAAAATAATTCCTCCATTACTCATCACATCTCTTACTCTTTTCTTTTTTTTTCTTTCCTTCTCTATCCCTCTCTTCTAACACACTCATCTCATACCCTTTCCGACGAATGAAAGAATCATTATTCAAATGATAAACAGATACGCAAAATAAGTGAAAATAGCCATGAGATCAGTAATGTCAAACTGAACAAATAGCCATGAGTTATGCAATCTATATATAACACATAGCATCACAGGTATATGTATGCATCATATCATTCATATTGTGCAGAGTCAAGAGAGAACAATATATATACCTAGGGTATAAATTTCCCCTGATAGTCTTCTGTCCATATTTGCGCCAGCGATAACCATCATCCACTTTCGTCACTTTTTTGCTCTCAATTCGCACTGTCACTGCTGTTTCCCCGTGGAAAGACCTCCCAGACATCCATTTCTCAGATTCCTCCACGGATCTATTTCTCTTCCTGTAATACAAAATAAAATCATTTAATACACAAATTAATTAATTAATAAAAAAATATAAATTCTCATTAGACATTACTATGTGGTCATGGCCAATTTTGTGTGACACAATATTAATTTTTTTTGTAAATTAAAAAATGTACCTGAAGTGTCACACAGAGATCGACAAAACGATATAACTAGTCCTAAACCATGTAATAATTTTCGAAGAGCAAAAACCTGTTCTGAGAGGCAGATCCTCCCTCAACAATACTGGCTCTGTCTTCATCATCATTGTCAGCAGCATCTGTAGAAGGAACATCTTGAGTGACCCCCAAATCATTGTTAGGTCCAATGTTGTCATCTGTTTCAGAATCGGGGAGCCAAGAATCATCGGAAGTTGCGGGTCTGCAGGTTTCACTTCCGCCACCAACTTTGACACTTGCTTCGTTGGAACAAGGAATTGGTTCCTCCTCATCAGGTATAGCATTAAGATCAAATGGCAATGGAAACTTCACCGTTTTCTCATCATTAACGGAGGACTGCACTTGTTGATCAGCAACTTGTGTGGGATGAGCAAGAGGTTGGCACCCTTCCATTGCCACCACGCAATTATTATCACCAGAAACCTGATAAATTCATATATTGTAAATTATACGTACATTTTTAAGTGAATTACAAAAATGATTATCTAAACACACAGTTTACCGATCGAGTATTGAAAAGTATACCGATGCTAACACTTATTAGTAAGCATTTAGCATAAAGAGTTATGAAAGCAAAAGGGTACCTTTATATACACAAAAAAAAAAAAAGGAGGGGGACATATACCTGAGAATTTGAAACCAAATCCTCGGGACTTGTATTGGTTAGAGGTTCGTTTAGATCAAAATCCAAACCTCTTTTCTCTTTAGTGCAACTCCGTTTCTCAGAGAAACCAGCTTTGATGGACATGGTGTTGTGGTGAGAACAATGAAGCTTAAACCAATGAATTGAAGCGTTTGCTCTCAGTAGAGTTTGTACACAGAATGTCAAGGCAAAGGTGAGTATATGGACAATTTAAATGCAAAAATGGAAATCCCACAATACTAATTAACTATTGTTTTACAGCTACGGCGGGCTGTGATCACAAAAGGAAACTGCTTACTGTACATTTGTATATCTTAGCTGTTACATCATGTACAAAAGAGTAGTAAAGGAATTGGAGTTTAAAGCTTTGTTTTTTTTTATTATTGATAAATGTTACTCGTTAATGGTTAGTTTTTTTTTGTTAGTAGAGGGATTCGAACTTACGACCTCTCCCTGTTTCCTTCTTCCTTCATCACTAAGGAGGGACGGATCCAAAAACCTATTAAAGGGGGTGCTAATTTTTTTTTCTTTTATAATTGTTTAAACGTATAACTTCTAATAAATAATAAAAATTTTAAATATATTTACTATTTTTACACGTAAAATTGATATTAATTTTTATTTTAAATGATAATATCCTTAGCCGTTATTATAATAAAAACAAACATACAACTAGTTTTACATAATTTTACACTAGTTATCACCTTAACCATTGCAATAAATAACAACAAACACAACTAGTTTTACATAATTTTACACTAGTTAACCTTAACCCATTATTATAATAATAACATACATAATTAGTTTTATACAATTTTACACTAATTAATTTAAAAATATATATGTATATACATAAAAAATGTAACAACCTATCTTTGTTACAAATTTGTTATACTAAAACATTTTATTAAATATTATCATATGAAACTACATAGAAAATTTTTCACATTTAACACACACACACACACATATATATATACCTACTTTCCTACATATAATGTACATCATCATATCATAAAAGTATTAGGTCTACCTTTACAAAACTAAAAAATATATATGTGTATACAATACCAAAATAGTCCTCTTATATAAGACATTCACAACAACCTAAGTATTTATACATATGTCCTAAGTTGGTCCCCATACTATATACATATATATGAGAACATATACAAAAGGAGGGATTTCATCCCATCTTCAACATATACATCTGCTTTAGTCACGAGCGGTCTGAGAACCTGCAACATCACCACTATCTGCTCTCGTGCCAACCACACGATCATTGCAGTAATACAACACATATACAAACACAAAAGGCAAGAGTAAGCTTATTTATAAAAAGATCATAGATATACAAAGGTATAAGATTTACTTAAAGAAAAACTAAAATCAATCAATAATAGTAAATCAGATAACATCATCCAATAACACATACATCAATCTCATATACAATTTATTATGAAATGTCGTGCTGACTCAACTCCATGTAGATTTCTACAACTTTTGGGCGGTCCTCATAGGCCTCATCCCCTACCATGGTCTCACTCTCTGACCATTCAGGGAGTCCCTTGTGCTGACCTTGTGGAGGAAGTGCGGTTTTATCGAATATAGACAAGTGTGGGTATTGGCTTACCTCTGTAAGGTTTGCAAAACCTTCCATCTATAGGAATTCGCCCACTTGTCTATTCTATAGGCCCACCGTTAGCCACCACGAAAACCTCCGGCACTAGGTTGAGAGCCTACCTAGCACCCTCAACTTATGTGCCTACCCATATGCAATGTCACGTAACAAGCCAAATAATTTTGATTGCCACAAGTTCCCTCTATGTTATAAATTCACCATTTTTCTCATATTATGCTTATAAACCCATCCAGCAGTTCAATAAGCTCAAGAAAGGTATTCTTTCCATCTGAATCCTTACTCACAACACAACATCAACTTTAACAAAATGTGAATTTCCTAACATAGTTCTAGAACTTTTGTGGACATCTTCATCACACCCATACCATAGAAATAATTCAATTTAAAATAAATTTGAAAGACATTTTATAGTATAAAAAATGAATTCTCGCTTAAGTGCCACTTTACTCTCGCTTAAGCTAGAATTTCAAGAATTAATTGTTCACTTCCAGGGTTCCTCGCTTAAGCTAGGATTTCCCTCGCTTAAGCGCAGCCTCGCTTAAGCTAGGATTTTTGGCGCTTAAGCTAGAACAGCTTCCAGACCAAAAAGTTCCCATGTCCCATGTCTCGCTTAAGCGAGAACCACTCTGTTCTTAAGCGAAACAAGGTTGTAGAACCTCGAAAACATGTTTAAAACTCTTCAATGGCTACCAAATTCATTCTAATTCAAATTTTATATCAAACATATATACATCATTCCACACTAAAAAACAACATTCCAAGCATAGAATATACAATTAAAGCATTCAATCACATTAAAGCTTTCCTTACCTAAAATTCTTGATTCAAAACCTTGAAGAAGAAGCTAGGGAGGAGACTTGGTGATTCAAGAATGATCTCTACTCAACTTTTGCTATGAAATCAACTAGAGGAAACCTAAATCAATCCCAAAATGAGCTTCAATCAAATTTTCACCCACCAACCAAGATTCTACATGAAACTCATTTCTCATGTTCTTGGTAGGAGTTGAGAAAGAAACTAAGAGATCAAGAATAAAAAGGAATTGAACTTACCAACTAGAAATCAACTAAGGAGGCTCTAGAGAAGAAGAAATCAAGCTTTAAATTGATGTAGGAATTTCACTTCAACTCAAGAGAAAGAGAGAAAGCTTAGAAGGGAAGAAAGGAAAATGAACAAGATAAGGGAGAAGGAGTTCCCAACGTTTAAGACTTTGGGAGTATTTGAAAATTTTCTATTAACACCTATGTTTCCTCTAAAGGCACCCCTTCTCTTATTTTTTTTCTTTCCTACAACTCAAGTAACTCATGTAAAAGTCCCAACAATAACCTTATCATCTAAGCTCAATCATACATGAAAAATTTAATACAACACTATAGCACATAACAAAACAATCTATTTATTAATTATTTTATAATATTATAAATTTAAATTTAGTTTCCTCTTGCATTATTAATCAAACACTTAAACATACAATTAGGAAAATCACAACGTTACAAAAAATCCAGACGGAAGGGGGTTAAGGCCCCTGCCCGCCCCCTCTGTATCTATCCCTATCAACAAGCTAACTTTATAACTCCGGAGTTTAAAGCTTAAGCATACAACAACCATAATAAAATTTTATTCCACTAAGTTATGTTGGCTATATGAATCACACAGTATAATCTCTTTTTGATCCATAGGAATTGAACACGGTACCGGAAGGTTTACAATCACTCACACACCATGCTCAACTAACTGAGCTAAACCTCCCGTATAATCTAAACATATGTAAAATTAATTATAATTAAATAAAATTATATAAATGCAAGATAACAATAACAAAATCTTATCTCATTGTGAAATCGACTACAATAATCACAACATAATTTAAGTATATGTAAAATTAATTATAATTAAATAAAAATTATATAAATGCAAGATTATATATATATATATATATATATATATGTGTGTGTGTGTGTGTGTGTGTGTGTGAATGAGCATATATCATTATTGTAATAAAATAATTAAAAAAAAGTGTCATTGTAAGTTGTTCGTCATTATCATTTTTTTTTCAATTTTCAAATACATCAACTCCCACCATGACTCGTATTCCATAAATATATGGCCTATAGTCTTTCCCCTATCACCTCAGGAAAGTGCTAGCTAAATACGAAAGTTTCTTTCTTATAATTTTTTTTTGACTGATCCTTCTTATAATTCTTATTAGTCACTCAAAAGAATATGAAAGAAATTAAATAATAAAAATATTTAAATATGAAATTATATGCATATAAAGGTAAGTAGGTAATAAAGTATTGAAAATTAAAAAATTAAATTAAATTAATTCTCTGTCAAAAAAATTAAATTAATGCTAAAAATATTAATGAATAATTGGTTCAAGTGGAGCGTCAATGATTAATCTATTGAAATATTGAAATTTATTTAAAGGTCTAACATCTGTTAATATATATTATTTCATACACAAGTACTAGGAGATCGAACACTTGACCACATGTTTTAGAAACAAAATTATATGTCAACCATGTTTGTGACACCCTTTACCCCAAATACATTATTAAATACATAAAAGCAAAGAAAATAAATTAAAGTTCTCGTTTGCGGAAACAAATATCAAATTTAAAACTTTTTCTCATGCGGTAAATAACATTACATTGAACATTCATCATAAAAAAAAAAAACTTAAGAATAACTTAGTACTTGGCTCTCCAAAAGGCCACACGTAAAGTCCATAACAAAAAAAAAAAGAAAATCCAAAACTTAATAATCCAGCTAAAAATTTAAAGTCCCAAAATCAAAGACATAAAATATCCTAGTCCCGATGTCACAACCTATCAGAGCTTCACAAGTCCCATAATATAAAATAAAATAAAAGACATAAATAAAGGTTTATGCCTCCTCTCTAACGTCATCCTCTTGGTCCTGCTGGACATCACCTGTCACCAACACATACACAGGAAAACACAAAAAAACAAAGGGAGTGAGATACATCTCACTACATGCTCATTGTATGAAAATGGAGACAGGTAACAACACAAACACACATGACATTTTACATTAGTCAAACACATACGCATCAAGGTATTCATGTAATGCAATGTGTCCTATATTCTTAGTATTGTATGCATGTGGTACCATTCAAAACTCTTTTGTGAAAGTAGCCTGGGAGTACGTGCAGTCGACGAATAGCCACACCATGGGCATCCGACACTAACGGTCTCAACCAGGATGATACCCCTAGTAGCTCGTCAGGGTTACCCAGTCTTACAAGATACTCCAACCCATGGGATCAACATGAGCTTAAAGGAGATTCCAAACCAGATAACACCTCCAAGGTCAGAACTCAACGAGCTCTTCACGACCTCCCCAGTTAGGTTCATAAACTACTTTCAAAAACACATGTACATATCACGATGCATGATTCACGCAGATGCTCATGGCTTCTTTTAACTTATCACATGGAGGATCCCGTCTCACATAGGCTTGGTGCTTATTTATTTCATATCAACAATCACCATGGCATCCAAGCATACATACTTCACTTATATCAAGCATATTATACATTCATAACAATGTTCACAAGACACAACAAACACATATGCATAAAATCAAACCTTAATGTTTCCAACTCCAACATAATAATAATTTTTAGAATTATACCACAATTAACACTATAACAATATGCTAATAATCAATTAATAATATAAACAGTGCATTTTATATATAACTAATATTAAGATAATACGTGTAATTATCATAACACATTTACTTTTCTATATTAATAATATTAAGATTAAAACTAAAACAATAACCGAAATTGTTATTCTTTTAGCCAAATCAAATTCCAAATTATAATATAAAATATAAAATAATATTAATGTGAAATCAAAGCTTTCTATATATTCCCTTGTCTAAGCACATGGCAACGAACCCACGGGAGCATTATTCACAAATTGAATTCGATGCATGCAGCCACACAATAATTAAAGAAATTGAATATACATATATATAATTGAAATCTTCAAAGGTTTTGACACATACGTATGAGTATATATATATATATATATATATATATATATATAATAACCAAAATTCAATATATGCTTCAGAGGAAGATTCGTAATGGAATTTAAGGGAAAGTGCATATCAAATTGAAATAGCTACAGGCAAGCATAAAAAGCTATTTGAATTCATGAGTTACAGTATGCATAAAACTGTATGGCCAAATTTCAGAAAAAGCTACGGGCACGGATATTTCTTTCTTGCAACACCATCAACGAGAATGGAAATTGCCCAGTACCACTCCAGTATAATCAAATCGCGTAGAGAATATTAAACACAGTCTCAACAAAATATTCAGAGGAACAAAAATCATATGCAGTATACATACAAATTCAAATATAGTTCAATAATAATATATTAATCCCAAATTTGATTATCAAGAACCCTAAATGGCAAAAAGGTACAAAAATAAAAAACACAAAATCACGCTAACAATAAAATGCTTTGGGGTATTCACAACCCATCCAATTGAAATTAAAACATAATATATGAAGAAAATAGACAACCAATTGGGGTCTAGGGTCAACCCCGCTATCCTCTACCATAGTCATACCCATGAGCGAGATAGTCTCACTCCCCCCTTACCTCGAAAGAGGCAGTTCCACAGCAAAAGTGCAAGCAACGGTGCTCCTTCGCAATCCTCCTTCACTCCTCCGTTTGCAGTTCTGACGGCACAGTTCCCAAATAGAGCAAAAGACAACGTGAATGTGAGGGAAGATTAGGTTTTTAAAAACAAAACCTGAAAGCTTTAGAGACTTGAATTGGGCTTCTAAAGACTAAAGGCCCAAAACATTTAACCCAACATATAAAATATTTATTAGTAACTAATTTATTTTTATAAATATTTTTTTTTGTTAAAGAACGGGGTGTTACAATGTCCACAATGTTAGTTCAAGTGGTATATATGTTTGGTTCTTATAAAACAAAGTCTCGTGTTCAAATTTTGTCAAAAAAATTTCGTATGCAATTTTTTTTAGATAATTTTTTTTAGTATAATGACTATAACAAGGTTAGAACTTAGGACTTCTTGCATATTATCCAAATTCCTTCATCGCTAGGCCAATCTTAATGGGTTATGTCAAGTTAATTACAAGTAATCTAAACAAATTAAAAAAATGATAAATAAACTATTGATTTATGGTCTATTAATTCAAATCTTAATTAAATTATGGTTGTACCGGTGATAATTAAATATATATATATATATATATATATATATATATATATGTTAATATTATAAAATATATTAAATAATGAATCAAGATAACATTTTGTACCAACATTAAGTTGGTTCAAGTGAAACTAATCTAAAATATCTTAAACAAAGTCTCAAGTTCGAATTTTGTAAATAAAAATAAAAACTCGGTTGGAAGGAAAGACGTTAGTCATCAATAAAATCGATGAATACTTTACACATATAACATAAAAAAAGATAAAATTTTAAATTAATATGAAATCATCATATTATATTATATTATTGTAAGATAAAAGGTTAATAAAAATATATATTAAATAATACTACCTCCGTCCCTATTTATAAGACATTGTTGACTAAATTATGCTTATTAAGAAAGTTTGTTAATCTAGGTATTAATAATAAATTTGTATGTAACTGTAATATTTTTCCAATTTTACCCTTGACATTATTGGGATTAATAATGAGAGTCTATTCATCTTCTCCAATCTTTATAGGAGAGAGAAAGAGACATTCAGAGTAACATTCAATTAATGTATTATAATAAATAAGGGTATTTTAGGCAAAAAATAATTAATGCATAAGATAGTCAAAATAAAGTCTTAAAAAAAGGGACAAGGGTTTTCAAAACAACGTCTTATAAATAGGAATGAAGGTAGTACTTAATAAGTAGGCCTTGTATGTGGACTTTTCGTGGTTTGAAATTGAGCTTTTATTTGGTTAAGAGAATAGTTGAATAAAAAACTTGAACATAATTTTTAAAAAATAAAGAAAAATTTACTTCAAATTGATTCTTATCATCAAGTTTTGTATTTGTGTCCTCTTAAATAAAGTCTCAAATATGAAATTGAATTTATGTATAAAAAACATCTCTACCGAGAAAATTAACTCGACCATGCTATAAATTACCTGTAATCTAAACTAAAATTGATCATGAAACCACTGATTTATGATTTATTAATTCAATAATGGATAAACTATGTTTGAATTAATTGGTGACAATTAAATATATACTTTTAATATTGTAATATATTTAATTCATTATAAACTTTATACTGAATTAAATAAGGTAAAAATTTAAGTCAGTATAAAATAAATAAGTTATATTCTTGTAAGATAAAAAATATTCATATTTAATTTAATAATATATTTAATAATTCAAAATTTCTCTTCTATTTCATCTAGTCTATCACCATTCTATTATACCTCAGTTAACTCCAGTCTCCAGTCGCCTCATTTTTCACTTCTTCTTGTTCACTTACCACTTTTTTTTTTTAACAGCCAAATAAGGTGTATATAAAATATAAGGTGGGTATAAGAGATACCCAAAAAAGTGTACAAAAAACAGCTCTACCAGGAGCATCAGCCGAACAAACATCTTGTCAATGGTTACATTATATTTACATTCATGATTGATGGAAATATTAAATAACCATTGAGCCTTTAGTTACCACGCAATAATAATGCTGCCATAAAAACACCACCAACAAATCACCAGATATTGAGCCTTCATGTTTTGAATTCCATCTAGAGCTACCATGGCATCATTTCTATATTCCAAATGTGTTCTCCTTAAAGTCACTCCCCCTTGTGATTACCCAATGTAGCAGGACATTACATGTATTATTTCACCAGAATTATATAGCCCACAAACAGCGGTTACAGATTGGTCAGATAGAGTTGTGGCTCCATGGACCATTCATACATGGAAGCCTTAAAACTCCCCATCTTTGATTTCAGCCATAACCAGGAAGTGTATATCACAGAATCCACCATCTTGTCTATATCTACCACACCATTCTGGAAAATAACACTATTCCTGTTAAACCATATAGTCCAAATAACTGCTATCCACACCACCCTCCAGGCCATTTTCCTTTTCCTGCCTTGTACCAACCCACAATGCTGTAAACAATGTGCTTTTGCGCATTGTGGTAGTGCTTGTTGCGATCCCATCCATAGATAACATCGGTTCCATACCTCATATGTAAATCTGCAGGAAAAAAACATATGAGAAGAGGTTTCCAAATGATTATTGCAAAAAATGCAACAGTCATTGTCAATTGCAATATTCCTAGAGATCAGATTCTGTTTTGTTTGGATCCTATTCAGAAACATTTTCCAAACAAAACCTGTAGCTTTGGTGGGTACTGGTATGCTCCAAAGACACTTATAAAGACCAGCTTCAGATGTATTCCCATAATTATGTAGCAGATTATACACATTCTTTACGGAGTAAGATTTTGAGCTATCTCCTTTCCAAATCCAGTGATCCTCCACACCTTTTCTGGGTTTTACTACTTCAAGTTGCTCCATCATATCCTCTAATATAGCCACCTCCCAAACAAACCATTGTCTTCTCCAAGATAGATTCCACCTCTAATTGTGGGAGCAAGAAAAAAATCAAGCATTCTACAGAACTATTTATATAGTTATAGGACAAAATTAAAAGGAATTATGAACCAAGCATAAACAGATATTCATTATTATTCTCCTGCTCCACCTAGTACTAGTTATCTCTTGCACCAGCTGGTGCCCTAAAAGGCATTAGAGCATTAGCAGCAAGTTCTTCACCGCCATCGTCTTCTTCATCAATATCTGCACGCTGTTTCTTGTTAGTGTTACTGGGGGGTGGTTCATGGTTGTGTTTACCCACATAAGTAGTAATCAATTTTTTTCTGTTGATTGAATTCCTATCCACATACTTCCTTACGTGACACCCAGCACTTGTGCATTTGTAGTAGACCCTAGAAAAAATCCATGAAAACTCGTTAAATTAATGAATATCCATGACCTCTCCTTCTCTCCTTCCTTCAACTCTTAAACCCCTTTCCTAAACACCAAACCAACCTTATAACTTCCCAATGTGATATATCATACTATAGGGTGAAAGCATAGGCCCTAATGTGAAGAGTGGAGATCACCTTAATGTCAATGAATAAAATGAGGATGCGTTTACGCGTGTGGAGGGATAGTAGAAGCAAAATAATACATAGTTGAGTTGTAACAAATTTTTATTTTTGCTGTTATTAATTTGGTAACCGGTTGGTAAATGAGAAAATGAGGGTTTGAGGGAGGGAGAAAAAGGGCACTTTGGAAAGTTAGCCATTAGTTGTCATCAGAAAGTTAGAAATAGAAAGAAAAATAAAAGAAAATAATGATAAATAATCAAATAAAATACAAGAGAAAATGTGTATAGATATAATTATTAATTTTTTGGATATTAATGCTATGCATGAGAAAAATATTAAATACCTTCAATATTTTAAGCTGAAATAGCCATGAATGAGTAATGTCAAACTGAACCAAGACATAGCACTCATCAATTCTCCATCTTATGTATGCACTCTATAACAGATAGCATCACAGGTGTATATATGCATCATATCATCCATGTACAGAAATATAAACAAACTTGAACGTGCACCGATCGAGTCAAGAGAGAGCACTATACCTAGGGAATAAATTTCCCTTGATAGTCTTGTGTCCATATTTGCGCCATTGATAACCATCGTCCACTGATACTATTGTCTCATTTTCGCTCTCAATTGGCACAGCAACTGTTTCCCTACGGATAGCGCTCTCAGTCCCTTTCTCAGAAACCTCGACAGATCTCTTTCTCTTCCTGTAATAGAAAATAAAAATCGATCAAAACACAAATAAATTAATTAACAAAAATATAAATTCTCATTATTTATCATATATCACCACCACCAAGTAAACGTGGTCATGACCAACTTTTATATGACATGTTTTTAATTTTTTTTTAATTAAATAATGTGATTAATTGTCACATGGAGATTAATAAAATGATGTTGTCCTGGACTGTATAATAATTTCCGAAGAACAAAACCTGTTTCTAGAGCCAGATCCTCCCTCAACAACAGTGGCTCTGTCTTTATTATCATTGTCAGCAGCATGTGTAGGAGGAATATCTGGAGTGATCTCCAAAACAGTAGAACGTAAAGGTCGAATGTTGTCAGCTGATGCAGACTCGGGGAGTTTAGTCACATCGGAAGTTGCGGGTCTGGTTTCACACCCGCCACCAACTTTGGCACTTGCTTCTTCGGAGCAAGAAATTGGTTCCTCCTCGTCAGGTATAGCGTTAAGATCAAATGGCAATGGAAACTTCACCGTTTTCTCATCATCAACGGAGGACTGCACTTGTTCAGCAACTTGTGTAGAAGGAGCATGAGACAAATCCAACGCCGGAGCAAGAGGTTGGCACCCTGTCATTGCCACGAAGCCATTATTATCAGCAGAAGCCTGATAAATTCATATATATGTTAAATTGCAAGTGCGTTTTTAATGAATTACAAAAATAATTAATGTCCACTCTAGATGACATTTAATGAAAGAGAGAGAAAAGTGAAAAATAAGTAGAAAGCTGATATAAAAAAATAATAAAAAGTAAATTGCATTAACTACCTCACGTATCTAGAATCCTAAGTCAAAGGGACAATCTTTTAAAGGGTTTTGCTAACCAGTGTCTAAGGGTACTGGTTAAGGAATTAAAAGGAAAAAATATTTATTGTGTAAATAATAGGAGAACACAAAGAAAACTATGGGCAGTGCAATTTTGCCCATTCCAATAAAAAAATTTCTCCTTTTAGTTCCTTAACCAGTGCCCTTAGGACAGAGCACTGGTTAGTATTTGCCTCTTTTAAAATAATAATAATAACTATTATTATGGAAGAAGCAAAAAATTAAGAACATGATTAAAATATACACATTTTAGATATTTATATATATTTTTTAAATGTGAGGTGGTGTATTAGCACTCCTTGACTAAAGTATGGGTCTGCCACTGTTTGAGATTTTGTGGAATTACACAAACTCTTATACTTTTAAATATTTTTACACTAACCTTTTTTAAAATTTGAAAAATATATACTGATATCCTCTCATACATTTCATTAATCCTCTTAATTGTTTGAAAAATATTATGTTGTGATCCCCTATAACTATAAGGCAGGTACTCCACCTCATCATTTTTTCCACGTGTCATCGAACAAATGGCCACCTGTGCGCTCACATCAGCAGATAACGGAGGTTTCAAACGACAAAGACGAAAAATGCAAATAGAGATAAACATTAGGGACTAAGATCAAACGACAAAAACTTAAAAAAATCCAGGGACTAAAAACATAATTAACCCAAAAAAATTACTTCAAATTGGTTCTTTATCATCAAGTTTTGTATTTGTTTCCTCTTAAATAAAGTCTCAAATTCGAAATTGAATTTATGTATGAAAAAAGAAATATACTGAGAAAATTAACTCTATACGATGCTATAAATTACCTAGAAATTGTCTGTATTCTAAACTAAAATTGATCGTAAAACAAAACTACTGATTTGTGGTCACTGGCGGATGCAAATAGAGAGGAATGAGAGCAATTGTCCCACAAGCTAATTTTTTTTCCCTAGAATACATTTGATAAATAAATTGCCCCCCATAAAAAAAATATTGTTCCTGTAACATAATTTTTTTCAAATGAATGTAAAAAGTTATAATATGATATCGTAATTTATAGAAGTTTAAATATTTTGATTATTTTTCATGAAATTGTGTATTTTATAAAGCCTTATAATATTTTTTCTGTGAAAATATTATAGAATATTTCTTTGTCCCACTAAAAGAAATTTCTAGATCCACTGTTGTTTATGGTTCATTTATTCAATAATATTGGTTAAGCAAAATCAGTAAGAGGAAAGGGGCTGGGTAAAATTATGGGCGCAAGAAAACAATCAAGCATTACACAAATTCGGGAATGAGTTATCAATGTTTGTTGGTTCAAGTGACAAGAAACCTGATTTTCTTTAAGTAAGATAGGCCGGGTTGGATAACTTTTTTTACCCCCACAAAAACGGAAGACAAATTCGGCAATGAGTCATCAATGTTTGTTGGTTCAAGTGACATGAAATTTGATTTTTCTCAAAGTAAAGAATCAAGCTTGAGTCTTATCTACAGAAAAAATAGGTGTTGAAAAAGCTTATCTTAAGCAGTAGTATTTGTTAAGTGATGATGTTAGGGGAGTTATTACCACCATATAGTTGCTTTGTAGTTTCTTTTTCTTTCCTCCTGGGCTTAGGCCCCTTTAAATTTAATTCCAAAAGGAAAAAGAAAAAATGAGTCCATCCAGCTTGATAATCGGATTATACCAGAGATCTAAATAAAAAATTCAACAACGAGTTTAAAAATGCGTATAGGAAACTCGCCCCCACTAACTAGTACTACTCAACAAAATCAGCAGGAGGGAAAGGGGCTTGGTAAAATTGTGGGTGCAAGAAAACAGTCAATCATTCCAGAAAACCAGAACTGTTTATATAGATAAAGGACAAAAAGGAATGATGAACCAAGCATAAACAGCATTTGCATGCCCTACAACATTATTCATTATTATCTTCCTGCTCTACCTAGTACTAGTTATCTCTTGCATCTGGTGCCTTGAAAGGAAACACTGAAGGACCACGACCGGGTTGAGGGGCAGCATAACCGTCAAGGTTAAGTCCATAGTTGCGGTAAGGCATGGCATTAGCATTATTCAAGGGAGAATAATGCATTGGGGGGTTGTTGGAGGAAGACCCAATATTCATGTTATTGTTGTAACTTCCAAAATTCAGAACCCTATTGGCAAATTCAGGACTTATGTCATTGCAAAGTTGAAGAGTGTGAACTTGAGGTTCTGCAGGGTTTGGGGTATTGAGAAGATTCTCAGTCCCAGGCAATACAAAAGTCATTACAGCATTAGCAGCTGCAGCGGCAAGCTCTTCACCGACATCATCTTCATCTTCTTCAACATCTTCATCTTCTTCCTCTTCAACATCTACACGCTGTTTCTTGTTGGTGTTCCTAGGGGGTGGCTGTTCATGGCTGTGTTTTCCCTCATAAGTAGTAATCACATCTTTACTGTTGCTTGAATCACGTTCTACGTGCTTCCTTACGGAACACCCAGCACTTGTGCATTTGTAGTAGGCCCTAGAAAAGATATATCCATGAAAACTCAGTTAAATTAATTCATATTGGCAAAACTGCATGAATGATATATATATCACAGTTAATGTGAAGAGTGAAGACCTTAATCATGTGAATGAGTTTAATGAGGGTGCTTTTACGAATGTTGAAGGATAGTAGAAGCAAAACAATACAGTTGTAACAAACTTTTACTTTTACTTTTGCTGTTATTTGGTAATTAACTGGTTGGTGTAGTAGAAATGAGAGAAAGATCAATGGGTGAGGGAGGGAGAAAAAGGTCACTTTGGAAAGATAGTCATTATGAGTTGTCACAAGCAAGTGAAAAATAAGCATAAAAAAATAATAAATATAATAAGTTATGTATAGATAACATAATTAATAAATGTAATAAGTGAATTAAAAAAAAAAAGAGAGAAACAGAAAGAAGATAGAGAGAAAATGAGTGTATAGATATAATTATTAATTTTTTGGATATTAATGCTATGCATGAGAAAAAAAATTAAGTACCTTCCAAATTTATGGAGCAATAAATTTTAGATTTATATCTTATATATTTACTTTTTAACTAATTTGGTTCATCTAGTAATTAATTTTAAAATTAAATTTGAAACAATAATTAATAAAGAGAACTACCATATATAAGTAACTAATTTATAATATTAATATTAATTATCGGTTATTAATTGGTGGGCATATGTAAAACAAACAATTTTGAGAGAGAGAAATAGAAGAGAAAATATGAAGAAAGAGAGAAAGAGAAGAGTGGCCATAGGTAAAAAAAAATGTATGAAAAAAATAATTCCTCCATTACTCATCACATCTCTTACTCTTTTCTTTTTTTTTCTTTCCTTCTCTATCCCTCTCTTCTAACACACTCATCTCATACCCTTTCCGACGAATGAAAGAATCATTATTCAAATGATAAACAGATACGCAAAATAAGTGAAAATAGCCATGAGATCAGTAATGTCAAACTGAACAAATAGCCATGAGTTATGCAATCTATATATAACACATAGCATCACAGGTATATGTATGCATCATATCATTCATATTGTGCAGAGTCAAGAGAGAACAATATATATACCTAGGGTATAAATTTCCCCTGATAGTCTTCTGTCCATATTTGCGCCAGCGATAACCATCATCCACTTTCGTCACTTTTTTGCTCTCAATTCGCACTGTCACTGCTGTTTCCCCGTGGAAAGACCTCCCAGACATCCATTTCTCAGATTCCTCCACGGATCTATTTCTCTTCCTGTAATACAAAATAAAATCATTTAATACACAAATTAATTAATTAATAAAAAAATATAAATTCTCATTAGACATTACTATGTGGTCATGGCCAATTTTGTGTGACACAATATTAATTTTTTTTGTAAATTAAAAAATGTACCTGAAGTGTCACACAGAGATCGACAAAACGATATAACTAGTCCTAAACCATGTAATAATTTTCGAAGAGCAAAAACCTGTTCTGAGAGGCAGATCCTCCCTCAACAATACTGGCTCTGTCTTCATCATCATTGTCAGCAGCATCTGTAGAAGGAACATCTTGAGTGACCCCCAAATCATTGTTAGGTCCAATGTTGTCATCTGTTTCAGAATCGGGGAGCCAAGAATCATCGGAAGTTGCGGGTCTGCAGGTTTCACTTCCGCCACCAACTTTGACACTTGCTTCGTTGGAACAAGGAATTGGTTCCTCCTCATCAGGTATAGCATTAAGATCAAATGGCAATGGAAACTTCACCGTTTTCTCATCATTAACGGAGGACTGCACTTGTTGATCAGCAACTTGTGTGGGATGAGCAAGAGGTTGGCACCCTTCCATTGCCACCACGCAATTATTATCACCAGAAACCTGATAAATTCATATATTGTAAATTATACGTACATTTTTAAGTGAATTACAAAAATGATTATCTAAACACACAGTTTACCGATCGAGTATTGAAAAGTATACCGATGCTAACACTTATTAGTAAGCATTTAGCATAAAGAGTTATGAAAGCAAAAGGGTACCTTTATATACACAAAAAAAAAAAAAGGAGGGGGACATATACCTGAGAATTTGAAACCAAATCCTCGGGACTTGTATTGGTTAGAGGTTCGTTTAGATCAAAATCCAAACCTCTTTTCTCTTTAGTGCAACTCCGTTTCTCAGAGAAACCAGCTTTGATGGACATGGTGTTGTGGTGAGAACAATGAAGCTTAAACCAATGAATTGAAGCGTTTGCTCTCAGTAGAGTTTGTACACAGAATGTCAAGGCAAAGGTGAGTATATGGACAATTTAAATGCAAAAATGGAAATCCCACAATACTAATTAACTATTGTTTTACAGCTACGGCGGGCTGTGATCACAAAAGGAAACTGCTTACTGTACATTTGTATATCTTAGCTGTTACATCATGTACAAAAGAGTAGTAAAGGAATTGGAGTTTAAAGCTTTGTTTTTTTTTATTATTGATAAATGTTACTCGTTAATGGTTAGTTTTTTTTTGTTAGTAGAGGGATTCGAACTTACGACCTCTCCCTGTTTCCTTCTTCCTTCATCACTAAGGAGGGACGGATCCAAAAACCTATTAAAGGGGGTGCTAATTTTTTTTTCTTTTATAATTGTTTAAACGTATAACTTCTAATAAATAATAAAATTTTTAAATATATTTACTATTTTTACACGTAAAATTGATATTAATTTTTATTTTAAATGATAATATCCTTAGCCGTTATTATAATAAAAACAAACATACAACTAGTTTTACATAATTTTACACTAGTTATCACCTTAACCATTGCAATAAATAACAACAAACACAACTAGTTTTACATAATTTTACACTAGTTAACCTTAACCCATTATTATAATAATAACATACATAATTAGTTTTATACAATTTTACACTAATTAATTTAAAAATATATATGTATATACATAAAAAATGTAACAACCTATCTTTGTTACAAATTTGTTATACTAAAACATTTTATTAAATATTATCATATGAAACTACATAGAAAATTTTTCACATTTAACACACACACACACACATATATATATACCTACTTTCCTACATATAATGTACATCATCATATCATAAAAGTATTAGGTCTACCTTTACAAAACTAAAAAATATATATGTGTATACAATACCAAAATAGTCCTCTTATATAAGACATTCACAACAACCTAAGTATTTATACATATGTCCTAAGTTGGTCCCCATACTATATACATATATATGAGAACATATACAAAAGGAGGGATTTCATCCCATCTTCAACATATACATCTGCTTTAGTCACGAGCGGTCTGAGAACCTGCAACATCACCACTATCTGCTCTCGTGCCAACCACACGATCATTGCAGTAATACAACACATATGCAAACACAAAAGGCAAGAGTAAGCTTATTTATAAAAAGATCATAGATATACAAAGGTATAAGATTTACTTAAAGAAAAACTAAAATCAATCAATAATAGTAAATCAGATAACATCATCCAATAACACATACATCAATCTCATATACAATTTATTATGAAATGTCGTGCTGACTCAACTCCATGTAGATTTCTACAACTTTTGGGCGGTCCTCATAGGCCTCATCCCCTACCATGGTCTCACTCTCTGACCATTCAGGGAGTCCCTTGTGCTGACCTTGTGGAGGAAGTGCGGTTTTATCGAATATAGACAAGTGTGGGTATTGGCTTACCTCTGTAAGGTTTGCAAAACCTTCCATCTATAGGAATTCGCCCACTTGTCTATTCTATAGGCCCACCGTTAGCCACCACGAAAACCTCCGGCACTAGGTTGAGAGCCTACCTAGCACCCTCAACTTATGTGCCTACCCATATGCAATGTCACGTAACAAGCCAAATAATTTTGATTGCCACAAGTTCCCTCTATGTTATAAATTCACCATTTTTCTCATATTATGCTTATAAACCCATCCAGCAGTTCAATAAGCTCAAGAAAGGTATTCTTTCCATCTGAATCCTTACTCACAACACAACATCAACTTTAACAAAATGTGAATTTCCTAACATAGTTCTAGAACTTTTGTGGACATCTTCATCACACCCATACCATAGAAATAATTCAATTTAAAATAAATTTGAAAGACATTTTATAGTATAAAAAATGAATTATCGCTTAAGTGCCACTTTACTCTCGCTTAAGCTAGAATTTCAAGAATTAATTGTTCACTTCCAGGGTTCCTCGCTTAAGCTAGGATTTCCCTCGCTTAAGCGCAGCCTCGCTTAAGCTAGGATTTTTGGCGCTTAAGCTAGAACAGCTTCCAGACCAAAAAGTTACCATGTCCCATGTCTCGCTTAAGCGAGAACCACTCTGTTCTTAAGCGAAACAAGGTTGTAGAACCTCGAAAACATGTTTAAAACTCTTCAATGGCTACCAAATTCATTCTAATTCAAATTTTATATCAAACATATATACATCATTCCACACTAAAAAACAACATTCCAAGCATAGAATATACAATTAAAGCATTCAATCACATTAAAGCTTTCCTTACCTAAAATTCTTGATTCAAAACCTTGAAGAAGAAGCTAGGGAGGAGACTTGGTGATTCAAGAATGATCTCTACTCAACTTTTGCTATGAAATCAACTAGAGGAAACCTAAATCAATCCCAAAATGAGCTTCAATCAAATTTTCACCCACCAACCAAGATTCTACATGAAACTCATTTCTCATGTTCTTGGTAGGAGTTGAGAAAGAAACTAAGAGATCAAGAATAAAAAGGAATTGAACTTACCAACTAGAAATCAACTAAGGAGGCTCTAGAGAAGAAGAAATCAAGCTTTAAATTGATGTAGGAATTTCACTTCAACTCAAGAGAAAGAGAGAAAGCTTAGAAGGGAAGAAAGGAAAATGAACAAGATAAGGGAGAAGGAGTTCCCAACGTTTAAGACTTTGGGAGTATTTGAAAATTTTCTATTAACACCTATGTTTCCTCTAAAGGCACCCCCTTCTCTTATTTTTTTCTTTCCTACAACTCAAGTAACTCATGTAAAAGTCCCAACAATAACCTTATCATCTAAGCTCAATCATACATGAAAAATTTAATACAACACTATAGCACATAACAAAACAATCTATTTATTAATTCTTTTATAATATTATAAATTTAAATTTAGTTTCCTCTTGCATTATTAATCAAACACTTAAACATACAATTAGGAAAATCACAACGTTACAAAAAATCCAGACGGAAGGGGGTTAAGGCCCCTGCCCGCCCCCTCTGTATCTATCCCTATCAACAAGCTAACTTTATAACTCCGGAGTTTAAAGCTTAAGCATACAACAACCATAATAAAATTTTATTCCACTAAGTTATGTTGGCTATATGAATCACACAGTATAATCTCTTTTTGATCCATAGGAATCGAACACGGTACCGGAAGGTTTACAATCACTCACACACCATGCTCAACTAACTGAGCTAAACCTCCCGTATAATCTAAACATATGTAAAATTAATTATAATTAAATAAAATTATATAAATGCAAGATAACAATAACAAAATCTTATCTCATTGTGAAATCGACTACAAGAATCACAACATAATTTAAGTATATGTAAAATTAATTATAATTAAATAAAAATTATATAAATGCAAGATTATATATATATATATATATGTGTGTGTGTGTGTGTGTGTGTGTGTGAATGAGCATATATCATTATTGTAATAAAATAATTAAAAAAAAGTGTCATTGTAAGTTGTTCGTCATTATCATTTTTTTTTCAATTTTCAAATACATCAACTCCCACCATGACTCGTATTCCATAAATATATGGCCTATAGTCTTTCCCCTATCACCTCAGGAAAGTGCTAGCTAAATACGAAAGTTTCTTTCTTATAATTTTTTTTTGACTGATCCTTCTTATAATTCTTATTAGTCACTCAAAAGAATATGAAAGAAATTAAATAATAAAAATATTTAAATATGAAATTATATGCATATAAAGGTAAGTAGGTAATAAAGTATTGAAAATTAAAAAATTAAATTAAATTAATTCTCTGTCAAAAAAATTAAATTAATGCTAAAAATATTAATGAATAATTGGTTCAAGTGGAGCGTCAATGATTAATCTATTGAAATATTGAAATTTATTTAAAGGTCTAACATCTGTTAATATATATTATTTCATACACAAGTACTAGGAGATCGAACACTTGACCACATGTTTTAGAAACAAAATTATATGTCAACCATGTTTGTGACACCCTTTACCCCAAATACATTATTAAATACATAAAAGCAAAGAAAATAAATTAAAGTTCTCGTTTGCGGAAACAAATATCAAATTTAAAACTTTTTCTCATGCGGTAAATAACATTACATTGAACATTCATCATAAAAAAAAAAACTTAAGAATAACTTAGTACTTGGCTCTCCAAAAGGCCACACGTAAAGTCCATAACAAAAAAAAAAGAAAATCCAAAACTTAATAATCCAGCTAAAAATTTAAAGTCCCAAAATCAAAGACATAAAATATCCTAGTCCCGATGTCACAACCTATCAGAGCTTCACAAGTCCCATAATATAAAATAAAATAAAAGACATAAATAAAGGTTTATGCCTCCTCTCTAACGTCATCCTCTTGGTCCTGCTGGACATCACCTGTCACCAACACATACACAGGAAAACACAAAAAAACAAAGGAAGTGAGATACATCTCACTACATGCTCATTGTATGAAAATGGAGACAGGTAACAACACAAACACACATGACATTTTACATTAGTCAAACACATACGCATCAAGGTATTCATGTAATGCAATGTGTCCTATATTCTTAGTATTGTATGCATGTGGTACCATTCAAAACTCTTTTGTGAAAGTAGCCTGGGAGTACGTGCAGTCGACGAATAGCCACACCATGGGCATCCGACACTAACGGTCTCAACCAGGATGATACCCCTAGCAGCTCGTCAGGGTTACCCAGTCTTACAAGATACTCCAACCCATGGGATCAACATGAGCTTAAAGGAGATTCCAAACCAGATAACACCTCCAAGGTCAGAACTCAACGAGCTCTTCACGACCTCCCCAGTTAGGTTCATAAACTACTTTCAAAAACACATGTACATATCACGATGCATGATTCACGCAGATGCTCATGGCTTCTTTTAACTTATCACATGGAGGATCCCGTCTCACATAGGCTTGGTGCTTATTTATTTCATATCAACAATCACCATGGCATCCAAGCATACATACTTCACTTATATCAAGCATATTATACATTCATAACAATGTTCACAAGACACAACAAACACATATGCATAAAATCAAACCTTAATGTTTCCAACTCCAACATAATAATAATTTTTAGAATTATACCACAATTAACACTATAACAATATGCTAATAATCAATTAATAATATAAACAGTGCATTTTATATATAACTAATATTAAGATAATACGTGTAATTATCATAATACATTTACTTTTCTATATTAATAATATTAAGATTAAAACTAAAACAATAACCGAAATTGTTATTCTTTTAGCCAAATCAAATTCCAAATTATAATATAAAATATAAAATAATATTAATGTGAAATCAAAGCTTTCTATATATTCCCTTGTCTAAGCACATGGCAACAAACCCACGGGAGCATTATTCACAAATTGAATTCGATGCATGCAGCCACACAATAATTAAAGAAATTGAATATACATATATATAATTGAAATCTTCAAAGGTTTTGACACATACGTATGACTATATATATATATATATATATATATATATATAATAACCAAAATTCAATATATGCTTCAGAGGAAGATTCGTAATGGAATTTAAGGGAAAGTGCATATCAAATTGAAATAGCTACAGGCAAGCATAAAAAGCTATTTGAATTCATGAGTTACAGTATGCATAAAACTGTATGGCCAAATTTCAGAAAAAGCTACGGGCACGGATATTTCTTTCTTGCAACACCATCAACGAGAATGGAAATTGCCCAGTACCACTCCAGTATAATCAAATTGCGTAGAGAATATTAAACACAGTCTCAACAAAATATTCAGAGGAACAAAAATCATACGTAGTATACATACAAATTCAAATATAGTTCAATAATAATATATTAATCCCAAATTTGATTATCAAGAACCCTAAATGGCAAAAAGGTGCAAAAATAAAAAACACAAAATCACGCTAACAATAAAATGCTTTGGGGTATTCACAACCCATCCAATTGAAATTAAAACATAATATATGAAGAAAATAGACAACCAATTGGGGTCTAGGGTCAACCCCGCTATCCTCTACCATAGTCATACCCATGAGCGAGATAGTCTCACTCCCCCTTACCTCGAAAGAGGCAGTTCCACAGCAAAAGTGCAAGCAACGGTGCTCCTTCGCAATCCCCCTTCACTCCTCCGTTTGCAGTTCTGACGGCACAGTTCCCAAATAGAGCAAAAGACAACGTGAATGTGAGGGAAGATTAGGTTTTTAAAAACAAAACCTGAAAGCTTTAGAGACTTGAATTGGGCTTCTAAAGACTAAAGGCCCAAAACATTTAACCCAACATATAAAATATTTATTAGTAACTAATTTATTTTTATAAATATTTTTTTTTGTTAAAGAACGGGGTGTTACAATGTCCACAATGTTAGTTCAAGTGGTATATATGTTTGGTTCTTATAAAACAAAGTCTCGTGTTCAAATTTTGTCAGAAAATTTTCGTATGCATTTTTTTTAGATAATTTTTTTTAGTATAATGACTATAACAAGGTTAGAACTTAGGACTTCTTGCATATTATCCAAATTCCTTCATCGCTAGGCCAATCTTAATGGGTTATGTCAAGTTAATTACAAGTAATCTAAACAAATTAAAAAAATGATAAAGAAACTATTGATTTATGGTCTATTAATTCAAATCTTAATTAAATTATGGTTGTACCGGTGATAATTAAATATATATATATATATATATGTTAATATTATAAAATATATTAAATAATGAATCAAGATAAAATTTTGTACCAACATTAAGTTGGTTCAAGTGAAACTAATCTAAAATATCTTAAACAAAGTCTCAAGTTCGAATTTTGTAAATAAAAATAAAAACTCGGTTGGAAGGAAAGACGTTAGTCATCAATAAAATCGATGAATACTTTACACATATAACATAAAAAAAGATAAAATTTTAAATTAATATGAAATCATCATATTATATTATATTATTGTAAGATAAAAGATTAATAAAAATATATATTAAATAATACTACCTCCGTCCCTATTTATAAGAATTGTTGACTAAATTATGCTTATTAAGAAAGTTTGTTAATCTAGGTATTAATAATAAATTTGTATGTAACTGTAATATTTTTCCAATTTTACCCTTGACATTATTGGGATTAATAATGAGAGTCTATTCATCTTCTCCAATCTTTATAGGAGAGAGAAAGAGACATTCAGAGTAACATTCAATTAATGTATTATAATAAATAAGGGTATTTTAGACAAAAAATAATTAATGCATAAGATAGTCAAAATAAAGTCTTCTAAAAAGGGACAAGGGTTTTCAAAACAACGTCTTATAAATAGGAACAAAGGTAGTACTTAATAAGTAGGCCTTGTATGTGGACTTTTCATGGTTTGAAATTGAGCTTTTATTTGGTTAAGAGAATAGTTGAATAAAAAACTTGAACATAATTTTTAAAAAATAAAGAAAAAATTTACTTCAAATTGATTCTTATCATCAAGTTTTGTATTTGTTTCCTCTTAAATAAAGTCTCAAATATGAAATTGAATTTATGTATAAAAAACATCTCTACCGAGAAAATTAACTCGACCATGCTATAAATTACCTGTAATCTAAACTAAAATTGATCATGAAACCACTGATTTATGATTTATTAATTCAATAATGGATAAACTATGTTTGAATTAATTGGTGACAATTAAATATATACTTTTAATATTATAATATATTTAATTCATTATAAACTTTATAATGAATTAAATAAGGTAAAAATTTAAGTCAGTATAAAATAAATAAGTTATATTCTTGTAAGATAAAAAATATTCATATTTAATTTAATAATATATTTAATAATTCAAAATTTCTCTTCTATTTCATCTAGTCTATCACCATTCTATTATACCTCAGTTAACTCCAGTATCCAGTCGCCTCATTTTTCACTTCTTCTTGTTCACTTACCACTTTTTTTTTAACAGCCAAATAAGGTATATATAAAATATAAGGTGGGTATAAGAGATACCCAAAAAAGTGTACAAAAAATAGCTCTACCAGGAGCATCAGCCGAACAAACATCTTGTCAATGGTTACATTATATTTACATTCATGATTGATGGAAATATTAAATAACCATTGAGCCTTTAGTTACCACGCAATAATAATGCTGCCATAAAAACACCACCAACAAATCACCAGATATTGAGCCTTCATGTTTTGAATTCCATCTAGAGCTACCATGGCATTATTTCTATATTCCAAATGTGTTCTCCTTAAAGTCACTCCCCCTTGTGATTACCCAATGTAGCAGGACATTACATGTATTATTTCACCAGAATTATATAGCCCACAAACAGCGGTTACAGATTGGTCAGATATAGTTGTGGCTCCATGGACCATTCATACATGGAAGCCTTAAAACTCCCCATCTTTGATTTCAGCCATAACCAGGAAGTGTATATCACAGAATCCACCATCTTGTCTATATCTACCACACCATTTTGGAAAATAACACTATTCCTGTTAAACCATATAGTCCAAATAACTGCTATCCACACCACCCTCCAGGCCATTTTCCTTTTCCTGCCTTGTACCAACCCGCAATGCTGTAAAAAATGTGCTTTTGCGCATTGTGGTAGTGCTTGTTGCGATCCCATCCATAGATAACATCGGTTCCATACCTCATATGTAAATCTGCAAGAAAAAAACATATGAGAAGAGGATTCCAAATGATTATTGCAAAAAATGCAACAGTCATTGTCAACTGCAATATTCCTAGAGATCAGATTCTGTTTTGTTTGGATCCTATTCAGAAACATTTTCCAAACAAAACCTGTAGCTTTGGTGGGTACTGGTATGCTCCAAAGACACTTATAAAGACCAGCTTCAGATGTATTCCCATAATTATGTAGCAGATTATACACATTCTTTACGGAGTAAGATTTTGAGCTATCTCCTTTCCAAATCCAGTGATCCTCCACACCTTTTCTGGGTTTTACTACTTCAAGTTGCTCCATCATATCCTCTAATAAAGCCACCTCCCAAACAAACCATTGTCTTCTCCAAGATAGATTCCACCTCCACACATCCTCCCTCCACTCACCTACTTGTGCTACTGTACAGTTTTTCTATTTAGAATTTGCCATCAGCCTCTCATATTTTGAGCCAAGTGTTTGTGATCCACTGTACTAGTGATGCCAAAAGCTAGTGTCTGACCCGTCACCCAGCTCCCTACCAATGTAGCTTTTAAGCCAGCAGTTTGATTCTTGGAGAGCACATAACTTGTGTAGGTCACTCCACCATATAGAAGTCTTTCTTGCTTGACCAATATTATAATCCATACCAACCTCCCCATATTTAGCTCTAATAATTTTGACCCAAAAGCTGTTTTTCTCTGTCAGCAGCCTCCACATCCATTTTATCACCAAAGCTTTATTGAATAGATGTATGTTCTTGATTCCCAGTCCACCTTTTTCCCTAGGAGAGCACACAATACCCCACTTCACCCATGGCAGTTTTCTTTCCCCTTCTTTTGCTCCCCACAGAAAATTCCGCTGGATAGAATTGATCTTATTTACCACTTTTGTAGGGATCTTAAAAAAAGAGATGAAGTATAAAGGGATTGATGACAAAACAGATTTCAGCAAACAAATCCTCCCTCCAAATGATAAATGTCTTCCTTTCCACCATGCCAACTTCCTTTTCAACTTGCCAATCACATGCTGCCATGTACTTTCTTTCCTTGGATCAACGCCCACTGGTAATCCCAAATATACAAAAGGAATTTCCATCGTTTTACAATTCAACACTGCCGCATACCTTTGTATCACCTGACTTTCTACATCCACTCCTGTTATTTTGCTCTTCGAAAAATTAACCTTCAGGCCTGACAGCAACTCAAAACACCTAAGCATTGACTTCATAACAAGCACATTCTGCATATTTGACTCTACCAGAAACACCGTATCATCAGCGAATTGTAAAACTGAAATTGGTACATGTGAATTTCCCACTTTCAAACCAGATAACAGTTGTTGTGCTTCCGCTGATCTAACCAATCCAGATAGACCCTCTGCAACAATGAGGAAGAGGAATGGGGCAAGTGGGTCACCTTTCCTAAGACCCTTTTGGATATTGAATTCTTTGTTTGGGCTACCGTTGACTAAAACTGGCATAGTCGTTGATTCCAGACAACATTGTATCCACCTAATCCATTTATTGCAGAATCCCAGTTTGTGCATCATATAAAAGAGGAAATTCCACCTCACCGAGTCGTATGCCTTTTCGAAATCTATTTTGAACACTAAGCTTGGTTTCTTCTTCGTTTTCACCTCATGTACTGCTTCATTTGCCACCACAATTCCATCTAACATACTTCTACCCCCTCAAGAAATGCTGATTGTCTTTCATCTATAATTAAGTGCATCACCAATCGAAGTCTCCTTGATATTGTTCACTTACCACTTAGTACTGGTGCATCTCTTCATCTGCATAAAACAATTTATCAAATACAAACTAAAGGCTTTTTATTTCATTTTCTAACATTTTTCATTAAATGTTGAGTTTTATACTATCATTCAATCATAAATCACAATTAGTATGACTTTTAAGATAGTTATTGTAAAAATTAACAAACTTACCATACATAGTGGATTGTAATTGGATGATAGTATAAAACTATATTTTACACTGTCAATACATAGCCCTTTTTTTTCTAAAATGTTTTATATTAGAAAAAAAAAACAAGGAAAGCAATTTAAACAAAGCCAAATGAATGCTCGTCGTCCTTGACAATTGGCTTAAGAAACGAAATTAAAGGATTCAATATAAAATATTTTAAAAAAATTATTATTAGAACTTTTTTTAATTAAAAATTTATTAAAAACTGTTTGTGTAACATGTAACCAAAAAAAACTGTTTTGGTAAGGTGCAATTAAATTAAAAAACATTTAGATTATGCAACCCAATTCAGTCAATTCTCATTAACAGTTGTAATCCAATAAAAATATCTTAAATGATTAACACATTTTTATTCGAGTAAATTAAAATTAAAATATTAATATTTTAAATTGATTAAATTAATATTAGAAGTTGCAATATTTTTTAGTTTTTTTATCAATAAGAATCGAACACATGTACCAGGAGATGGACATTTACAACAACTTACACATACTGCTTAACAGTTAAACCCCTTGGTATATTTTTTAGTTATGATTCATGCATGAAATATTTTAATTAATAAAAAATTAAATTCCAAAAATATTTAATAGAAGAATAATTAATCTATTTTTATTAAATACATGAAGTTATAATAGAAAAATTAAATTTTATAATTGACTCGAAAGTCTGAATATATGGTAAAATATTAATAAATTCTTACCATAAAATGATGAAAATATATAATGATTATGCTTGTAATAAATTAAAAATTAAAATTTTGAATTGTGAAAATTTTTCCATAAAGATGATTTTGATATTCAAAATTTGAAATTCTGTAATAATATATTGATAACAATTTTACCATAAAATGATGAAAATATTAATGATTATGCTTGTAATAAATTAAAATTAAAATTTTGAATTGTGAAATTTTTTCCATAAAGATGATTTTGAGATTCAAATTTTGAAATTATGTAATAATATATTGATAACAATTTTACCATAAAATGGTGAAAATATTAATGATTATGCTTGTAATAAATTAAAAATTAAAATTTTGAATTGTGAAATTTTTTCCATAAAGATGATTTTGAGATTCAAATTTTGAAATTATGTAATAATATATTGATAACAATTTAAATATAATGTAATAAATTAAAAATTAAATTTTTGAATTGTGAAAAAGAGTAGTATTAATGAAAATTTTCCATAAAGATTATTTGGAGATTCAAATTTTGAAAATTTCCATAACAATTCAAATTAAAATTTATTTTTATTGCTCAAAATTAGTTTCAAATATAAAATAAATGAGGGACTAAAAATGGACAAAACAGAGACTAATTTTGAGCAATTAAAATAAATGTGAGACTAAAAGTGGGCAAAAAAAATTATAAGAATCAAAAATTGAAATCTAAAAAAGATGAGAGATTAAAAACTTAATTAACCCTACATAATTTTATGGAAAATAGATAAAGGACAATAACTAGGATTTATTGTAAGCTTGACAGTTGAAAGTTAAGAAGAAAAGAGTGACCTAAAAGCTCTAAATTAAAAGAAAATGTTTAATTCATTAGGGTTAGCCTAATGATAAGAGATTTTGATAGTATGTATTAGATTATAAGTTTTAACCTTAGTACAACCATTGTAAGCCAAAAAAAAAAAAAAAAGGGATTTTGCTTAAGAATTGATAATAAAAAATTTCATTGAAAATTACATCAATGATGTATTAAAAATTACATTGTTAATACATTAATGACATTTTTAATACAAAAAAAAAAAACCAGTCCAACATTTGCCTAAAAAGATATCAATTAATGAAATTAAATACATGCAAATGCAATTAATTAATTCACTATAATATTAAATTATTAAAAATTATGGAAAATATCGATAATTTTGTTTTTTTAAGAAATTGATAATTTTGTCAAGCGTGAGTATTTTGCCTCCTAAATATTAATGGCGGTAAAAAGAGCTTCCAGTATATAATAGTAAGTTATGGTGATTGTAGAAATTATCATGGTCAAGACTCCGAGTAGAATGCAGTAAAAAAAAAAAAAAAGTCTCCAAGTAGAAATAGACCATCATTATTTATAATGGTTTTTGGCACATTTAATGTCTCGTTATAGTATTTTTTTTTGGTCATTAGTGCAAAATATTTACTGATTTTATCAATAAATTCAGCAAAAAAAAACTGATTTTACCAATAATTAATCTTCATAAACCTAACTGGTCATATTTAGTGAAGTCTCTCCTTTCAATAACCATATTTTATTTACAAGACTCAAATCTAAGATTTTGTTTAAAAAATCTGAATTCAGTTCCATTCGGACTAATAATCACTTTTATAAAACTGATTTAATTTAAAATCATTTTTTATAAACTTTAATTTTGAGAACAACTTTGTAAAAACTTTGTTACCATCTGAATTTATGTTCACTATTCACCATTTATCATCATAACTGTGATTATTAACTCGTCTTTTGCCAGAATTATAAGTACAGATGTTGCATTGTAGGCTTTGGATTTCTAATAGTACTGCTTCTTTCGGTACCACAAAAGACAATGTGATTATTGTTATAAAGCTAAAAAAAAATTGGGTGTTTGATATATTATTCAACAAAAAAATAGATACTTTAATTCCTTGCCGTTCAAACTCGAAACAAGCCGAAATAAGAATACAAGAAAAGAACAGCAGAGCTAGCTCAAATTAGCCTCTAGACACGGCAACGAACAAACAAAAGAACATGTTCACGAAGCTTGCATACAAAGAGAAATGCTCTTCTCTTTCTTGAGTTGCAAATGTCCAATTTTGATGATTCCAAATTATGGCCATTCTAATTTAAAACCTGATTACAAATACTAAATGTTTCTTTTACTTTTAGAGGCTGATAAAGATGCACTGTGCTAACATTAGTAAAACTCATCCTCTTCAAAAAAAAAAAAAAAAACATTAGTAAAACTCATCTGCATTGTTGATTGCTACAAGTAAATTTTATTATTTAACTAACTTTTGAATGAACAACAATATTCATTGTCATCGTCATTAAAAAGTCAAGGCAATACATTCATTAGGAAATCAATTAAAAAAATACTGAAAAGAAAAAAGTTAAAAATATTTGCCCCTTTGTCAATTCTATCTACACGAGTAATGATTGATTATACCATATCAACCACACTGCACACCTTATCATTCGAGGAATTATGGTACAACAAAATCAAATGAATGCCATCCCTATTATATCAAAACAGGTTAATTTAATTGTTTAGCATGGCAGTTAGCAACAAAAAGAAAGTCAATATTCTTCCAATAAAAAAGGTAGAAGCTGAAGAAATATTGTGTGCACCCACTGTATGTACTATTCCAGTCGCTTCATCCTTCACTTTAATGCTGGAAGAGCCTAAAAACACAACACAATGCTAAGAAAGTTATTCTGGAATGCATTGATATCAACAAATTTTTAACCCTAAAGACCAATAGAAATTAGCATGAGTTATATGGATAAGATAGCTAACAAATGAAGCTTCTTTTGGTCAAGCTCTCGTAAATTAATTAACCTTTCTTACATTTCTAATACAAAAATAAAAAAAAAGTCATTAAAAAAATAAATTACACTCCCCTCCACCTAAAAATAGTCATTAATAACCTTTCTCGTAAATTGCTTGAATTACAGAACTCTTCTTTTTAATTTTTAAAAATCACAACATCCTCGTGAGATATTAATATATGCTACACTTTAATATATTTCAATGTAAATCAGCCTCTTAGGAAAAACTTTTCACTCTTTGTGGCTCTCAGCATCATCAACAACTAATTTTGAACTCTTACTATCAAATTTACAACTTTAGAAGATGATATAAAATTTGGGCTTAGGATGTTTAAAATTTCATTTCATTTTCTCAGGTCTAAATTCCTAAATCAATAATAGCGTGTTCAAAATTAGCTAGGGGTAGACACTAGTAGTTGCACAGAGAAGAAAAATACCCCTAGAGACTTGTTTATCTTGCCACTTAAAGAGATCCATTTACAATAAAATAGACTAAAGTGTAGCACATTTCATTTCTTAGGAGAATTGTGTAATTTTTAAAATTAGAAGGAAAGGCAAACAATTGAAGTATCTCTCAAGCGAAAGAAGTGTAATTTACCCCAAAAATAAACCTAAAAAAGCATTTCAAGCAGGAGTATGTTTGGCTAAGAATGATGAAATTAATTTAAATTAAATAGTACTAAAAGGAAACATGCTAGGTGATATGAACTTGACACAACCTTGAATTTTACATTCTGCATACTAATATATTGTTGGGGTTGTATTACTCATGTTCCTTTATATCTATTCATTTAAGATGATAGCACATAAATTAAGAAATGCAATTAATACTCTCATTTATATTAAAATTATTTTTAACTTTCTAATATGACCTCCATTATTATTCCTCTCTCATTTATAATAAGTGTAAAATATTTAACAATTAGGCGTAATTGGAAAGGTAGTACTTATAATATTGTCTTGAACTTATAAAAAGACACAAATAGGAACAATTTTTAATTTATTTTAAATGGACAAATAAAAAGGAACAAATGTAATAATAAACCATACAACAAAGTAGGAAACAAAACATTATGAGAGGCTGCTTGGTACTCACAATTGTAGTCAGTCCATCCAATGGCCATATTTTCAAGATCATATATCACTAGTTTGTTTGATAGCACCAAATCTGAAATTGAAAATAATTCAAAGTTAATAAAGGATATTGAGATCCAACACTAACAAGAAAATGTTTCCAAAATGAATAAAACTAGCTTCAGTCACACACACACACACAGAGGCAACCGAAAAGGCAAAGGTCCAACAGTAAGTTTACGAAAGTTTACTTAATTCAACGCAAATAGCTGAGTAGTGGAAAAGCTATAAGATGAATAATCAGTGCTAGAATTATAGGTCTTGGGTTATAAAGAGAAAGAGATAACCAACAATAATAAACATATTATTGACAGGATGTGATACACTAACCTCCCCTATTTACACCAAACATGTTATTACTAGTACAAGTTGAAGCTCACTAACAATAAGACTTACAATCTAATGACCCTAATATCTTAACAATCAGAATCAGACTCAATTGGTGACTTAATGCACAAATTATGTTCCATAAACTTACACTAAGTCACTGGATTAATTTATAAGTGTCATTTAATTCTAAATTGTACCTCCAAGAAGGGTCATGTCCTTTCCATTCTTTGTTTGTGCCACACTTTTCTGCCAGCCAATACACCAGATACTACCCTGGGAGACAATCAAGGACAAATTAATATTAAGAAACACCATAATTAAATTCCAGTAATTAATTTATCAAACTGAGGTACTCGAATAGATTCAAAAGATACATAATATATCAGTAAAACTATCCAGATGACAATTTAAACCATCATTATAGTTATTGAACAATAGATAAGAACCTTTAATTTACAATTAGACAATATCTTTATAATAATACATGCCATTTAATATGCGTGATAAACACAGAACACTCAGGTACATTCAAGAGATGGAGAAATCAGTTCAGACAACAGATTAACTTAAGATTAAAGCCCTTAAAAGAAAAACATATTTGTCATTTGAGTATTTGAGTATATAGCATCTACAAAACTTCTCAAATAAGAAGCTGGGTACATCTACAATGAAATGAAGTTCCTACTCACTTTAAACTGGAACAGGTAGTCGTGAGGATAAACTGTCAGAGAAAGAGAATCCTCAAAATGAAGCTTGACAACTGGAAATCCATGATCAACACTGCAAGATTACAATGGTCAACAAACTAAGGACTGAATATGCTAGACACTTAAGGTACACTTGTTGTCTTCATGAACTGATGAAATATTGAAATTTAATTCTCAAAAAGTAAAATGCATTTTAATTACCAAAACATCATTTGCACAGTTAATACCCAGTTACTATTTTAAAAGAAAACTACTCTTAACAGATTCTTTTGAAATATAAATTATTTCTAATGTAGCAACAAAAGGTTTATAGATTTCTATTCTACCTAAAATAATCAAACATGAGATTCTTTGTATATAACCATCCAACCTACTCAAGAGCTCCCTTCAGAAACAAAGAAAAAGGACAAAGTAATACAAAAGCCCAAAACTGAAAATTCAAAGGACCAAGTAAGGAGATTGGCATACATTTTTCTTTTTTTGTTTAACAAAGTCCTAATAGCACCCAATACATCAACTTCATTGAGAAGCTAATCAGTAATTTTAAAGTCACACCATGTCAATATATGTCAAAGCTCCATCCTTGCTCAAGTACACAAATTTTATTACACAGCCTCTGATCCTACTTACTACTGTCCTATGTCCTTTATTTTATCACAATTTTTTCCCCCCTGCAGGTTTCAGAATATTGGATTACCAAATATTATCAAACAGTCATAGATAGGATATTTATGAAGATATATTTAAATGGAAATATGATGTTGACACTTGACATCATACCCTATGGGCTAAACAACCAAGAAAATAAACCTGAAGTATCTCAGATAAATTATATGATATCGTAGGCCAATTAAAAACAATGAGGAATAAACCAATACTTATTCCAATATAACAGAGAAATGTAAAATTTCAATAAAAAAATGTCACAAAGATAAGAGTCGTACTTTCCAGTATACTGAAAACAACTAAATTGTTGCTCAACAAGATATAATTTCAGTCCAGGCTGCCGGGCCAAAACCTATCATAAAAAACATTCATGAATACTCAAGTGGAAATATTGATTCAGTTAAATCTTTATACATGCACTTACCTTTGGAATCAGTTCGTCATAAACTATGTCAGGAAGATAAGCCAAGGTTGTTCCACTATCTATTACTGTCCCCTTCCCACTTCCAGAATCAAATATATCTGAGGGAAGCTGTAGAATATCTGTATCAACCTCAATACTCTTCAAAACCACGTTGTAGTGTGCCCTATAATAGTCAAAAGACAGTTAAGGCATAATTTTTCAAACTCAAAATCTGAACTGAATATCAAATACACTATAACTTATAAGTATCTGAAAAAATATTTCACGAAAAAATTTCACAACTTAAACCAGTGGCCTCAGATGAATATACTTTCATAAAACTGAAGGCCTTAAAAGCAACAAAAACAGAAAAGAGACCTTCATTAAACATTAGGGACTAAGATCAGTCAACTTTTTGTTTACGAACTAAAAGTAAAAACTTAAAAAAATCCAGAGACTAAAAACATAATTAACCCAAAAAAATTACTTCAAATTGGTTCTTTATCATCAAGTTTTGTATTTGTTTCCTCTTAAATAAAGTCTCAAATTCGAAATCGAATTTATGTATGAAAAAAGAAATATACTGAGAAAATTAACTCTATACGATGCTATAAATTACCTAGAAATTGTCTGTATTCTAAACTAAAATTGATCGTAAAACAAAACTACTGATTTATGGTCACTGGCGGATGCAAATAGAGAGGAATGAGAGCAATTGTCCCACAAGCTAATTTTTTTCCCTAGAATACATTTGATAAATAAATTGCCCCCCATAAAAAAAATATTGTTCCTGTAACATAATTTTTTTCAAATGAATGTAAAAAGTTATAATATGATATCGTAGTTTATAGAAGTTTAAATATTTTGATTATTTTTCATGAAATTGTGTATTTTATAAAGCCTTATAATATTTTTTCTGTGAAAATATTATAGAATATTTCTTTGTCCCACTAAAAGAAATTTCTCGATCCACTGTTGTTTATGGTTCATTTATTCAATAATATTGGTTAAGCAAAATCAGTAAGAGGAAAGGGGCTGGGTAAAATTATGGGTGCAAGAAAACAATCAAGCATTACACAAATTCGGGAATGAGTTATCAATGTTTGTTGGTTCAAGTGACAAGAAACCTGATTTTCTTTAAGTAAGATAGGCCGGGTTGGATAACTTTTTTTACCCCCACAAAAACGGAAGACAAATTCGGCAATGAGTCATCAATGTTTGTTAGTTCAAGTGACATGAAATTTGATATTTCTCAAAGTAAAGAATCAAGCTTGAGTCTTATCTACAGAAAAAATAGGTGTTGAAAAAGCTTATCTTAAGCAGTAGTATTTGTTAAGTGATGATGTTAGGGGAGTTATTACCACCATATAGTTGCTTTGTAGTTTCTTTTTCTTTCCTCCTGGGCTTAGGCCCCTTTAAATTTAATTCCAAAAGGAAAAAGAAAAAATGAGTCCATCCAGCTTGATAATCGGATTATACCAGAGATCTAAATAAAAAATTCAACAACGAGTTTAAAAATGCGTATAGGAAACTCGCCCCCACTAACTAGTACTACTCAACAAAATCAGCAGGAGGGAAAGGGGCTTGGTAAAATTGTGGGTGCAAGAAAACAATCAATCATTCCAGAAAACCAGAACTGTTTATATAGATAAAGGACAAAAAGGAATGATGAACCAAGCATAAACAGCATTTGCATGCCCTACAACATTATTCATTATTATCTTCCTGCTCTACCTAGTACTAGTTATCTCTTGCATCTGGTGCCTTGAAAGGAAACACTGAAGGACCAGGACCGGGTTGAGGGGCAGCATAACCGTCAAGGTTAAGTCCATAGTTGCGGTAAGGCATGGCATTAGCATTATTCAAGGGAGAATAATACATTGGGGGTTGTTGGAGGAAGACCCAATATTCATGTTATTGTTGTAACTTCCAAAATTCAAAACCCTATTGGCAAATTCAGGACTTATGTCATTGCGAAGTTGAAGAGTGTGAACTTGAGGTTCTGCAGGGTTTGGGGTATTGAGAAGATTCTCAGTCCCAGGTAATCCAAAAGTCATTACAGCATTAGCAGCTGCAGCGGCAAGCTCTTCACCGACATCATCTTCATCTTCTTCAACATCTTCATCTTCTTCCTCTTCAACATCTACACGCTGTTTCTTGTTGGTGTTCCTAGGGGGTGGCTGTTCATGGCTGTGTTTTCCCTCATAAGTAGTAATCACATCTTTACTGTTGCTTGAATCACGTTCTACGTGCTTCCTTATGGAACACCCAGCACTTGTGCATTTGTAGTAGGCCCTAGAAAAGATATATCCATGAAAACTCGTTAAATTAGTTCATATTGGCAAAACTGCATGAATGATATATATATCACAGTTAATGTGAAGAGTGATGACCTTAATCATGTGAATGAGTTTAATGAGGGTGCTTTTACGAATGTTGAAGGATAGTAGAAGCAAAACAATACAGTTGTAACAAACTTATACTTTTACTTTTGCTGTTATTTGGTAATTAACTGGTTGGTGTAGTAGAAATGAGAGAAAGATCAATGGGTGAGGGAGGGAGAAAAAGGTCACTTTGGAAAGATAGTCATTATGAGTTGTCACAAGCAAGTGAAAAATAAGCATAAAAAAATAATAAATATAATAAGTTATGTATAGATAACATAATTAATAAATGTAATAAGTGAATTAAAAAAAAAAGAGAGAAACAGAAAGAAGATAGAGAGAAAATGAGTGTATAGATATAATTATTAATTTTTTGGATATTAATGCTATGCATGAGAAAAAAAATTAAGTACCTTCCAAATTTATGGAGCAATAAATTTTAGATTTATATCTTATATATTTACTTTTTAACTAATTTGGTTCATCTAGTAATTAATTTTAAAATTAATTTTGAAACAATAATTAATAAAGAGAACTACCATATATAAGTAACTAATTTATAATATTAATATTAATTATCGGTTATTAATTGGTGGGCATATGTAAAACAAACAATTTTGAGAGAGAGAAATAGAAGAGAAAATATGAAGAAAGAGAGAAAGAGAAGAGTGGCCATAGGTAAAAAAAAATGTGTGAAAAAAATAATTCCTCCATTACTCATCACATCTCTTACCCTTTTCTTTTTTTTTCTTTCCTTCTCTATCCCTCTCTTCTAACACACTCATCTCATACCCTTTCCGACGAATGAAAGAATCATTATTCAAATGATAAACAGATACGCAAAATAAGTGAAAATAGCCATGAGATCAGTAATGTCAAACTGAACAAATAGCCATGAGTTATGCAATCTATATATAACACATAGCATCACAGGTATATGTATGCATCATATCATTCATATTGTGCAGAGTCAAGAGAGAACAATATATATACCTAGGGTATAAATTTCCCCTGATAGTCTTCTGTCCATATTTGCGCCAGCGATAACCATCATCCACTTTCGTCACTTTTTTGCTCTCAATTCGCACTGTCACTGCTGTTTCCCCGTGGAAAGACCTCCCAGACATCCATTTCTCAGATTCCTCCACGGATCTATTTCTCTTCCTGTAATACAAAATAAAATCATTTAATACACAAATTAATTAATTAATAAAAAAATATAAATTCTCATTAGACATTACTATGTGGTCATGGCCAATTTTGTGTGACACAATATTAATTTTTTTTGTAAATTAAAAAATGTACCTGAAGTGTCACACAGAGATCGACAAAACGATATAACTAGTCCTAAACCATGTAATAATTTTCGAAGAGCAAAAACCTGTTCTGAGAGGCAGATCCTCCCTCAACAATACTGGCTCTGTCTTCATCATCATTGTCAGCAGCATCTGTAGAAGGAACATCTTGAGTGACCTCCAAATCATTGTTAGGTCCAATGTTGTCATCTGTTTCAGAATCGGGGAGCCAAGAATCATCGGAAGTTGCGGGTCTGCAGGTTTCACTTCCGCCACCAACTTTGGCACTTGCTTCGTTGGAACAAGGAATTGGTTCCTCCTCATCAGGTATAGCATTAAGATCAAATGCCAATGGAAACTTCACCGTTTTCTCATCATTAACGGAGGACTGCACTTGTTGATCAGCAACTTGTGTGGGATGAGCAAGAGGTTGGCACCCTTCCAGTGCCACCAAGCAATTATTATCACCAGAAACCTGATAAATTCATATATTGTAAATTATACGTACATTTTTATGTGAATTACAAAAATGATTATCTAAACACACAGTTTACCGATCGAGTATTGAAAAGTATACCGATGCTAACACTTATTAGTAAGCATTTAGCATAAAGAGTTATGAAAGCAAAAGGGTACCTTTATATACACAAAAAAAAAAAAAAGGAGGGGGACATATACCTGAGAATTTGAAACCAAATCCTCGGGACTTGTATTGGTTAGAGGTTCGTTTAGATCAAAATCCAAACCTCTTTTCTCTTTAGTGCAACTCCGTTTCTCAGAGAAACCAGCGTTGATGGACATGGTGTTGTGGTGAGAACAATGAAGCTTAAACCAATGAATTGAAGCGTTTGCTCTCAGTAGAGTTTGTACACAGAATGTCAAGGCAAAGGTGATCGTATATGGACAATTTAAATGCAAAAATGGAAATCCCACAATACTAATTAACTATTGTTTTACAGCTACGGCGGGCTGTGATCACAAAAGGAAACTGCTTACTGTACATTTGCATATCTTAGCTGTTATATCATGTACAAAAGAGTAGTAAAGGAATTGGAGTTTAAAGCTTTGTTTTTTTTTTTTATTATTGATAAATGTTACTCGTTAATGGTTAGTTTTTTTTTTTGTTAGTAGAGGGATTTGAACTTAGGACCTCTCCGTGTTTCCTTCTTCCTTCATCACTAAGGAGGGACGGATCCAAAAACCTATTAAAGGGGGTGCTAATTTTTTTTCTTTTATAATTGTTTAAACGTATAACTTCTAATAAATAATAAATTTTTAAAAATATTTACTATATTTACACGTAAAATTGATATTAATTTTTATTTTAAATGATAATATCCTTAGCCGTTATTATAATAAAAACAAACATACAACTAGTTTTACATAATTTTACACTAGTTATCACCTTAACCATTGCAATAAATAACAACAAACACAACTAGTTTTACATAATTTTACACTAGTTAACCTTAACCCATTATTATAATAATAACATACATAATTAGTTTTATACAATTTTACACTAATTAATTTAAAAATATATATGTATATACATAAAAAATGTAACAACCTATCTTTGTTACAAATTTGTTATACTAAAACATTTTATTAAATATCATCATATGAAACTACATAGAAAATTTTTCACATTTAACACACACACACATACATATATATATATATACCTACTTTCCTACATATAATGTACATCATCATATCATAAAAGTATTAGGTCTGCCTTTACAAAACTAAAAAATATATACGTGTATACAATAACAAAATAGTCCTCTTATATAAGACATTCACAACAACCTAAGTATTTATACATATGTCCTAAGCTGGTCCCCATACTATATACATATATATGAGAACATATACAAAAGGAGGGATCTCATCCCATCTTCAACATATACATCTGCTTTAGTCACGAGCGGTCTGAGAACCTGCAACATCACCACTATCTGCTCCCGTGCCAACCACACGATCATTGCAGTAATACAACACATATACAAACACAAAAGGCAAGAGTAAGCTTATTTATAAAAAGATCATAGATATACAAAGGTATAAGATTTACTTAAAGAAAAACTAAAATCAATCACTAAAAGTAAATCAGATAACATCATCCAATAACACATACATCAATCTCATATACAATTTCATTATGAAATGTCGTGCTAACTCAACTCCATGTAGATTTCTACAACTTTTGGGCGGTCCTCATAGGCCTCATCCCCTACCATGGTCTCACTCTCTGACCATTCAGGGAGTCCCTTGTGCTGACCTTGTGGAGGAAGTGCAGTTTTATCGAATATAGACAAGTGTGGGTATTGGCTTACCTCTGTAAGGTTTGCAAAACCTTCCATCTATAGGAATTCGCCCACTTGTCTATTCTATAGGCCCACCATTAGCCACCACGAAAACCTCCGGCACTAGGTTGAGAGCCTACCTAGCACCCTCAACTTATGTGCCTACCCATATGCAATGTCACGTAACAAGCCAAATAATTTTGATTGCCACAAGTTCCCTCTATGTTATAAATTCACCATTTTTCTCAAATTATGCTTATAAACCCATCCAGCAGTTCAATAAGCTCAAGTAAGGTATTCTCTCCATCTGAATCCTTACTCACAACACAAAATCAACTTTAACAAAATGTGAATTTCCTAACATAGTTCTAGAACTTTTGTGGACATCTTCATCACACCCATACCATAGAAATAATTCAATTTAAAATAAATTTGAAAGGCATTTTATAGTATAAAAAATGAATTCTCGCTTAAGCGCCACTTTACTCTTGCTTAAGCTAGAATTTCAAGAATTAATTGTTCACTTCCAGGGTTCCTCGCTCAAGCTAGGATTTCCCTCACTTAAGCGCAGCCTCGCTTAAGCTAGGATTTTTGGCGCTTAAGCTAGAACAGCTTCCAAACCAAAAAGTTCCCATGTCCCCTGTCTCGCTTAAGCGAAAACCACTCTGTTCTTAAGCGAAACAAGGTTGTAGAACCTCGAAAACATGCTTAAAACTCTTCAATGGCTACCAAATTCATTCTAATTCAAATTTTATATCAAACATATATACATCATTCCATACTCAAAAACAACATTCCAAGCATAGAATATACAATTAAAGCATTCAATCACATTAAAGCTTTCCTTACCTAAAATTCTTGATTCAAAACCTTGAAGAAGAAGCTAGGGAGGAGACTTGGTGATTCAAGAATGATCTCTACTCAACTTTTGCTATGAAATCAACTAGAGGAAACCTAAATCAATCCCAAAATGAGCTTCAATCAAATTTTCACCCACCAACCAAGATTCTACATGAAACTCATTTCTCATGTTCTTGGTAGGAGTTGAAAAAGAAACTAAGAGATCAAGAATAAAAAGGAATTGAACTTACCAACTAGAAATCAACTAAGGAGGCTCTAGAGAAGAAGAAATCAAGCTTTAAATTGATGTAGGAATTTCACTTCAACTCAAGAGAAAGAGAGAAAGCTTAGAAGGGAAGAAAGGAAAATGAACAAGATAAGGGAGAAGGAGTTCCCAATGTTTAAGACTTTGGGAGTATTTGAAAATTTTCTATTAACACCTATGCTTCCTCTAAAGGCACCCCCTTCTCTTATTTTTTTCTTTCCTACAACTCAAGTAACTCATGTAAAAGTCCCAACAATAACCTTATCATCTAAGCTCAATCATACATGAAAAATTTAATACAACACTATAACACATAACAAAACAATCTATTTATTAATTCTTTTATACATATTATAAATTTAAATTTAGTTTCCTCTTGCATTATTAATCAAACACTTAAACATACAATTAGGAAAATCACAACGTTACAAAAAATCCAGACGGAAGGGGGTTAAGGCCCCTGCCCGCCCCCTCTGTATCTATCCCTATCAACAAGCTAACTTTATAACTCCGGAGTTTAAAGCTTAAGCATACAACAACCATAATAAAATTTTATTCCACAAAGTTATGTTGGCTATATGAATCACACAGTATAATCTCTTTTTGATCCATAGAAATCGAACATGGTACCGGAAGGTTTACAATCACTCACACACCATGCTCAACTAACTGAGCTAAACCTCCCGTATAATCTAAACATATGTAAAATTAATTATAATTAAATAAAATTATATAAATGCAAGATAACAATAACAAAATCTTATCTCATTGTGAAATCGACTACAAGAATCACAACATAATTTAAGTATATGTAAAATTAATTATAATTAAATAAAAATTATATAAATGCAAGATTATATATATATATATATATATGTGTGTGTGTGTGTGTGTGTGTGTGTGTGAATGAGCATATATCATTATTGTAATACAATAATAAAAAAAAAGTGTCATTGTAAGTTGTTCGTCATTATCATTTTTTTTTCAATTTTCAAATACATCAACTCCCACCATGACTCGTATTCCATAAATATATGGCCTATAGTCTTTCCCCTCTCACCTCAGGAAAGTGCTAGCTAAATACGAAAGTTTCTTTCTTATAATTTTTTTTTGACAGATCCTTCTTATAATTCTTATTAGTCACTCAAAAGAATATGAAAGAAATTAAATAATAAAAATATTTAAATATGAAATTATATGCATATAAAGGTAAGTAGGTAATAAAGTATTGAAAATTAAAAATTAAATTAAATTAATTCTCTGTCAAAAAAATTAAATTAATGCTAAAAATATTAATGAATAATTGGTTCAAGTGGAGCGTCAATGATTAATCTATTGAAATATTGAAATTTATTTAAAGGTCTAACATCTTTTAATATATATTATTTCATACACAAGTACTAGGAGATCGAACACTTGACCACATGTTTTAGAAACAAAATTATATGTCAACCATGTTTGTGACACCCTTTACCCCAAATACATTATTAAATACATAAAAGCAAAGAAAATAAATTAAAGTTCTCGTTTGCGGAAACAAATATCAAATTTAAAACTTTTTCCCATGCGGTAAATAACATTACATTGAACATTCATCATAAAAAAAAAAACTTAAGAATAACTTAGTACTTGGCTCTCCAAAAGGCCACACGTAAAGTCCATAACAAAAAAAAAAAGAAAATCCAAAACTTAATAATCCACCTAAAATCAAAGACATAAAATATCCTAGTCCCGATGTCACAACCTTTCAGAGCTTCACAAGTCCCATAATATAAAATAAAATAAAAGACATAAATAGAGGTTTATGCATCCTCTCTAACGTCATCCTCTTGGTCCTGTTGGACATCACCTGTCACCAACACATACACAGAAAAACACAAACAAACAAAGGGAGTGAGATACATCTCACTACATGCTCATTGTATGAAAATGGAGACAGGTAACAACACAAACACACATGACATTTTACATTAGTCAAACACATACGCATCAAGGTATTCACGTAATGCAATGTGTCCTATATTCTTAGTATTGTATGCATGTGGTACCATTCAAAACTCTTTTGTGAAAGTAGCCTGGGAGTACGTGCAGTCGACGAATTGCCACACCATGGGCATCCGACACTAACGGTCTCAACCAGGATGATACCCTAGCAGCTCGTCAGGGTTACCCAGTCTTACAAGATACTCCAAACCATGGGATCAGCATGAGCTTAAAGGAGATTCCAAACTAGATAACACCTCCAAGGTCAGAACTCAACGAGCTCTTCACGACCTCCCCAGTTAGGTTCATAAACTACTTTCAAAAACACATGTACATATCACGATGCCTGATTCACGCAGATGCTCATGGCTTCTTTTAACTTATCACATGGAGGATCCCGTCTCACATAGGCTTGGTGCTTATTTATTTCATATCAACAATCACCATGGCATCCAAGCATACATACTTCACTTATATCAAGCATATTATACATTCATAACAATGTTCACAAGACACAACAAACACATATGCATAAAATCAAACCTTAATGTTTCCAACTCCAACATAATAATAATTTTTAGAATTATACCACAATTAACACTATAACAATATGCTAATAATCAATTAATAATATAAATAGTGCATTTTATATATAACTAATATTAAGATAATACGTGTAATTATCATAATACATTTACTTTTCTATATTAATAATATTAAGATTAAAACTAAAACAATAACCGAAATTGTTATTCTTTTAGCCAAATCAAATTCCAAATTATAATATAAAATAATATTAATGTGAAATCAAAGCTTTCTATATATTCCCTTGTCTAAGCACATGGCAACGAACCCACGGGAGCATTATTCACAAATTGAATTCGATGCATGCAGCCACACAATAATTAAAGAAATTGAATATACATATATATAATTGAAATCTTCAAAGGTTTTGACACATACGTATGACTATATATATATATATATATATATATATAATAACCAAAATTCAATATATGCTTCAGAGGAAGATTCATAATGGAATTTAAGGGAAAGTGCATATCAAATTGAAATAGCTACAGGCAAGCATAAAAAGCTATTTGAATTCATGAGTTACAGTATGCATAAAACTGTATGGCCAAATTTCAGAAAAAGCTACGGGCACGGATATTTCTTTCTTGCAACACCATCAACGAGAATGGAAATTGCCCAGTACCACTCCAGTATAATCAAATCGCGTAGAGAATATTAAACACAGTCTCAACAAAATATTCAGAGGAACAAAAATCATACACAGTATACATACAAATTCAAATATAGTTCAATAATAATATATTAATCCCAAATTTGATTATCAAGAACCCTAAATGGCAAAAAGGTGCAAAAATAAAAAACACAAAATCACGCTAACAATAAAATGCTTTGGGGTATTCACAACCCATCCAATTGAAATTAAAACATAATATATGAAGAAAATAGACAACCAATTGGGGTCTAGGGCCAACCCCGCTATCCTCTACCATAGTCATACCCATGAGCGAGATAGTCTCACTCCTCCCTTACCTCGAAAGAGGCAGTTCCACAGCAAAAGTGCAAGCAACGGTGCTCCTTCGCAATCCCCCTTCACTCCTCCGTTTGCAGTTCTGACGGCACAGTTCCCAAATAGAGCAAAAGACAACGTGAATGTGAGGGAAGATTAGGTTTTTAAAAACAAAACCTGAAAGCTTTAGAGACTTGAATTGGGCTTCTAAAGACTAAAGGCCCAAAACATTTAACCCAACATATTTTTTTTTAAAACAAATATATAAAATATTTATTAGTAACTAATTTATTTTTATAAATATTTTTTTTGTTAAAGAACGGGGTGTTACAATGTCCACAATGTTAGTTCAAGTGGTATATATGTTTGGTTCTTATAAAACAAAGTCTCGTGTTCAAATTTTGTCAGAAAATTTTCGTATGCAATTTTTTTTAGATCATTTTTTTTCGTATAATGACTATAACAAGGTTAGAACTTAGGACTTCTTGCATATTATCCAAATTCCTTCATCGCTAGGCCAATCTTAATGGGTTATGTCAAGTTAATTACAAGTAATCTAAACAAATTAAAAAAATGATAAAGAAACTATTGATTTATGGTCTATTAATTCAAATCTTAATTAAATTATGGTTGTACCGGTGATAATTAAATATATATATATATATATGTTAATATTATAAAATATATTAAATAATGAATCAAGATAAAATTTTGTACCAACATTAAGTTGGTTCAAGTGAAACTAATCTAAAATATCTTAAACAAAGTCTCAAGTTCGAATTTTGTAAATAAAAATAAAAACTCGGTTGGAAGGAAAGACGTTAGTCATCAATAAAATCGATGAATACTTTACACATATAACATAAAAAAAGATAAAATTTTAAATTAATATGAAATCATCATATTATATTATATTATTGTAAGATAAAAGATTAATAAAAATATATATTAAATAATACTACCTCCGTCCCTATTTATAAGAATTGTTGACTAAATTATGCTTATTAAGAAAGTTTGTTAATCTAGGTATTAATAATAAATTTGTATGTAACTGTAATATTTTTCCAATTTTACCCTTGACATTATTGGGATTAATAATGAGAGTCTATTCATCTTCTCCAATCTTTATAGGAGAGAGAAAGAGACATTCAGAGTAACATTCAATTAATGTATTATAATAAATAAGGGTATTTTAGACAAAAAATAATTAATGCATAAGATAGTCAAAATAAAGTCTTCTAAAAAGGGACAAGGGTTTTCAAAACAACGTCTTATAAATAGGAACGAAGGTAGTACTTAATAAGTAGGCCTTGTATGTGGACTTTTCGTGGTTTGAAATTGAGCTTTTATTTGGTTAAGAGAATAGTTGAATAAAAAACTTGAACATAATTTTTAAAAAATAAAGAAAAAATTTACTTCAAATTGATTCTTATCATCAAGTTTTGTATTTGTTTCCTCTTAAATAAAGTCTCAAATATGAAATTGAATTTATGTATAAAAAACATCTCTACCGAGAAAATTAACTCGACCATGCTATAAATTACCTGTAATCTAAACTAAAATTGATCATGAAACCACTGATTTATGATTTATTAATTCAATAATGGATAAACTATGTTTGAATTAATTGGTGACAATTAAATATATACTTTTAATATTATAATATATTTAATTCATTATAAACTTTATAATGAATTAAATAAGGTAAAAATTTAAGTCAGTATAAAATAAATAAGTTATATTCTTGTAAGATAAAAAATATTCATATTTAATTTAATAATATATTTAATAATTCAAAATTTCTCTTCTATTTCATCTAGTCTATCACCATTCTATTATACCTCAGTTAACTCCAGTCTCCAGTCGCCTCATTTTTCACTTCTTCTTGTTCACTTACCACTTTTTTTTTTTTAACAGCCAAATAAGGTATATATAAAATATAAGGTGGGTATAAGAGATACCCAAAAAAGTGTACAAAAAACAGCTCTACCAGGAGCATCAGCCGAACAAACATCTTGTCAATGGTTACATTATATTTACATACATGATTGATGGAAATATTAAATAACCATTGAGCCTTTAGTTACCATGCGATAATAATGCTGCCATAAAAACACCACCAACAAATCACCAGATATTGAGCCTTCATGTTTTGAATTCCATCTAGAGCTACCATGGCATCATTTCTATATTCCAAATGTGTTCTCCTTAAAGTCACTCCATGGACCATTCATACATGGAAGCCTTAAAACTCCCCATCTTTGATTTCAGCCATAACCAGGAAGTGTATATCACAGAATCCACCATCTTGTCTGTATCTACCACACCATTTTGGAAAATAACACTATTCCTGTTAAACCATATAGTCCAAATAACTGCTATCCACACCACCCTCCAGGCCATTTTCCTTTTCCTGCGTTGTACCAACCCACGATGCTGTAAAAAAATGTGCTTTTGCGCATTGTGGTAGTGCTTGTTGCGATCCCATCCATAGATAAGATCGGTTCCATACCTCATATGTAAATCTGCAGGAAAAAAACATATGAGAAGAGGTTTCCAAATGATTATTGCAAAAAATGCAACAGTCATTGTCAATTGCAATATTCCTAGAGATCAGATTCTGTTTGGTTTGGATCCTATTCAGAAACATTTTCCAAACAAAACCTGTAGCTTTGGTGGGTACTGGTATGCTCCAAAGACACTTATAAAGACCAGCTTCAGATGTATTCCCATAATTATGTAGCAGATTATACACATTCTTTACGGAGTAAGATTTTGAGCTATCTCCTTTCCAAATCCAGTGATCCTCCACACCTTTTCTGGGTTTTACTACTTCAAGTTGCTCCATCATATCCTCTAATAAAGCCACCTCCCAAACAAACCATTGTCTTCTCCAAGATATATTCCACCTCTAATTGTGGGAGCAAGAAAAAAATCAAGCATTCGACAAAACTGTTTATATAGTTATAGGACAAAATTAAAAGGAATTATGAACCAAGCATAAACAGATATTCATTATTATTCTCCTGCTCCACCTAGTACTAGTTATCTCTTGCACCAGCTGGTGCCCTAAAAGGCATTAGAGCATTAGCAGCAAGTTCTTCACCGCCATCGTCTTCTTCATCAATATCTGCACGCTGTTTCTTGTTAGTGTTCCTGGGGGGTGGTTCATGGTTGTGTTTACCCACATAAGTAGTAATCAATTTTTTTCTGTTGATTGAATTCCTATCCACATACTTCCTTACGTGACACCCAGCACTTGTGCATTTGTAGTAGACCCTAGAAAAAATCCATGAAAACTCGTTAAATTAATGAATATCCATGACCTCTCCTTCTCTCCTTCCTTCAACTCTTAAACCCCTTTCCTAAACACCAAACCAACCTTATAACTTCCCAATGTGATATATTATACTATAGGGTGAAAGCATAGGCCCTAATGTGAAGAGTGGAGATCACCTTAATGTCAATGAATATAATGAGGATGCGTTTAGGCGTGTGGAGGGATAGTAGAAGCAAAATAATACATAGTTGAGTTGTAACGAATTTTTATTTTTGCTGTTATTAATTTGGTAACCGGTTGGTAAATGAGAAAATGAGGGTTTGAGGGAGGGAGAAAAAGGGCACTTTGGAAAGTTAGCCATTAGTTGTCATAAGAAAGTTAGAAATAGAAAGAAAAAATAAAAGAAAATAATGATAAATAATCAAATAAAATACAAGAGAAAATGTGTATAGATATAATTATTAATTTTTTGGATATTAATGCTATGCATGAGAAAAAAATTAAATACCTTCAATATTTTAAGCTGAAATAGCCATGAATGAGTAATGTCAAACTGAACCAAGACATAGCACTCATCAATTCTCCATCTTATGTATGCACTCTATAACAGATAGCATCACAGGAGTATATATATATATATGCATCATATCATCCATGTACAGAAATATAAACAAACTTGAACGTGCACCGATCGAGTCAAGAGAGAGCACTATACCTAGGGAATAAATTTCCCCTGATAGTCTTGTGTCCATATTTGCGCCATTGATAACCATCGTCCACTGATACTATTGTCTCATTTTCGCTCTCAATTGGCACAGCAACTGTTTCCCTACGGATAGCGCTCTCAGTCCCTTTCTCAGAAACCTCGACAGATCTCTTTCTCTTCCTGTAATAGCAAATAAAAATCGATCAAAACACAAATAAATTAATTAACAAAAATATAAATTCTCATTATTTATCATATATCACCACCACCAAGTAAACGTGGTCATGACCAACTTTTATATGACATGTTTTTATTTTTTTTTAATTAAATAATGTGATTAATTGTCACATGGAGATTAATAAAATGATGTTGTCCTGGACTGTATAATAATTTTCGAAGAACAAAACCTGTTTCTAGAGCCAGATCCTCCCTCAACAACAGTGGCTCTGTCTTTATTATCATTGTCAGCAGCATGTGTAGGAGGAATATCTGGAGTGATCTCCAAAACAGTAGAACGTAAAGGTCGAATGTTGTCAGCTGATGCAGACTCGGGGAGTTTAGTCTCATCGGAAGTTGCGGGTCTGGTTTCACACCCGCCACCAACTTTGGCACTTGTTTCTTCGGAGCAAGAAATTGGTTCCTCCTCGTCAGGTATAGCGTTAAGATCAAATGGCAATGGAAACTTCACCGTTTTCTCATCATTAACGGAGGACTGTACTTGTTCAGCAACTCGTGTAGAAGGAGCATGAGACAAATCCAACGCCGGAGCAAGAGGTTGGCACCCTGTCATTGCCACGAAGCCATTATTATCAGCAGCAGCCTGATAAATTCATATATATGTTAAATTGCAAGTGCGTTTTTAATGAATTACAAAAATAATTAATGTCCACTCTAGATGACATTTAATGAAAGAGAGAGAAAAGCGAAAAATAAGTAGAAAGCTGATATAAAAAAATAATAAAAAGTAAATTGCATTAACTACCTCACGTATCTAGAATCCTAAGTCAAAGGGACAATCTTTTAAAGGGTTTTGCTAACCAGTGCCTAAGGGTACTGGTTAAGGAATTAAAAGGAGAAAATATTTATTGTGTAAATAATAGGAGAACACAAAGAAAACTATGGGCAGTGCAATTTTGCCCATTCCAATAAAAAAAAAATTCCTTTTAGTTCCTTAACCAGTGTCCTTAGGACAGAGCACTGGTTAGTATTTGCCTCTTTTAAAATAATAATAATTATTATTATTATGGAAGAAGCAAAAAATTAAGAACATGATTAAAATATACACATTTTAGATATTTATATATGTTTTTTTTAAATGTGAGGTGGTGTATTAGCACTCCTTGACTAAAGTATGGGTCTGCCACTGTTTGAGATTTTGTGGAATTACACAAACTCTTATACTTTTAAATATTTTTACACTAACCTTATTTAAAATTTGAAAAATATATACTAATATCCTCTCATACATTTCATTAATCCTCTTAATTGTTTGAAAAATATTACGTTGTGATCCCCTATAACTATAAGGCAGGTACTCCGCCTCATCATTTTTTCCACGTGTCATCGAACAAATGGCCACCTGTGCGCTCACATCAGAGGTTTCAAACGACAAAGACGAAAAATGCAAATAGAGATAAACATTAGGGACTAAGATCAGTCAACTTTTTGTTTACGAACTAAAAGTAAAAACTTAAAAAAATCCAGAGACTAAAAACATAATTAATCCAAAAAAATTACTTCAAATTGGTTCTTTATCATCAAGTTTTGTATTTGTTTCCTCTTAAATAAAGTCTCAAATTCGAAATTGAATTTATGTATGAAAAAAGAAATATACTGAGAAAATTAACTCTATACGATGCTATAAATTACCTAGAAATTGTCTGTATTCTAAACTAAAATTGATCGTAAAACAAAACTACTGATTTATGGTCACTGGCGGATGCAAATAGAGAGGAATGAGAGCAATTGTCCCACAAGCTAATTTTTTTCCCTAGAATACATTTGATAAATAAATTGCCCCCCATAAAAAAAATATTGTTCCTGTAACATATTTTTTTTCAAATGAATGTAAAAAGTTATAATATGATATCGTAATTTATAGAAGTTTAAATATTTTGATTATTTTTCATGAAATTGTGTATTTTATAAAGCCTTATAATATTTTTTCTGTGAAAATATTATAGAATATTTCTTTGTCCCACTAAAAGAAATTTTTAGATCCACTGTTGTTTATGGTTCATTTATTCAACAATATTGGTTAAGCAAAATCAGTAAGAGGAAAGGGGCTGGGTAAAATTATGGGTGCAAGAAAACAATCAAGCATTACACAAATTCGGGAATGAGTTATCAATGTTTGTTGGTTCAAGTGACAAGAAACCTGATTTTCTTTAAGTAAGATAGGCCGGGTTGGATAACTTTTTTTACCCCCACAAAAACGGAAGACAAATTCGGCAGTGAGTCATCAATGTTTGTTGGTTCAAGTGACATGAAATTTGATTTTTCTCAAAGTAAAGAATCAAGCTTGAGTCTTATCTACAGAAAAAATAGGTGTTGAAAAAGCTTATCTTAAGCAGTAGTATCTGTTAAGTGATGATGTTAGGGGAGTTATTACCACCATATAGTTGCTTTGTAGTTTCTTTTTCTTTCCTCCTGGGCTTAGGCCCCTTTAAATTTAATTCCAAAAGGAAAAAGAAAAAATGAGTCCATCCAGCTTGATAATCGGATTATACCAGAGATCTAAATAAAAAATTCAACAACGAGTTTAAAAATGCGTATAGGAAACTCGCCCCCACTAACTAGTACTACTCAACAAAATCAGAAGGAGGGAAAGGGGCTTGGTAAAATTGTGGGTGCAAGAAAACAATCATCATTCCAGAAAACCAGAACTGTTTATATAGATAAAGGACAAAAAGGAATGATGAACCAAGCATAAACAGCATTTGCATGCCCTACAACATTATTCATTATTATCTTCCTGCTCTACCTAGTACTAGTTATCTCTTGCATCTGGTGCCTTGAAAGGAAACACTGAAGGACCAGGACCTGGTTGAGGGGCAGCATAACCGTCAAGGTTAAGTCCATAGTTGCGGTAAGGCCTGGCATTAGCATTATTCAAGGGAGAATAATGCATTGGGGGGTTGTTGGAGGAAGACCCAATATTCATGTTATTGTTGTAACTTCCAAAATTCAGAACCCTATTGGCAAATTCAGGACTTATGTCATTGCGAAGTTGAAGAGTGTGAACTTGAGGTTCTGCAGGGTTTGGGGTATTGAGAAGATTCTCAGTCCCAGGTAATCCAAAAGTCATTACAGCATTAGCAGTTGCAGCGGCAAGCTCTTCACCGACATCATCTTCATCTTCTTCAACATCTTCATCTTCTTCCTCTTCAACATCTACACGCTGTTTCTTGTTGGTGTTCCTAGGGGGTGGCTGTTCATGGCTGTGTTTTCCCTCATAAGTAGTAATCACATCTTTACTGTTGCTTGAATCACGTTCCACGTGCTTCCTTACGGAACACCCAGCACTTGTGCATTTGTAGTAGGCCCTAGAAAAGATATATCCATGAAAACTCGTTAAATTAATTCATATTGGCAAAACTGCATGAATGATATATATATCACAGTTAATGTGAAGAGTGAAGACCTTAATCATGTGAATGAGTTTAATGAGGGTGCTTTTACGAATTTTGAAGGATAGTAGAAGCAAAACAATACAGTTGTAACAAACTTTTACTTTTACTTTTGCTGTTATTTGGTAATTAACTGGTTGGTGTAGTAGAAATGAGAGAAAGATCAATGGGTGAGGGAGGGAGAAAAAGGTCACTTTGGAAAGATAGTCATTATGAGTTGTCACAAGCAAGTGAAAAATAAGCATAAAAAATAATAAATATAATAAGTTATGTATAGATAACATAATTAATAAATGTAATAAGTGAATTAAAAAAAAGAGAGAAACAGAAAGAAGATAGAGAGAAAATGAGTGTATAGATATAATTATTAATTTTTTGGATATTAATGCTATGCATGAGAAAAAAAATTAAGTACCTTCCAAATTTATGGAGCAATAAATTTTAGATTTATATCTTATATATTTACTTTTTAACTAATTTGGTTCATCTAGTAATTAATTTTAAAATTAAATTTGAAACAATAATTAATAAAGAGAACTACCATATATAAGTAACTAATTTATAATATTAATATTAATTATCGGTTATTAATTGGTGGGCATATGTAAAACAAACAATTTTGAGAGAGAGAAATAGAAGAGAAAATATGAAGAAAGAGAGAAAGAGAAGAGTGGCCATAGGTAAAAAAAAATGTGTGAAAAAAATAATTCCTCCATTACTCATCACATCTCTTACCCTTTTCTTTTTTTTCTTTCCTTCTCTATCCCTCTCTTCTAACACACTCATCTCATACCCTTTCCGACGAATGAAAGAATCATTATTCAAATGATAAACAGATACGCAAAATAAGTGAAAATAGCCATGAGATCAGTAATGTCAAACTGAACAAATAGCCATGAGTTATGCAATCTATATATAACACATAGCATCACAGGTATATGTATGCATCATATCATTCATATTGTGCAGAGTCAAGAGAGAACAATATATATACCTAGGGTATAAATTTCCCCTGATAGTCTTCTGTCCATATTTGCACCAGCGATAACCATCATCCACTTTCGTCACTTTTTTGCTCTCAATTCGCACTGTCACTACTGTTTCCCCGTGGAAAGACCTCCCAGACATCCATTTCTCAGATTCTTCCACGGATCTATTTCTCTTCCTGTAATACAAAATAAAATCATTTAATACACAAATTAATTAATTAATAAAAAAATATAAATTCTCATTAGACATTACTATGTGGTCATGGCCAATTTTGTGTGACACAATATTAATTTTTTTTGTAAATTAAAAAATGTACCTGAAGTGTTACACAGAGATCGACAAAACGATATAACTAGTCCTAAACCATGTAATAATTTTCGAAGAGCAAAAACCTGTTCTGAGAGGCAGATCCTCCCTCAACAATACTGGCTCTGTCTTCATCATCATTGTCAGCAGCATCTGTAGAAGGAACATCTTGAGTGACCCCCAAATCATTGTTAGGTCCAATGTTGTCATCTGTTTCAGAATCGGGGAGTCAAGAATCATCGGAAGTTGCGGGTCTGCAGGTTTCACTTCCGCCACCAACTTTGGCACTTGCTTCGTTGGAACAAGGAATTGGTTCCTCCTCATCAGGTATAGCATTAAGATCAAATGGCAATGGAAACTTCACCGTTTTCTCATCATTAACGGAGGACTGCACTTGTTGATCAGCAACTTGTGTGGGATGAGCAAGAGGTTGGCACCCTTCCATTGCCACCACGCAATTATTATCACCAGAAACCTGATAAATTCATATATTGTAAATTATACGTACATTTTTAAGTGAATTACAAAAACGATTATCTAAACACACAGTTTACCGATCGAGTATTGAAAAGTATACCGATGCTAACACTTATTAGTAAGCATTTAGCATAAAGAGTTATGAAAGCAAAAGGGTACCTTTATATACACAAAAAAAAAAAAAAGGAGGGGGACATATACCTGAGAATTTGAAACCAAATCCTCGGGACTTGTATTGGTTAGAGGTTCGTTTAGATCAAAATCCAAACCTCTTTTCTCTTTAGTGCAACTCCGTTTCTCCGAGAAACCAGCGTTGATGGACATGGTGTTGTGGTGAGAACAATGAAGCTTAAACCAATGAATTGAAGCGTTTGCTCTCAGTAGAGTTTGTACGCAGAATGTCAAGGCAAAGGTGAGTATATGGACAATTTAAATGCAAAAATGGAAATCCCACAATACTAATTAACTATTGTTTTACAGCTACGGCGGGCTGTGATCACAAAAGGAAACTGCTTACTGTACATTTGTATATCTTAGTTGTTACATCATGTACAAAAGAGTAGTAAAGGAATTGGAGTTTAAAGCTTTGTTTTTTTTTATTATTGATAAATGTTACTCGTTAATGGTTAGTTTTTTTTTGTTAGTAGAGGGATTCGAACTTACGACCTCTCCCTGTTTCCTTCTTCCTTCATCACTAAGGAGGGACGGATCCAAAAACCTATTAAAGGGGGTGCTAATTTTTTTTTCTTTTATAATTGTTTAAACGTATAACTTCTAATAAATAATAAATTTTTTAAATATATTTACTATTTTTACACGTAAAATTGATATTAATTTTTATTTTAAATGATAATATCCTTAGCCGTTATTATAATAAAAACAAACATACAACTAGTTTTACATAATTTTACACTAGTTATCACCTTAACCATTGCAATAAATAACAACAAACAGAACTAGTTTTACATAATTTTACACTAGTTAACCTTAACCCATTATTATAATAATAACATACATAATTAGTTTTATACAATTTTACACTAATTAATTTAAAAATATATATGTATATACATAAAAAATGTAACAACCTATCTTTGTTACAAATTTGTTATACTAAAACATTTTATTAAATATTATCATATGAAACTACATAGAAAATTTTTCACATTTAACACACACATATATATATACCTACTTTCCTACATATAATGTACATCATCATATCATAAAAGTATTAGGTCTACCTTTACAAAACTAAAAAATATATATGTGTATACAATACCAAAATAGTCCTCTTATATAAGACATTCACAACAACCTAAGTAGTTATACATATGTCCTAAGTTGGTCCCCATACTATATACATATATATGAGAACATATACAAAAGGAGGGATCTCATCCCATCTTCAACATATACATCTGCTTTAGTCACGAGCGGTCTGAGAACCTGCAACATCACCACTATCTGCTCCCGTGCCAACCACACGATCATTGTAGTAATACAACACATATACAAACACAAAAGGCAAGGGTAAGCTTATTTATAAGAACAGCTTCCAGACCAAAAAGTTCCCATGTCCCCTGTCTCGCTTAAGCGAAAACCACTCTGTTCTTAAGCGAAACAAGGTTGTAGAACCTCGAAAATATGCTTAAAACTCTTCAATGGCTACCAAATTCATTCTAATTCAAAATTTATATCAAACATATATACATCATTCCATACTCAAAAACAACATTCCAAGCATAGAATATACAATTAAAGCATTCAATCACATTAAAGCTTTCCTTACCTAAAATTCTTGATTCAAAACCTTGAAGAAGAAGCTAGGGAGGAGACTTGGTGATTCAAGAATGATCTCTACTCAACTTTTGCTATGAAATCAACTAGAGGAAACCTAAATCAACCCCAAAATGAGCTTCAATCAAATTTTCACCCACCAACCAAGATTCTACATGAAACTCATTTCTCATGTTCTTGGTAGGAGTTGAGAAAGAAACTAAGAGATCAAGAATAAAAAGGAATTGAACTTACCAACTAGAAATCAACTAAGGAGGCTCTAGAGAAGAAGAAATCAAGCTTTAAATTGATGTAGGAATTTCACATCAACTCAAGAGAAACAGAGAAAGCTTAGAAGGGAAGAAAGGAAAATGAACAAGATAAGGGAGAAGGAGTTCCCAACGTTTAAGACTTTGGGAGTATTTGAAAATTTTCTATTAACACCTATGTTTCCTCTAAAGGCACCCCCTTCTCTTATTTTTTTCTTTCCTACAACTCAAGTAACTCATGTAAAAGTCCCAACAATAACCTTATCATCTAAGCTCAATCATACATGAAAAATTTAATACAACACTATAACACATAACAAAACAATCTATTTATTAATTCTTTTATACATATTATAAATTTAAATTTAGTTTCCTCTTGCATTATTAATCAAACACTTAAACATACAATTAGGAAAATCACAACGTTACAAAAAATCCAGACGGAAGGGGGTTAAGGCCCCTGCCCGCCCCCTCTGTATCTATCCCTATCAACAAGCTAACTTTATAACTCCGGAGTTTAAAGCTTAAGCATACAACAACCATAATAAAATTTTATTCCACTAAGTTATGTTGGCTATATGAATCACACAGTATAATCTCTTTTTGATCCATAGGAATCGAACACGGTACCGGAAGGTTTACAATCACTCACACACCATGCTCAACTAACTCAGCTAAACCTCCCGTATAATCTAAACATATGTAAAATTAATTATAATTAAATAAAATTATATAAATGCAAGATAACAATAACAAAATCTTATCTCATTGTGAAATCGACTACAAGAATCACAACATAATTTAAGTATATGTAAAATTAATTATAATTAAATAAAAATTATATAAATGCAAGATTATATATATATATGTGTGTGTGTGTGTGTGTGTGTGTGTGTGTGTGTGTGTGTGTGAATGAGCATATATCATTATTGTAATAAAAAAAAAAGTGTCATTGTAAGTTGTTCGTCATTATCATTTTTTTTCAATTTTCAAATACATCAACTCCCACCATGACTCGTATTCCATAAATATATGGCCTATAGTCTTTCCCCTCTCACCTCAGGAAAGTGCTAGCTAAATACGAAAGTTTCTTTCTTATAATTTTTTTTTGACAGATCCTTCTTATAATTCTTATTAGTCACTCAAAAGAATATGAAAGAAATTAAATAATAAAAATATTTAAATATGAAATTATATGCATATAAAGGTAAGTAGGTAATAAAGTATTGAAAATTAAAAAATTAAATTAAATTAATTCTCTGTCAAAAAAATTAAATTAATGCTAAAAATATTAATAAATAATTGGTTCAAGTGGAGCGTCAATGATTAATCTATTGAAATATTGAAATTTATTTAAAGGTCTAACATCTTTTAATATATATTATTTCATACACAAGTACTAGGAGATCGAACACTTGACCACATGTTTTAGAAACAAAATTATATGTCAACCATGTTTGTGACACCCTTTACCCCAAATACATTATTAAATACATAAAAGCAAAGAAAATAAATTAAAGTTCTCGTTTGCGGAAACAAATATCAAATTTAAAACTTTTTCTCATGCGGTAAATAACATTACATTGAACATTCATCATAAAAAAAAAAAACTTAAGAATAACTTAGTACTTGGCTCTCCAAAAGGCCACACGTAAAGTCCATAACAAAAAAAAAAAGAAATCCAAAACTTAATAATCCACCTAAAAATTTAAAGTCCCAAAATCAAAGACAGAAAATATCCTAGTCCCGATGTCACAACCTTTCAGAGCTTCATAAGTCCCAAAATATAAAATAAAATAAAAGACATAAATAGAGGTTTATGCATCCTCTCTAACGTCATCCTCTTGGTCCTGCTGGACATCACCTGTCACCAACACATACACAGGAAAACACAAACAAACAAAGGGAGTGAGATACATCTCACTACATGCTCATTGTATGAAAATGGAGACAGGTAACAACACAAACACACATGACATTTTACATTAGTCAAACACATACGCATCAAGATATTCATGTAATGCAATGTGTCCTATATTCTTAGTATTGTATGCATGTGGTACCATTCAAAACTCTTTTGTGAAAGTAGCCTGGGAGTACGTGCAGTCGACGAATAGCCACACCATGGGCATCCGACACTAACGGTCTCAACCAGGATGATACCCCTAGCAGCTCGTCAGGGTTACCCAGTCTTACAAGATACTCCAACCCATGGGATCAGCATGAGCTTAAAGGAGATTCCAAACCAGATAACACCTCCAAGGTCAGAACTCAACGAGCTCTTCACGACCTCCCCAGTTAGGTTCATAAACTACTTTCAAAAACACATGTACATATCACGATGCATGATTCACGCAGATGCTCATGGCTTCTTTTAACTTATCACATGGAGGATCCCGTCTCACATAGGCTTGGTGCTTATTTATTTCATATCAACAATCACCATGGCATCCAAGCATACATACTTCACTTATATCAAGCATATTATACATTCATAACCATGTTCACAAGACACAACAAACACATATGCATAAAATCAAACCTTAATGTTTCCAACTCCAACATAATAATAATTTTTAGAATTATACCACAATTAACACTATAACAATATGCTAATAATCAATTAATAATATAAATAGTGCATTTTATATATAACTAATATTAAGATAATACGTGTAATTATCATAATACATTTACTTTTCTATATTAATAATATTAAGATTAAAACTAAAACAATAACCAAAATTGTTATTCTTTTAGCCAAATCAAATTCCAAATTATAATATAAAATAATATTAATGTGAAATCAAAGCTTTCTATATATTCCCTTGTCTAAGCACATGGCAACGAACCCACGGGAGCATTATTCACAAATTGAATTCGATGCATGCAGCCACACAATAATTAAAGAAATTGAATATACATATATATAATTGAAATCTTCAAAGGTTTTGACACATACGTATGACTCTATATATATATATATATATATATATATATATATATATATATATAATAACCAAAATTCAATATATGCTTCAGAGGAAGATTCATAATGGAATTTAAGGGAAAGTGCATATCAAATTGAAATAGCTACAGGCAAGCATAAAAAGCTATTTGAATTCATGAGTTACAGTATGCATAAAACTGTATGGCCAAATTTCAGAAAAAGCTACGGGCACGGATATTTCTTTCTTGCAACACCATCAACGAGAATGGAAATTGCCCAGTACCACTCCAGTATAATCAAATCGCGTAGAGAATATTAAACACAGTCTCAACAAAATATTCAGAGGAACAAAAATCATACGCAGTATACATACAAATTCAAATATAGTTCAATAATAATATATTAATCCCAAATTTGATTATCAAGAACCCTAAATGGCAAAAAGGTGCAAAAATAAAAAACACAAAATCACGCTAACAATAAAATGCTTTGGGGTATTCACAACCCATCCAATTGAAATTAAAACATAATATATGAAGAAAATAGACAACCAATTGGGGTCTAGGGCCAACCCCGCTATCCTCTACCATAGTCATACCCATGAGCGAGATAGTCTCACTCCTCCCTTACCTCGAAAGAGGCAGTTCCACAGCAAAAGTGCAAGCAACGGTGCTCCTTCGCAATCCCCCTTCACTCCTCCGTTTGCAGTTCTGACGGCACAGTTCCCAAATAGAGCAAAAGACAACGTGAATGTGAGGGAAGATTAGGTTTTTAAAAACAAAACCTGAAAGCTTTAGAGACTTGAATTGGGCTTCTAAAGACTAAAGACCCAAAACATTTAACCCAACATATTTTTTTTAAAACAAATATATAAAATATTTATTAGTAACTAATTTATTTTTATAAATATTTTTTGTTAAAGAACGGGGTGTTACAATGTCCACAATGTTAGTTCAAGTGGTATATATGTTTGGTTCTTATAAAACAAAGTCTCGTGATCAAATTTTGTCAGAAAATTTTCGTATGCAATTTTTTTTAGATCATTTTTTTTAGTATAATGACTATAACAAGGTTAGAACTTAGGACTTCTTGCATATTATCCAAATTCCTTCATCGCTAGGCCAATCTTAATGGGTTATGTCAAGTTAATTACAAGTAATCTAAACAAATTAAAAAAATGATAAAGAAAATATTGATTTATGGTCTATTAATTCAAATCTTAATTAAATTATGGTTGTACCGGTGATAATTAAATATATATATATATATATATGTTAATATTATAAAATATATTAAATAATGAATCAAGATAAAATTTTGTACCAACATTAAGTTGGTTCAAGTGAAACTAATCTAAAATATCTTAAGCAAAGTCTCAAGTTCGAATTTTGTAAATAAAAATAAAAACTCGGTTGGAAGGAAAGACGTTAGTCATCAATAAAATCGATGAATACTTTACACATATAACATAAAAAAAAGATAAAATTTTAAATTAATATGAAATCATCATATTATATTATATTATTGTAAGATAAAAGGTTAATAAAAAATATATTAAATAATACTACCTCCGTCCCTATTTATAAGACATTGTTGACTAAATTATGCTTATTAAGAAAGTTTGTTAATTTAGGTATTAATAATAAATTTATATGTAACTGTAATATTTTTCCAATTTTACCCTTGACATTATTGGGATTAATAATGAGAGTCTATTCATCTTCTCCAATCTTTATAGGAGAGAGAAAGAGACATTCAGAGTAACATTCAGTTAATGTATTATAATAAATAAGGGTATTTTAGACAAAAAATAATTATTGCATAAGATAGTCAAAATAAAGTCTTATAAAAAGGGACAAGGGTTTTCAAAACAACGTCTTATAAATAGAAACGAAGGTAGTACTTAATAAGTAGGCCTTGTATGTGGACTTTTCGTGGTTTGAAATTGAGCTTTTATTTGGTTAAGAGAATAGTTGAATAAAAAACTTGAACATAATTTTTAAAAAATAAAGAAAAAATTTACTTCAAATTGATTCTTATCATCAAGTTTTGTATTTGTTTCCTCTTAAATAAAGTCTCAAATATGAAATTGAATTTATGTATAAAAAAAATCTCTACCGAGAAAATTAACTCGACCATGCTATAAATTACCTGTAATCTAAACTAAAATTGATCATGAAACCACTGATTTATGATTTATTAATTCAATAATGGATAAACTATGTTTGAATTAATTGGTGACAATTAAATATATACTTTTAATATTGTAATATATTTAATTCATTATAAACTTTATAATGAATTAAATAAGGTAAAAATTTAAGTCAGTATAAAATAAATAAGTTATATTCTTGTAAGATAAAAAATATTCATATTTAATTTAATAATATATTTAATAATTCAAAATTTCTCTTCTATTTCATCTAGTCTATCACCATTCTATTATACCTCAGTTAACTCCAGTCTCCAGTCGCCTCATTTTTCACTTCTTCTTGTTCACTTACCACTTTTTTTTTTTAACAGCCAAATAAGGTATATATAAAATATAAGGTGGGTATAAGAGATACCCAAAAAAGTGTACAAAAAACAGCTCTACCAGGAGCATCAGCCGAACAAACATCTTGTCAATGGTTACATTATATTTACATACATGATTGATGGAAATATTAAATAACCATTGAGCCTTTAGTTATCACGCGATAATAATGCTGCCATAAAAACACCACCAACAAATCACCAGATATTGAGCCTTCATGTTTTGAATTCCATCTAGAGCTACCATGGCATCATTTCTATATTCCAAATGTGTTCTCCTTAAAGTCACTCCATGGACCATTCATACATGGAAGCCTTAAAACTCCCCATCTTTGATTTCAGCCATAACCAGGAAGTGTATATCACAGAATCCACCATCTTGTCTATATCTACCACACCATTTTGGAAAATAACACTATTCCTGTTAAACCATATAGTCCAAATAACTGCTATCCACACCACCCTCCAGGCCATTTTCCTTTTCCTGCGTTGTACCAACCCACAATGCTGTAAAAAATGTGCTTTTGCGCATTGTGGTAGTGCTTGTTGCGATCCCATCCATAGATAACATCGGTTCCATACCTCATATGTAAATCTGCAGGAAAAAAACATATGAGAAGAGGTTTCCAAATGATTATTGCAAAAAATGCAACAGTCATTGTCAATTGCAATATTCCTAGAGATCAGATTCTGTTTTGTTTGGATCCTATTCAGAAACATTTTCCAAACAAAACCTGTAGCTTTGGTGGGTACTGGTATGCTCCAAAGACACTTATAAAGACCAGCTTCAGATGTATTCCCATAATTATGTAGCAGATTATACACATTCTTTACGGAGTAAGATTTTGAGCTATCTCCTTTCCAAATCCAGTGATCCTCCACACCTTTTCTGGGTTTTACTACTTCAAGTTGCTCCATCATATCCTCTAATAAAGCCACCTCCCAAACAAACCATTGTCTTCTCCAACATAGATTCCACCTCTAATTGTGGGAGCAAGAAAAAAATCAAGCATTCCACAGAACTGTTTATATAGTTATAGGACAAAATTAAAAGGAATTATGAACCAAGCATAAACAGATATTCATTATTATTCTCCTGCTCCACCTAGTACTAGTTATCTCTTGCACCAGCTGGTGCCCTAAAAGGCATTAGAGCATTAGCAGCAAGTTCTTCACCGCCATCGTCTTCTTCATCAATATCTGCACGCTGTTTCTTGTTAGTGTTCCTGGGGGGTGGTTCATGGTTGTGTTTACCCACATAAGTAGTAATCAATTTTTTTCTGTTGATTGAATTCCTATCCACATACTTCCTTACGTGACACCCAGCACTTGTGCATTTGTAGTAGACCCTAGAAAAAATCCATGAAAACTCGTTAAATTGATGAATATCCATGACCTCTCCTTCTCTCCTTCCTTCAACTCTTAAACCCCTTTCCTAAACACCAAACCAACCTTATAACTTCCCAATGTGATATATCATACTATAGGGTGAAAGCATAGGCCCTAATGTGAAGAGTGGAGATCACCTTAATGTCAATGAATATAATGAGGATGCGTTTACGCGTGTGGAGGGATAGTAGAAGCAAAATAATACATAGTTGAGTTGTAACAAATTTTTATTTTTGCTGTTATTAATTTGGTAACCGGTTGGTAAATGAGAAAATGAGGGTTTGAGGGAGGGAGAAAAAGGGCACTTTGGAAAGTTAGCCATTAGTTGTCATAAGAAAGTTAGAAATAGAAAGAAAAAATAAAAGAAAATAATGATAAATAATCAAATAAAATACAAGAGAAAATGTGTATAGATATAATTATTAATTTTTTGGATATTAATGCTATGCATGAGAAAAAAATTAAATACCTTCAATATTTTAAGCTGAAATAGCCATGAATGAGTAATGTCAAACTGAACCAAGACATAGCACTCGTCAATTCTCCATCTTATGTATGCACTCTATAACAGATAGCATCACAGGTGTATATATGCATCATATCATCCATGTACAGAAATATAAACAAACTTGAACGTGCACCGATCGAGTCAAGAGAGAGCACTATACCTAGGGAATAAATTTCCCCTGATAGTCTTGTGTCCATATTTGCGCCATTGATAACCATCGTCCACTGATACTATTGTCTCATTTTCGCTCTCAATTGGCACAGCAACTGTTTCCCTACGGATAGCGCTCTCAGTCCCTTTCTCAGAAACCTCGACAGATCTCTTTCTCTTCCTGTAATAGAAAATAAAAATCGATCAAAACACAAATAAATTAATTAACAAAAATATAAATTCTCATTATTTATCATATATCACCACCACCAAGTAAACGTGGTCATGACCAACTTTTATATGACATGTTTTTATTTATTTTTTAATTAAATAATGTGATTAATTGTCACATGGAGATTAATAAAATGATGTTGTCCTGGACTGTATAATAATTTCCGAAGAACAAAACCTGTTTCTAGAGCCAGATCCTCCCTCAACAACAGTGGCTCTGTCTTTATTATCATTGTCAGCAGCATGTGTAGGAGGAATATCTGGAGTGATCTCCAAAACAGTAGAACGTAAAGGTCGAATGTTGTCAGCTGATGCAGACTCGGGGAGTTTAGTCTCATCGGAAGTTGCTGGTCTGGTTTCACACCCGCCACCAACTTTGGCACTTGCTTCTTCGGAGCAAGAAATTGGTTCCTCCTCGTCAGGTATAGCGTTAAGATCAAATGGCAATGGAAACTTCACCGTTTTCTCATCATTAACGGAGGACTGTACTTGTTCAGCAACTCGTGTAGAAGGAGCATGAGACAAATCCAACGCCGGAGCAAGAGGTTGGCACCCTGTCATTGCCACGAAGCCATTATTATCAGCAGCAGCCTGATAAATTCATATATATGTTAAATTGCAAGTGCGTTTTTAATGAATTACAAAAATAATTAATGTCCACTCTAGATGACATTTAATGAAAGAGAGAGAAAAGCGAAAAATAAGTAGAAAGCTGATATAAAAAAATAATAAAAAGTAAATTGCATTAACTACCTCACGTATCTAGAATCCTAAGTCAAAGGGACAATCTTTTAAAGGGTTTTGCTAACCAGTGCCTAAGGGTACTGGTTAAGGAATTAAAAGGAGAAAATATTTATTGTGTAAATAATAGGAGAACACAAAGAAAACTATGGGCAGTGCAATTTTGCCCATTCCAATAAAAAAAAAATTCCTTTTAGTTCCTTAACCAGTGTCCTTAGGACAGAGCACTGGTTAGTATTTGCCTCTTTTAAAATAATAATAATTATTATTATTATGGAAGAAGCAAAAAATTAAGAACATGATTAAAATATACACATTTTAGATATTTATATATGTTTTTTTTAAATGTGAGGTGGTGTATTAGCACTCCTTGACTAAAGTATGGGTCTGCCACTGTTTGAGATTTTGTGGAATTACACAAACTCTTATACTTTGAAATATTTTTACACTAACCTTATTTAAAATTTGAAAAATATATACTAATATCCTCTCATACATTTCATTAATCCTCTTAATTGTTTGAAAAATATTACGTTGTGATCCCCTATAACTATAAGGCAGGTACTCCGCCTCATCATTTTTTCCACGTGTCATCGAACAAATGGCCACCTGTGCGCTCACATCAGAGGTTTCAAACGACAAAGACGAAAAATGCAAATAGAGATAAACATTAGGGACTAAGATCAGTCAACTTTTTGTTTACGAACTAAAAGTAAAAACTTAAAAAAATCCAGAGACTAAAAACATAATTAATCCAAAAAAATTACTTCAAATTGGTTCTTTATCATCAAGTTTTGTATTTGTTTCCTCTTAAATAAAGTCTCAAATTCGAAATTGAATTTATGTATGAAAAAAGAAATATACTGAGAAAATTAACTCTATACGATGCTATAAATTACCTAGAAATTGTCTGTATTCTAAACTAAAATTGATCGTAAAACAAAACTACTGATTTATGGTCACTGGCGGATGCAAATAGAGAGGAATGAGAGCAATTGTCCCACAAGCTAATTTTTTTCCCTAGAATACATTTGATAAATAAATTGCCCCCCATAAAAAAAATATTGTTCCTGTAACATATTTTTTTTCAAATGAATGTAAAAAGTTATAATATGATATCGTAATTTATAGAAGTTTAAATATTTTGATTATTTTTCATGAAATTGTGTATTTTATAAAGCCTTATAATATTTTTTCTGTGAAAATATTATAGAATATTTCTTTGTCCCACTAAAAGAAATTTTTAGATCCACTGTTGTTTATGGTTCATTTATTCAACAATATTGGTTAAGCAAAATCAGTAAGAGGAAAGGGGCTGGGTAAAATTATGGGTGCAAGAAAACAATCAAGCATTACACAAATTCGGGAATGAGTTATCAATGTTTGTTGGTTCAAGTGACAAGAAACCTGATTTTCTTTAAGTAAGATAGGCCGGGTTGGATAACTTTTTTTACCCCCACAAAAACGGAAGACAAATTCGGCAGTGAGTCATCAATGTTTGTTGGTTCAAGTGACATGAAATTTGATTTTTCTCAAAGTAAAGAATCAAGCTTGAGTCTTATCTACAGAAAAAATAGGTGTTGAAAAAGCTTATCTTAAGCAGTAGTATCTGTTAAGTGATGATGTTAGGGGAGTTATTACCACCATATAGTTGCTTTGTAGTTTCTTTTTCTTTCCTCCTGGGCTTAGGCCCCTTTAAATTTAATTCCAAAAGGAAAAAGAAAAAATGAGTCCATCCAGCTTGATAATCGGATTATACCAGAGATCTAAATAAAAAATTCAACAACGAGTTTAAAAATGCGTATAGGAAACTCGCCCCCACTAACTAGTACTACTCAACAAAATCAGAAGGAGGGAAAGGGGCTTGGTAAAATTGTGGGTGCAAGAAAACAATCATCATTCCAGAAAACCAGAACTGTTTATATAGATAAAGGACAAAAAGGAATGATGAACCAAGCATAAACAGCATTTGCATGCCCTACAACATTATTCATTATTATCTTCCTGCTCTACCTAGTACTAGTTATCTCTTGCATCTGGTGCCTTGAAAGGAAACACTGAAGGACCAGGACCGGGTTGAGGGGCAGCATAACCGTCAAGGTTAAGTCCATAGTTGCGGTAAGGCATGGCATTAGCATTATTCAAGGGAGAATAATGCATTGGGGGGTTGTTGGAGGAAGACCCAATATTCATGTTATTGTTGTAACTTCCAAAATTCAGAACCCTATTGGCAAATTCAGGACTTATGTCATTGCGAAGTTGAAGAGTGTGAACTTGAGGTTCTGCAGGGTTTGGGGTATTGAGAAGATTCTCAGTCCCAGGTAATCCAAAAGTCATTACAGCATTAGCAGCTGCAGCGGCAAGCTCTTCACCGACATCATCTTCATCTTCTTCAACATCTTCATCTTCTTCCTCTTCAACATCTACACGCTGTTTCTTGTTGGTGTTCCTAGGGGGTGGCTGTTCATGGCTGTGTTTTCCCTCATAAGTAGTAATCACATCTTTACTGTTGCTTGAATCACGTTCCACGTGCTTCCTTACGGAACACCCAGCACTTGTGCATTTGTAGTAGGCCCTAGAAAAGATATATCCATGAAAACTCGTTAAATTAATTCATATTGGCAAAACTGCATGAATGATATATATATCACAGTTAATGTGAAGAGTGAAGACCTTAATCATGTGAATGAGTTTAATGAGGGTGCTTTTACGAATGTTGAAGGATAGTAGAAGCAAAACAATACAGTTGTAACAAACTTTTACTTTTACTTTTGCTGTTATTTGGTAATTAACTGGTTGGTGTAGTAGAAATGAGAGAAAGATCAATGGGTGAGGGAGGGAGAAAAAGGTCACTTTGGAAAGATAGTCATTATGAGTTGTCACAAGCAAGTGAAAAATAAGCATAAAAAATAATAAATATAATAAGTTATGTATAGATAACATAATTAATAAATGTAATAAGTGAATTAAAAAAAAAAGAGGGAAACAGAAAGAAGATAGAGAGAAAATGAGTGTATAGATATAATTATTAATTTTTTGGATATTAATGCTATGCATGAGAAAAAAAATTAAGTACCTTCCAAATTTATGGAGCAATAAATTTTAGATTTATATCTTATATATTTACTTTTTAACTAATTTGGTTCATCTAGTAACTAATTTTAAAATTAAATTTGAAACAATAATTAATAAAGAGAACTACCATATATAAGTAACTAATTTATAATATTAATATTAATTATCGGTTATTAATTGGTGGGCATATGTAAAACAAACAATTTTGAGAGAGAGAAATGGAAGAGAAAATATGAAGAAAGAGAGAAAGAGAAGAGTGGCCATAGGTAAAAAAAAATGTGTGAAAAAAATAATTCCTCCATTACTCATCACATCTCTTACTCTTTTCTTTTTTTTTCTTTCCTTCTCTATCCCTCTCTTCTAACACACTCATCTCATACCCTTTCCGACGAATGAAAGAATCATTGTTCAAATGATAAACAGATACGCAAAATAAGTGAAAATAGCCATGAGATAAGTAATGTCAAACTGAACAAATAGCCATGAGTTATGCAATCTATATATAACACATAGCATCACAGGTATATGTATGCATCATATCATTCATATTGTGCAGAGTCAAGAGAGAACAATATATATACCTAGGGTATAAATTTCCCCTGATAGTCTTCTGTCCATATTTGCGCCAGCGATAACCATCATCCACTTTCGTCACTTTTTTGCTCTCAATTCGCACTGTCACTGCTGTTTCCCCGTGGAAAGACCTCCCAGACATCCATTTCTCAGATTCCTCCACGGATCTATTTCTCTTCCTGTAATACAAAATAAAATCATTTAATACACAAATTAATTAATTAATAAAAAATATAAATTCTCATTAGACATTACTATGTGGTCATGGCCAATTTTGTGTGACACAATATTAATTTTTTTTGTAAATTAAAAAATGTACCTGAAGTGTCACACAGAGATCGACAAAACGATATAACTAGTCCTAAACAATGTAATAATTTTCGAAGAGCAAAAACCTGTTCTGAGAGGCAGATCCTCCCTCAACAATACTGGCTCTGTCTTCATCATCATTGTCAGCAGCATCTGTAGAAGGAACATCTTGAGTGACCTCCAAATCATTGTTAGGTCCAATGTTGTCATCTGTTTCAGAATCGGGGAGCCAAGAATCATCGGAAGTTGCGGGTCTGCAGGTTTCACTTCCGCCACCAACTTTGGCACTTGCTTCGTTGGAACAAGGAATTGGTTCCTCCTCATCAGGTATAGCATTAAGATCAAATGCCAATGGAAACTTCACCGTTTTCTCATCATTAACGGAGGACTGCACTTGTTGATCAGCAACTTGTGTGGGATGAGCAAGAGGTTGGCACCCTTCCAGTGCCACCACGCAATTATTATCACCAGAAACCTGATAAATTCATATATTGTAAATTATACGTACATTTTTAAGTGAATTACAAAAACGATTATCTAAACACACAGTTTACCGATCGAGTATTGAAAAGTATACCGATGCTAACACTTATTAGTAAGCATTTAGCATAAAGAGTTATGAAAGCAAAAGGGTACCTTTATATACACAAAAAAAAAAAAGGAGGGGGACATATACCTGAGAATTTGAAACCAAATCCTCGGGACTTGTATTGGTTAGAGGTTCGTTTAGATCAAAATCCAAACCTCTTTTCTCTTTAGTGCAACTCTGTTTCTCAGAGAAACCAGCGTTGATGGACATGGTGTTGTGGTGAGAACAATGAAGCTTAAACCAATGAATTGAAGCGTTTGCTCTCAGTAGAGTTTGTACACATGCAGAATGTCAAGGCAAAGGTGAGTATATGGACAATTTAAATGCAAAAATGGAAATCCCACAATACTAATTAACTATTGTTTTACAGCTACGGCGGGCTGTGATCACAAAAGGAAACTGCTTACTGTACATTTGTATATCTTAGCTGTTACATCATGTACAAAAGAGTAGTAAAGGAATTGGAGTTTAAAGCTTTGTTTTTTTTATTATTATTGATAAATGTTACTCGTTAATGGTTAGTTTTTTTTTGTTAGTAGAGGGATTTGAACTTAGGACCTCTCCCTGTTTCCTTCTTCCTTCATCACTAAGGAGGGATGGATCCAAAAACCTATTAAAGGGGGTGCTAATTTTTTTTCTTTTATAATTGTTTAAACGTATAACTTCTAAAAAATAATAAATTTTTAAAAATATTTACTATTTTTACACGTAAAATTGATATTAATTTTTATTTTAAATGATAATAACTTTAGCCGTTATTATAATAAAAACAAACATACAACTAGTTTTACATAATTTTACACTAGTTATCACCTTAACCATTGCAATAAATAACAACAAACACAACTAGTTTTACATAATTTTACACTAGTTAACCTTAATCCATTATTATAATAATAACATACATAATTAGTTTTATACAACTTTACACTAATTAATTTAAAAATATATATGTATATACATAAAAAATGTAACAACCTATCTTTGTTACAAATTTGTTATACTAAAACATTTTATTAAATATTATCATATGAAACTACATAGAAATTTTTTCACATTTAACACACACACACACACACACACACACACACACATATATATATATATACCTACTTTCCTACATATAATGTACATCATCATATCATAAAAGTATTAGGTCTGCCTTTGCAAAACTTAAAAATATATATATGTGTATACAATACCAAAATAGTCCTCTTGTATAAGACATTCACAACAACCTAAGTATTTATACATATGTCCTAAGCTGGTCCCCATACTATATACATATATATGAGAACATATACAAAAGGAGGGATCTCATCCCATCTTCAACATATACATCTACTTTAGTCACGAGCGGTCTGAACCTGCAACATCACCACTATCTGCTCCCGTGCCAACCACACGATCATTGCAGTAATACAACACATATACAAACACAAAAGGCAAGGGTAAGCTTATTTATAAAAAGATCATAGATATACAAAGGTATAAGATTTACTTAAAGAAAAACTAGAATCAATCAATAATAGTAAATCAGATAACATCTTCCAATAACACATACATCAATCTCATATACTATTTCATTATGAAATGTCGTGCTGACTCAACTCCATGTAGATTTCTACAACTTTTGGGCGGTCCTCATAGGCCTCATCCCCTACCATGGTCTCACTCTCTGACCATTAAGGGAGTCCCTTGTGCTGACCTTGTGGAGGAAGTGCGGTTTTATCGAATATAGACAAGTGTGAGTATTGGTTTGCCTCTGTAAGGTTTGCAAAACCTTCCATCTATAGGAATTCGCCCACTTGTCTATTCTATAGGCCCACCGTTAGCCACCACGAAAACCTTCGGCACTAGGTTGAGAGCCTACCTAGCACCCTCAACTTATGTGCCTACACATATGCAATGTCATGTAACAAGCCAAATAATTTTGATTGTCACAAGTTCCCTCTATGTTATAAATTCACCATTTTTCTCAAATTATGCTTATAAACCCATCCAGCAGTTCAATAAGCTCAAGTAAGGTATTCTCTCCATCTGAATCCTTACTCACAACACAACATCAACTTTAACAAAAGGTGAATTTTCTAACATAGTTCTAGAACTTTTGTGGACATCTTCATCACACCCATACCATAGAAATAATTCAATTTAAAATAAATTTGAAAGGCATTTTATAGTATAAAAAATGAATTCTCGCTTAAGCACCACTTTACTCTCGCTTAAGCTAGAATTTCAAGAATTAATTGTTCACTTCCAGGGTTCCTCGCTTAAGCTAGGATTTCCCTCGCTTAAGCGCAGCCTCGCTTAAGCTAGGATTTTTGGCGCTTAAGCGAGAACAGCTTCCAGACCAAAAAGTTCCCATGTCCCCTATCTCGCTTAAGCGAGAACTACTCTATTCTTAAGCGAAACAAGGTTGTAGAACCTCGAAAACATGCTTAAAACTCTTCAATGGCTACCAAATTCATTCTAATTCAAATTTTATGTCAAACATATATACATCATTCCATACTCAAAAACAACATTCCAAGCATAGAATATACAATTAAAACATTCAATCATATTAAAGCTTTCCTTACCTAAAATTCTTGATTCAAAACCTTGAAGAAGAAGTTAGGGAGGAGACTTAGTGATTCAAGAATGATCTCTACTCAACTTTTGCTATGAAATCAACTAGAGGAAACCTAAATCAATCCCAAAATGAGCTTCAATCAAATTTTCACCCACCAACCAAGATTCTACATGAAACTCATTTCTCATGTTCTTGGTAGGAGTTGAGAAAGAAACTAAGAGATCAAGAATAAAAAGGAATTGAACTTACCAACTAGAAATCAACTAAGGAGGCTCTAGAGAAGAAGAAATCAAGCTTTAAATTGATGTAGGAATTTCACTTTAACTCAAGAGAAAGAGAGAAAGCTTAGAAGGGAAGAAAGGAAAATGAACAAGATAAGGGAGAAGGAGTTCCCAACGTTTAAGACTTTGGGAGTATTTGAAATTTTGCTATTAACACCTATGTTTCCTCTAAAGGCACCCCCTTCTCTTATTTTTTTCTTTCCTACAACTCAAGTAACTCATGTAAAAGTCCCAACAACAACCTTATCCTCTAAGCCCAATCATACATGAAAAATTATATACAACACTATAACACATAACAAAACAATCTATTTATTAATTCTTTTATACATATTATAAATTTAAATTTAGTTTCCTCTTGCATTATTAATCAAACACTTAAACATACAATTAGGAAAATCACAACGTTACAAAAAATCCAGACGGAAGGGGGTTAAGGCCCCTGCCCGCCCCCTCTGTATCTATCCCTATCAACAAGCTAACTTTATAACTCCGGAGTTTAAAGCTTAAGCATACAACAACCATAATAAAATTTTATTCCACTAAGTTATGTTGGCTATATGAATCACACAGTATAATCTCTTTTTGATCCATAGGAATCGAACACGGTACCGGAAGGTTTACAATCACTCACACACCATGCTCAACTAACTCAGCTAAACCTCCCGTATAATCTAAACATATGTAAAATTAATTATAATTAAATAAAATTATATAAATGCAAGATAACAATAACAAAATCTTATCTCATTGTGAAATCGACTACAAGAATCACAACATAATTTAAGTATATGTAAAATTAATTATAATTAAATAAAAATTATATAAATGCAAGATTATATATATATATGTGTGTGTGTGTGTGTGTGTGTGTGTGTGTGTGTCTGTGTGTGTCTCTGTGTGTGTGTGTGTGTGTGTGTGAATGAGCATATATCATTATTGTAATAAAAAAAAAAGTGTCATTGTAAGTTGTTCGTCATTATCATTTTTTTTCAATTTTCAAATACATCAACTCCCACCATGACTCGTATTCCATAAATATATGGCCTATAGTCTTTCCCCTCTCACCTCAGGAAAGTGCTAGCTAAATACGAAAGTTTCTTTCTTATAATTTTTTTTTGACAGATCCTTCTTATAATTCTTATTAGTCACTCAAAAGAATATGAAAGAAATTAAATAATAAAAATATTTAAATATGAAATTATATGCATATAAAGGTAAGTAGGTAATAAAGTATTGAAAATTAAAAAATTAAATTAAATTAATTCTCTGTCAAAAAAATTAAATTAATGCTAAAAATATTAATAAATAATTGGTTCAAGTGGAGCGTCAATGATTAATCTATTGAAATATTGAAATTTATTTAAAGGTCTAACATCTTTTAATATATATTATTTCATACACAAGTACTAGGAGATCGAACACTTGACCACATGTTTTAGAAACAAAATTATATGTCAACCATGTTTGTGACACCCTTTACCCCAAATACATTATTAAATACATAAAAGCAAAGAAAATAAATTAAAGTTCTCGTTTGCGGAAACAAATATCAAATTTAAAACTTTTTCTTATGCGGTAAATAACATTACATTGAACATTCATCATAAAAAAAAAAAAAACTTAAGAATAACTTAGTACTTGGCTCTCCAAAAGGCCACACGTAAAGTCCATAACAAAAAAAAAAAAAATCCAAAACTTAATAATCCACCTAAAAATTTAAAGTCCCAAAATCAAAGACAGAAAATATCCTAGTCCCGATGTCACAACCTTTCAGAGCTTCATAAGTCCCATAATATAAAATAAAATAAAAGACATAAATAGAGGTTTATGCATCCTCTCTAACGTCATCCTCTTGGTCCTGTTGGACATCACCTGTCACCAACACATACACAGGAAAACACAAACAAACAAAGGGAGTGAGATACATCTCACTACATGCTCATTGTATGAAAATGGAGACAGGTAACAACACAAACACACATGACATTTTACATTAGTCAAACACATACGCATCAAGGTATTCATGTAATGCAATGTGTCCTATATTCTTAGTATTGTATGCATGTGGTACCATTCAAAACTCTTTTGTGAAAGTAGCCTGGGAGTACGTGCAGTCGACGAATAGCCACACCATGGGCATCCGACACTAACGGTCTCAACCAGGATGATACCCCTAGCAGCTCGTCAGGGTTACCCAGTCTTACAAGATACTCCAACCCATGGGATCAGCATGAGCTTAAAGGAGATTCCAAACCAGATAACACCTCCAAGGTCAGAACTCAACGAGCTCTTCACGACCTCCCCAGTTAGGTTCATAAACTACTTTCAAAAACACATGTACATATCACGATGCATGATTCACGCAGATGCTCATGGCTTCTTTTAACTTATCACATGGAGGATCCCGTCTCACATAGGCTTGGTGCTTATTTATTTCATATCAACAATCACCATGGCATCCAAGCATACATACTTCACTTATATCAAGCATATTATACATTCATAACAATGTTCACAAGACACAACAAACACATATGCATAAAATCAAACCTTAATGTTTCCAACTCCAACATAATAATAATTTTTAGAATTATACCACAATTAACACTATAACAATATGCTAATAATCAATTAATAATATAAACAGTGCATTTTATATATAACTAATATTAAGATAATACGTGTAATTATCATAATACATTTACTTTTCTATATTAATAATATTAAGATTAAAACTAAAACAATAACCAAAATTGTTATTCTTTTAGCCAAATCAAATTCCAAATTATAATATAAAATAATATTAATGTGAAATCAAAGCTTTCTATATATTCCCTTGTCTAAGCACATGGCAACGAACCCACGGGAGCATTATTCACAAATTGAATTCGATGCATGCAGCCACACAATAATTAAAGAAATTGAATATACATATATATAATTGAAATCTTCAAAGGTTTTGACACATACGTATGACTCTATATATATATATATATATATATATATATATATATATATATATATATATATAATAACCAAAATTCAATATATGCTTCAGAGGAAGATTCATAATGGAATTTAAGGGAAAGTGCATATCAAATTGAAATAGCTACAGGCAAGCATAAAAAGCTATTTGAATTCATGAGTTACAGTATGCATAAAACTGTATGGCCAAATTTCAGAAAAAGCTACGGGCACGGATATTTCTTTCTTGCAACACCATCAACGAGAATGGAAATTGCCCAGTACCACTCCAGTATAATCAAATCGCGTAGAGAATATTAAACACAGTCTCAACAAAATATTCAGAGGAACAAAAATCATACGCAGTATACATACAAATTCAAATATAGTTCAATAATAATATATTAATCCCAAATTTGATTATCAAGAACCCTAAATGGCAAAAAGGTGCAAAAATAAAAAACACAAAATCACGCTAACAATAAAATGCTTTGGGGTATTCACAACCCATCCAATTGAAATTAAAACATAATATATGAAGAAAATAGACAACCAATTGGGGTCTAGGGCCAACCCCGCTATCCTCTACCATAGTCATACCCATGAGCGAGATAGTCTCACTCCTCCCTTACCTCGAAAGAGGCAGTTCCACAGCAAAAGTGCAAGCAACGGTGCTCCTTCGCAATCCCCCTTCACTCCTCCGTTTGCAGTTCTGACGGCACAGTTCCCAAATAGAGCAAAAGACAACGTGAATGTGAGGGAAGATTAGGTTTTTAAAAACAAAACCTGAAAGCTTTAGAGACTTGAATTGGGCTTCTAAAGACTAAAGACCCAAAACATTTAACCCAACATATTTTTTTTAAAACAAATATATAAAATATTTATTAGTAACTAATTTATTTTTATAAATATTTTTTGTTAAAGAACGGGGTGTTACAATGTCCACAATGTTAGTTCAAGTGGTATATATGTTTGGTTCTTATAAAACAAAGTCTCGTGATCAAATTTTGTCAGAAAATTTTCGTATGCAATTTTTTTTAGATCATTTTTTTTAGTATAATGACTATAACAAGGTTAGAACTTAGGACTTCTTGCATATTATCCAAATTCCTTCATCGCTAGGCCAATCTTAATGGGTTATGTCAAGTTAATTACAAGTAATCTAAACAAATTAAAAAAATGATAAAGAAAATATTGATTTATGGTCTATTAATTCAAATCTTAATTAAATTATGGTTGTACCGGTGATAATTAAATATATATATATATATATATATGTTAATATTATAAAATATATTAAATAATGAATCAAGATAAAATTTTGTACCAACATTAAGTTGGTTCAAGTGAAACTAATCTAAAATATCTTAAGCAAAGTCTCAAGTTCGAATTTTGTAAATAAAAATAAAAACTCGGTTGGAAGGAAAGACGTTAGTCATCAATAAAATCGATGAATACTTTACACATATAACATAAAAAAAAGATAAAATTTTAAATTAATATGAAATCATCATATTATATTATATTATTGTAAGATAAAAGGTTAATAAAAAATATATTAAATAATACTACCTCCGTCCCTATTTATAAGACATTGTTGACTAAATTATGCTTATTAAGAAAGTTTGTTAATTTAGGTATTAATAATAAATTTATATGTAACTGTAATATTTTTCCAATTTTACCCTTGACATTATTGGGATTAATAATGAGAGTCTATTCATCTTCTCCAATCTTTATAGGAGAGAGAAAGAGACATTCAGAGTAACATTCAGTTAATGTATTATAATAAATAAGGGTATTTTAGACAAAAAATAATTATTGCATAAGATAGTCAAAATAAAGTCTTATAAAAAGGGACAAGGGTTTTCAAAACAACGTCTTATAAATAGAAACGAAGGTAGTACTTAATAAGTAGGCCTTGTATGTGGACTTTTCGTGGTTTGAAATTGAGCTTTTATTTGGTTAAGAGAATAGTTGAATAAAAAACTTGAACATAATTTTTAAAAAATAAAGAAAAAATTTACTTCAAATTGATTCTTATCATCAAGTTTTGTATTTGTTTCCTCTTAAATAAAGTCTCAAATATGAAATTGAATTTATGTATAAAAAAAATCTCTACCGAGAAAATTAACTCGACCATGCTATAAATTACCTGTAATCTAAACTAAAATTGATCATGAAACCACTGATTTATGATTTATTAATTCAATAATGGATAAACTATGTTTGAATTAATTGGTGACAATTAAATATATACTTTTAATATTGTAATATATTTAATTCATTATAAACTTTATAATGAATTAAATAAGGTAAAAATTTAAGTCAGTATAAAATAAATAAGTTATATTCTTGTAAGATAAAAAATATTCATATTTAATTTAATAATATATTTAATAATTCAAAATTTCTCTTCTATTTCATCTAGTCTATCACCATTCTATTATACCTCAGTTAACTCCAGTCTCCAGTCGCCTCATTTTTCACTTCTTCTTGTTCACTTACCACTTTTTTTTTTTAACAGCCAAATAAGGTATATATAAAATATAAGGTGGGTATAAGAGATACCCAAAAAAGTGTACAAAAAACAGCTCTACCAGGAGCATCAGCCGAACAAACATCTTGTCAATGGTTACATTATATTTACATACATGATTGATGGAAATATTAAATAACCATTGAGCCTTTAGTTATCACGCGATAATAATGCTGCCATAAAAACACCACCAACAAATCACCAGATATTGAGCCTTCATGTTTTGAATTCCATCTAGAGCTACCATGGCATCATTTCTATATTCCAAATGTGTTCTCCTTAAAGTCACTCCATGGACCATTCATACATGGAAGCCTTAAAACTCCCCATCTTTGATTTCAGCCATAACCAGGAAGTGTATATCACAGAATCCACCATCTTGTCTATATCTACCACACCATTTTGGAAAATAACACTATTCCTGTTAAACCATATAGTCCAAATAACTGCTATCCACACCACCCTCCAGGCCATTTTCCTTTTCCTGCGTTGTACCAACCCACAATGCTGTAAAAAATGTGCTTTTGCGCATTGTGGTAGTGCTTGTTGCGATCCCATCCATAGATAACATCGGTTCCATACCTCATATGTAAATCTGCAGGAAAAAAACATATGAGAAGAGGTTTCCAAATGATTATTGCAAAAAATGCAACAGTCATTGTCAATTGCAATATTCCTAGAGATCAGATTCTGTTTTGTTTGGATCCTATTCAGAAACATTTTCCAAACAAAACCTGTAGCTTTGGTGGGTACTGGTATGCTCCAAAGACACTTATAAAGACCAGCTTCAGATGTATTCCCATAATTATGTAGCAGATTATACACATTCTTTACGGAGTAAGATTTTGAGCTATCTCCTTTCCAAATCCAGTGATCCTCCACACCTTTTCTGGGTTTTACTACTTCAAGTTGCTCCATCATATCCTCTAATAAAGCCACCTCCCAAACAAACCATTGTCTTCTCCAAGATAGATTCCACCTCTAATTGTGGGAGCAAGAAAAAAATCAAGCATTCCACAGAACTGTTTATATAGTTATAGGACAAAATTAAAAGGAATTATGAACCAAGCATAAACAGATATTCATTATTATTCTCCTGCTCCACCTAGTACTAGTTATCTCTTGCACCAGCTGGTGCCCTAAAAGGCATTAGAGCATTAGCAGCAAGTTCTTCACCGCCATCGTCTTCTTCATCAATATCTGCACGCTGTTTCTTGTTAGTGTTCCTGGGGGGTGGTTCATGGTTGTGTTTACCCACATAAGTAGTAATCAATTTTTTTCTGTTGATTGAATTCCTATCCACATACTTCCTTACGTGACACCCAGCACTTGTGCATTTGTAGTAGACCCTAGAAAAAATCCATGAAAACTCGTTAAATTAATGAATATCCATGACCTCTCCTTCTCTCCTTCCTTCAACTCTTAAACCCCTTTCCTAAACACCAAACCAACCTTATAACTTCCCAATGTGATATATCATACTATAGGGTGAAAGCATAGGCCCTAATGTGAAGAGTGGAGATCACCTTAATGTCAATGAATATAATGAGGATGCGTTTACGCGTGTGGAGGGATAGTAGAAGCAAAATAATACATAGTTGAGTTGTAACAAATTTTTATTTTTGCTGTTATTAATTTGGTAACCGGTTGGTAAATGAGAAAATGAGGGTTTGAGGGAGGGAGAAAAAGGGCACTTTGGAAAGTTAGCCATTAGTTGTCATAAGAAAGTTAGAAATAGAAAGAAAAAATAAAAGAAAATAATGATAAATAATCAAATAAAATACAAGAGAAAATGTGTATAGATATAATTATTAATTTTTTGGATATTAATGCTATGCATGAGAAAAAAATTAAATACCTTCAATATTTTAAGCTGAAATAGCCATGAATGAGTAATGTCAAACTGAACCAAGACATAGCACTCGTCAATTCTCCATCTTATGTATGCACTCTATAACAGATAGCATCACAGGTGTATATATGCATCATATCATCCATGTACAGAAATATAAACAAACTTGAACGTGCACCGATCGAGTCAAGAGAGAGCACTATACCTAGGGAATAAATTTCCCCTGATAGTCTTGTGTCCATATTTGCACCATTGATAACCATCGTCCACTGATACTATTGTCTCATTTTCGCTCTCAATTGGCACAGCAACTGTTTCCCTACGGATAGCGCTCTCAGTCCCTTTCTCAGAAACCTCGACAGATCTCTTTCTCTTCCTGTAATAGCAAATAAAAATCGATCAAAACACAAATAAATTAATTAACAAAAATATAAATTCTCATTATTTATCATATATCACCACCACCAAGTAAACGTGGTCATGACCAACTTTTATATGACATGTTTTTATTTTTTTTTAATTAAATAATGTGATTAATTGTCACATGGAGATTAATAAAATGATGTTGTCCTGGACTGTATAATAATTTTCGAAGAACAAAACCTGTTTCTAGAGCCAGATCCTCCCTCAACAACAGTGGCTCTGTCTTTATTATCATTGTCAGCAGCATGTGTAGGAGGAATATCTGGAGTGATCTCCAAAACAGTAGAACGTAAAGGTCGAATGTTGTCAGCTGATGCAGACTCGGGGAGTTTAGTCTCATCGGAAGTTGCGGGTCTGGTTTCACACCCGCCACCAACTTTGGCACTTGCTTCTTCGGAGCAAGAAATTGGTTCCTCCTCGTCAGGTATAGCGTTAAGATCAAATGGCAATGGAAACTTCACCGTTTTCTCATCATTAACGGAGGACTGTACTTGTTCAGCAACTCGTGTAGAAGGAGCATGAGACAAATCCAACGCCGGAGCAAGAGGTTGGCACCCTGTCATTGCCACGAAGCCATTATTATCAGCAGAAGCCTGATAAATTCATATATATGTTAAATTACAAGTGTGTTTTTAATGAATTACAAAAATAATTAATGTCCACTCTAGATGACATTTAATGAAAGAGAGAGAAAAGCGAAAAATAAGTAGAAAGCTGATATAAAAAAATAATAAAAAGTAAATTGCATTAACTACCTCACGTATCTAGAATCCTAAGTCAAAGGGACAATCTTTTAAAGGGTTTTGCTAACCAGTGCCTAAGGGTACTGGTTAAGGAATTAAAAGGAGAAAATATTTATTGTGTAAATAATAGGAGAACACAAAGAAAACTATGGGCAGTGCAATTTTGCCCATTCCAATAAAAAAAAATTTCCTTTTAGTTCCTTAACCAGTGTCCTTAGGACAGAGCACTGGTTAGTATTTGCCTCTTTTAAAATAATAATAATTATTATTATTATGGAAGAAGGAAAAAATTAAGAACATGATTAAAATATACACATTTTAGATATTTATATATGTTTTTTTTAAATGTGAGGTGGTGTATTAGCACTCCTTGACTAAAGTATGGGTCTGCCACTGTTTGAGATTTTGTGGAATTACACAAACTCTTATACTTTTAAATATTTTTACACTAACCTTATTTAAAATTTGAAAAATATATACTAATATCCTCTCATACATTTCATTAATCCTCTTAATTGTTTGAAAAATATTACGTTGTGATCCCCTATAACTATAAGGCAGGTACTCCGCCTCATCATTTTTTCCACGTGTCATCGAACAAATGGCCACCTGTGCGCTCACATCAGAGGTTTCAAACGACAAAGACGAAAAATGCAAATAGAGATAAACATTAGGGACTAAGATAAGTCAACTTTTTGTTTACGAACTAAAAGTAAAAACTTTAAAAAATCCAGAGACTAAAAACATAATTAATCCAAAAAAATTACTTCAAATTGGTTCTTTATCATCAAGTTTTGTATTTGTTTCCTCTTAAATAAAGTCTCAAATTCGAAATTGAATTTATGTATGAAAAAAGAAATATACTGAGAAAATTAACCCTATACGATGCTATAAATTACCTAGAAATTGTCTGTATTCTAAACTAAAATTGATCGTAAAACAAAACTACTGATTTATGGTCACTGGTGGATGCAAATAGAGAGGAATGAGAGCAATTGTCCCACAAGCTAATTTTTTTCCCTAGAATACATTTGATAAATAAATTGCCCCCCATAAAAAAAATATTGTTCCTGTAACATAATTTTTTTCAAATGAATGTAAAAAGTTATAATATGATATCGTAATTTATAGAAGTTTAAATATTTTTATTATTTTTCATGAAATTGTGTATTTTATAAAGCCTTATAATATTTTTTCTGTGAAAATATTATAGAATATTTCTTTGTCCCACTAAAAGAAATTTTTAGATCCACTGTTGTTTATGGTTCATTTATTCAATAATATTGGTTAAGCAAAATCAGTAAGAGGAAAGGGGCTGGGTAAAATTATGGGTGCAAGAAAACAATCAAGCATTACACAAATTCGGGAATGAGTTATCAATGTTTGTTGGTTCAAGTGACAAGAAACCTGATTTTCTTTAAGTAAGATAGGCCGGGTTGGATAACTTTTTTTACCCCCACAAAAACGGAAGACAAATTCGGCAGTGAGTCATCAATGTTTGTTGGTTCAAGTGACATGAAATTTGATTTTTCTCAAAGTAAAGAATCAAGCTTGAGTCTTATCTACAGAGAAAATAGGTGTTGAAAAAGCTTATCTTAAGCAGTAGTATTTGTTAAGTGATGATGTTAGGGGAGTTATTACCACCATATAGTTGCTTTGTAGTTTCTTTTTCTTTCCTCCTGGGCTTAGGCCCCTTTAAATTTAATTCCAAAAGGAAAAAGAAAAAATGAGTCCATCCAGCTTGATAATCGGATTATACCAGAGATCTAAATAAAAAATTCAACAACAAGTTTAAAAATGCGTATAGGAAACTCACCCCTACTAACTAGTACTACTCAACAAAATCAGCAGGAGGGAAAGGGGCTTGGTAAAATTGTGGGTGCAAGAAAACAATCAATCATTCCAGAAAACCAGAACTGTTTATATAGATAAAGGACAAAAAGGAATGATGAACCAAGCATAAACAGAATTTGCATGCCCTACAACATTATTCATTATTATCTTCCTGCTCTACCTAGTACTAGTTATCTCTTGCATCTGGTGCCTTGAAAGGAAACACTGAAGGACCAGGACCGGGTTGAGGGGCAGCATAACCGTCAAGGTTAAGTCCATAGTTGCGGTAAGGCATGGCATTAGCATTATTCAAGGGAGAATAATACATTGGGGGGTTGTTGGAGGAAGACCCAATATTCATGTTATTGTTGTAACTTCCAAAATTCAGAACCCTATTGGCAAATTCAGGACTTATGTCATTGCGAAGTTGAAGAGTGTGAACTTGAGGTTCTGCAGGGTTTGGGGTATTGAGAAGATTCTCAGTCCCAGGTAATCCAAAAGTCATTACAGCATTAGCAGCTGCAGCGGCAAGCTCTTCACCGACATCATCTTCATCTTCTTCAACATCTTCATCTTCTTCCTCTTCAACATCTACACGCTGTTTCTTGTTGGTGTTCCTAGGGGGTGGCTGTTCATGGCTGTGTTTTCCCTCATAAGTAGTAATCACATATTTACTGTTGCTTGAATCACGTTCTACGTGCTTCCTTACGGAACACCCAGCACTTGTGCATTTGTAGTAGGCCCTAGAAAAGATATATCCATGAAAACTCGTTTAATTAATTCATATTGGCAAAACTGCATGAATGATATATATATCACAGTTAATGTGAAGAGTGAAGACCTTAATCATGTGAATGAGTTTAATGAGGGTGCTTTCACGAATGTTGAAGGATAGTAGAAGCAAAACAATACAGTTGTAACAAACTTTTACTTTTACTTTTGCTGTTATTTGGTAATTAACTGGTTGGTGTAGTAGAAATGAGAGAAAGATCAATGGGTGAGGGAGGGAGAAAAAGGTCACTTTGGAAAGATAGTCATTATGAGTTGTCACAAGCAAGTGAAAAATAAGCATAAAAAAATAATAAATATAATAAGTTATGTATAGATAACATAATTAATAAATGTAATAAGTGAATTAAAAAAAAAAGAGAGAAACAGAAAGAAGATAGAGAGAAAATGAGTGTATAGATATAATTATTAATTTTTTGGATATTAATGCTATGCATGAGAAAAAAAATTAAGTACCTTCCAAATTTATGGAGCAATAAATTTTAGATTTATATCTTATATATTTACTTTTTAACTAATTTGGTTCATCTAGTAACTAATTTTAAAATTAAATTTGAAACAATAATTAATAAAGAGAACTACCATATATAAGTAACTAATTTATAATATTAATATTAATTATCGGTTATTAATTGGTGGGCATATGTAAAACAAACAATTTTGAGAGAGAGAAATGGAAGAGAAAATATGAAGAAAGAGAGAAAGAGAAGAGTGGCCATAGGTAAAAAAAAATGTGTGAAAAAAATAATTCCTCCATTACTCATCACATCTCTTACTCTTTTCTTTTTTTTCTTTCCTTCTCTATCCCTCTCTTCTAACACACTCATCTCATACCCTTTCCGACGAATGAAAGAATCATTATTCAAATGATAAACAGATACGCAAAATAAGTGAAAATAGCCATGAGATCAGTAATGTCAAACTGAACAAATAGCCATGAGTTATGCAATCTATATATAACACATAGCATCACAGGTATATGTATGCATCATATCATTCATATTGTGCAGAGTCAAGAGAGAACAATATATATACCTAGGGTATAAATTTCCCCTGATAGTCTTCTGTCCATATTTGCGCCAGCGATAACCATCATCCACTTTCGTCACTTTTTTGCTCTCAATTCGCACTGTCACTGCTGTTTCCCCGTGGAAAGACCTCCCAGACATCCATTTCTCAGATTCCTCCACAGATCTATTTCTCTTCCTGTAATACAAAATAAAATCATTTAATACACAAATTAATTAATTAATAAAAAAATATAAATTCTCATTAGACATTACTATGTGGTCATGGCCAATTTTGTGTGACACAATATTAATTTTTTTTGTAAATTAAAAAATGTACCTGAAGTGTCACACAGAGATCGACAAAACGATATAACTAGTCCTAAACCATGTAATAATTTTCGAAGAGCAAAAACCTGTTCTGAGAGGCAGATCCTCCCTCAACAATACTGGCTCTGTCTTCATCATCATTGTCAGCAGCATCTGTAGAAGGAACATCTTGAGTGACCTCCAAATCATTGTTAGGTCCAATGTTGTCATCTGTTTCAGAATCGGGAAGCCAAGAATCATCGGAAGTTGCTGGTCTGCAGGTTTCACTTCCGCCACCAACTTTGGCACTTGCTTCGTTGGAACAAGGAATTGGTTCCTCCTCATCAGGTATAGCATTAAGATCAAATGCCAATGGAAACTTCACCATTTTCTCATCATTAACGGAGGACTGCACTTGTTGATCAGCAACTTGTGTGGGATGAGCAAGAGGTTGGCACCCTTCCAGTGCCACCACGCAATTATTATCACCAGAAACCTGATAAATTCATATATTGTAAATTATACGTACATTTTTAAGTGAATTACAAAAACGATTATCTAAACACACAGTTTACCGATCGAGTATTGAAAAGTATACCGATGCTAACACTTATTAGTAAGCATTTAGCATAAAGAGTTATGAAAGCAAAAGGGTACCTTTATATACACAAAAAAAAAAAAAGGAGGGGGACATATACCTGAGAATTTGAAACCAAATCCTCGGGACTTGTATTGGTTAGAGGTTCGTTTAGATCAAAATCCAAACCTCTTTTCTCTTTAGTGCAACTCCGTTTCTCAGAGAAACCAGCGTTGATGGACATGGTGTTGTGGTGAGAACAATGAAGCTTAAACCAATGAATTGAAGCGTTTGCTCTCAGTAGAGTTTGTACACATGCAGAATGTCAAGGCAAAGGTGAGTATATGGACAATTTAAATGCAAAAATGGAAATCCCACAATACTAATTAACTATTGTTTTACAGCTATGGCGGGCTGTGATCACAAAAGGAAACTGCTTACTGTACATTTGTATATCTTAGCTGTTACATGATGTACAAAAGAGTAGTAAAGGAATTGGAGTTTAAAGCTTTGTTTTTTTTTTATTATTGATAAATGTTACTCGTTAATGGTTAGTTTTTTTTTGTTAGTAGAGGGATTCAAACTTACGACCTCTCCCTGTTTCCTTCTTCCTTCATCACTAAGGAGGGACGGATCCAAAAACCTATTAAAGGGGGTGCTAATTTTTTTTCTTTTATAATTGTTTAAACGTATAACTTCTAATAAATAATAAATTTTTAAAAATATTTACTATTTTTACACGTAAAATTGATATTAATTTTTATTTTAAATGATAATATCCTTAGCCGTTATTATAATAAAAACAAACATACAACTAGTTTTACATAATTTTACACTAGTTATCACCTTAACCATTGCAATAAATAACAACAAACACAACTAATTTTACATAATTTTACACTAGTTAACCTTAACCCATTATTATAATAATAACATACATAATTAGTTTTATACAAATTTACACTAATTAATTTAAAAAAATATATGTATATACATAAAAAATGTAACAACCTATCTTTGTTACAAATTTGTTATACTAAAACATTTTATTAAATATTATCATATGAAACTACATAGAAAATTTTTCACATTTAACACATACACACACACACACACACACATATATGTACCTACTTTCCTACATATAATGTACATCATCATATCATAAAAGTATTAGGTCTGCCTTTACAAAACTAAAAAATATATATGTGTATGCAATACCAAAATAGTCCTCTTATATAAGACATTCACAACAACCTAAGTATTTATACATATGTCCTAAGCTGGTCCCCATACTATATACATATATATGAGAACATATACAAAAGGAGGGATCTCATCCCATCTTCAACATATACATCTGCTTTAGTCACGAGCGGTCTGAGAACCTGCAACATCACCACTATCTGCTCCCGTGCCAACCACACGATCAATGCAGTAATACAACACATATACAAACACAAAAGGCAAGGGTAAGCTTATTTATAAAAAGACCATAGATATACAAAGGTATAAGATTTACTTAAAGAAAAATTAAAATCAATCAATAATAGTAAATCAGATAACATCATCCAATAACACATACATCAATCTCATATACAATTTCATTATGAAATGTCGTGCTGACTCAACTCCATGTAGATTTCTACAACTTTTGGGCGGTCCTCATAGGCCTCATCCCCTACCATGGTCTCACTCTCTGACCATTCAGGGAGTCCCTTGTGCTGACCTTGTGGAGGAAGTGCGGTTTTATCGAATATAGACAAGTGTGGGTATTGACTTACCTCTGTAAGGTTTGCAAAACCTTCCATATATAGGAATTCGCCCACTTGTCTATTCTATAGGCCCACCGTTAGCCACCACGAAAACCTCCGGCACTAGGTTGAGAGCCTACCTAGCACCCTCAACTTATGTGCCTACCCATATGCAATGTCACGTAACAAGCCAAATAATTTTGATTGCCACAAGTTCCCTCTATGTTATAAATTCACCATTTTTCTCAAATTATGCTTATAAACCCATCCAGCAGTTCAATAAGCTCAAGTAAGGTATTCTCTCAATCTGAATCCTTACTCACAACACAACATTAACTTTAACAAAATGTGAATTTCCTAACATAGTTCTAGAACTTTTGTGGACATCTTCATCACACCCATACCATAGAAATAATTCAATTTAAAATAAATTTGAAAGGCATTTTATAGTATAAAAAATGAATTCTCGCTTAAGCGCCACTTTACTCTCGCTTAAGCTAGAATTTCAAGAATTAATTGTTCACTTCCAGGGTTCCTCGCTTAAGCTAGGATTTTCCTCGCTTAAGCGCAGCCTCGCTTAAGCTAGGATTTTTGGCGCTTAAGCTAGAACAGCTTCCAGACCAAAAAGTTCCCATGTCCCCTGTCTCGCTTAAGCGAGAACCACTCCGTTCTTAAGCGAAACAAGGTTGTAGAACCTCGAAAACATGCTTAAAACTCTTTAATGGCTATCAAATTCATTCTAATTCGAATTTTATATCAAACATATATACATCATTCCATACTCAAAAACAACATTCCAAGCATAGAATATACAATTAAAGCATTCAATCATATTAAAGCTTTCCTTACCTAAAATTCTTGATTCAAAACCTTGAAGAAGAAGCTAGGGAGGAGACTTGGTGATTCAAGAATGATCTCTACTCAACTTTTGCTATGAAATCAACTAGAGGAAACCTAAATCAATCCCAAAATGAGCTTCAATCAAATTTTCACCCACCAACCAAGATTCTACATGAAACTCATTTCTCATGTTCTTGGTAGGAGTTGAGAAAGAAACTTAGAGATCAAGAATAAAAAGGAATTGAACTTACCAACTAGAAATCAACTAAGGAGGCTCTAGAGAAGAAGAAATCAAGCTTTAAATTGATGTAGGAATTTCACTTCAACTCAAGAGAAAGAGAGAAAGCTTAGAAGGGAAGAAAGGAAAATGAACAAGATAAGGGAGAAGGAATTCCCAACGTTTAAGACTTTGGGAGTATTTGAAAATTTTCTATTAACACCTATGTTTCCTCTAAAGGCATCCCCTTCTCTTATTTTTTTCTTTCCTACAACTCAAGTAACTCATGTAAAAGTCCCAACAATAACCTTATCATCTAAGCTCAATCATACATGAAAAATTTAATACAACACTATAGCACATAACAAAACAATCTATTTATTAATTCCTTTATACATATTATAAATTTAAATTTAGTTTCCTCTTGCATTATTAATCAAACACTCAAACATACAATTAGGAAAATCACAACGTTACAAAAAATCCCGACGGAAGGGGGTTAAGGCCCCTGCCTGCCCCCTCTGTATCTATCCCTATCAACAAGCTAACTTTATAACTCCGGAGTTTAAAGCTTAAGCATACAACAACCATAATAAAATTTTATTCCACTAAGTTATGTTGGCTATATGAATCACACAGTATAATCTCTTTTTGATCCATAGGAATCGAACACGGTACCGGGAGGTTTACAATCACTCACACACCATGCTCAACTAACTGAGCTAAACCTCCCGTATAATCTAAACATATGTAAAATTAATTATAATTAAATAAAATTATATAAATGCAAGATAACAATAACAAAATCTTATCTCATTGTGAAATCGACTACAAGAATCACAACATAATTTAAGTATATGTAAAATTAATTATAATTAAATAAAATTATATAAATGCAAGATTATATATATATGTGTGTGTGTGTGTGTGTGTGTGTGTGTGAATGAGCATATATCATTATTGTAATAAAATAATAAAAAAAAAGTGTCATTGTAAGTTGTTCGTCATTATCATTTTTTTTTTCAATTTTCAAATACATCAACTCCCACCATGACTCGTATTCCATAAATATATGGCCTATAGTATTTCCCCTCTCACCCCAGGAAAGTGCTAGCTAAATACGAAAGTTTCTTTCTTATAATTTTTTTTTGACAGATCCTTCTTATAATTCTTATTAGTCACTCAAAAGAATATGAAAGAAATTAAATAATAAAAATATTTAAATATGAAATTATATGCATATAAAGGTAAGTAGGTAATAAAGTATTGAAAATTAAAAAATTAAATTAAATTAATTCTCTGTCAAAAAAATTAAATTAATGCTAAAAATATTAATAAATAATTGGTTCAAGTGGAGCGTCAATGATTAATCTATTGAAATATTGAAATTTATTTAAAGGTCTAACATCTTTTAATATATATTATTTCATACACAAGTACTAGGAGATCGAACACTTGACCACATGTTTTAGAAACAAAATTATATGTCAACCATGTTTGTGACACCCTTTACCCCAAATACATTATTAAATACATAAAAGCAAAGAAAATAAATTAAAGTTCTCGTTTGCGAAAACAAATATCAAATTTAAAACTTTTTCTCATGCGGTAAATAACATTACATTGAACATTCATCATAAAAAAAAAAACTTAAGAATAACTTAGTACTTGGCTCTCCAAAAGGCCACACGTAAAGTCCATAACAAAAAAAAAGAAAATCCAAAACTTAATAATCCACCTAAAAATTTAAAGTCCCAAAATCAAAGACATAAAATATCCTAGTCCCGATGTCACAACCTTTCAGAGCTTCACAAGTCCCATAATATAAAATAAAATAAAAGACATAAATAGAGGTTTATGCCTCCTCTCTAACGTCATCCTCTTGGTCCTGCTGGATATCACCTGTCACCAACACATACACAGGAAAACACAAAAAAACAAAGGGAGTGAGATACATCTCACTACATGCTCATTGTATGAAAATGGAGATAGGTAACAACACAAACACACATGACATTTTACATTAGTCAAACACATACGCATCAAGGTATTCATGTAATGCAATGTGTCCTATATTCTTAGTATTGTATGCATGTGGTACCATTCAAAACTCTTTTGTGAAAGTAGCCTGGGAGTACGTGCAGTCGACGAATAGCCACATCATGGGCATCCGACACTAACGGTCTCAACCAGGATGATACCCCTAGCAGCTCGTCAGGGTTACCCAGTCTTACAAGATACTCCAACCCATGGGATCAGCATGAGCTTAAAGGAGATTCCAAACCAGATAACACCTCCAAGGTCAGAACTCAACGAGCTCTTCACGACCTCCCCAGTTAGGTTCATAAACTACTTTCAAAAACACATGTACATATCACCATGCATGATTCACGCAGATGCTCATGGCTTCTTTTAACTTATCACATGGAGGATCCCGTCTCACATAGGCTTGGTGCTTATTTATTTCATATCAACAATCACCATGGCATCCAAGCATACATACTTCACTTATATCAAGCATATTATACATTCATAACAATGTTCACAAGACACAACAAACACATATGCATAAAATCAAACCTTAATGTTTCCAACTCCAACAAAATAATAATTTTTAGAATTATACCACAATTAACACTATAACAATATGCTAATAATCAATTAATAATATAAACAGTGCATTTTATATATAACTAATATTAAGATAATACGTGTAATTATCATAATGCATTTACTTTTCTATATTAATAATATTAAGATTAAAACTAAAACAATAATCGAAATTGTTATTCTTTTAGCCAAAACAAATTCCAAATTATAATATAAAATATAAAATAATATTAATGTGAAATCAAAGCTTTCTATATATTCCCTTGTCTAAGCACATGGCAACGAACCCACGGGAGCATTATTCACAAATTGAATTCGATGCATGCAGCCACACAATAATTAAAGAAATTGAATATACATATATATAATTGAAATCTTCAATGGTTTTGACACATACATATGACTATATATATATATATATATATATATATATATATATATATATATATAATAACCAAAATTCAATATATGCTTCAGAGGAAGATTCGTAATGGAATTTAAGGGAAAGTGCATATCAAATTGAAATAGCTACAGGCAAGCATAAAAAGCTATTTGAATTCATGAGTTACAGTATGCATAAAACTGTATGGCCAAATTTCAGAAAAAGCTACGGGCACGGATATTTCTTTCTTGCAACACCATCAACGAGAATGGAAATTGCCCAGTACCACTCCAGTATAATCAAATCGCGTAGAGAATATTAAACACAGTCTCAACAAAATATTCAGAGGAACAAAAATCATACGCAGTATACATACAAATTCAAATATAGTTCAATAATAATATATTAATCCCAAATTTGATTATCAAGAACCCTAAATGGCAAAAAGGTGCAAAAATAAAAAACACAAAATCACGCTAACAATAAAATGCTTTGGGGTATTCACAACCCATCCAATTGAAATTAAAACATAATATATGAAGAAAATAGACAACCAATTGGGGTCTAGGGCCAACCCCGCTATCCTCTACCATAGTCATACCCATGAGCGAGATAGTCTCACTCCCCCCTTACCTCGAAAGAGGCAGTTCCACAGCAAAAGTGCAAGCAACGGTGCTCCTTCACAATCCCCCTTCACTCCTCCGTTTGCAGTTCTGACGGCACAGTTCCCAAATAGAGCAAAAGACAACGTGAATGTGAGGGAAGATTAGGTTTTTAAAAACAAAACCTGAAAGCTTTAGAGACTTGAATTGGGCTTCTAAAGACTAAAGGCCTAAAACATTTAACCCAACATTTTTTTTTAAAACAAATATATAAAATATTTATTAGTAACTAATTTATTTTTATAAATATTTTTTTTTGTTAAAGAACGGGGTGTTACAATGTCCACAATGTTAGTTCAAGTGGTATATATGTTTGGTTCTTATAAAACAAAGTCTCGTGTTCAAATTTTGTCAGAAAATTTTCGTATGCAATTTTTTTTAGATCATTTTTTTTAGTATAATGACTATAACAAGGTTAGAACTTAGGACTTCTTGCATATTATCCAAATTCCTTCATCGCTAGGCCAATCTTAATGGGTTATGTCAAGTTAATTACAAGTAATCTAAACAAATTAAAAAATGATAAAGAAAATATTGATTTATGGTCTATTAATTCAAATCTTAATTAAATTATGGTTGTACCGGTGATAATTAAATATATATATATATATATATATATATATATGTTAATATTATAAAATATATTAAATAATGAATCAAGATAAAATTTTGTACCAACATTAAGTTGGTTCAAGTGAAACTAATCTAAAATATCTTAAGCAAAGTCTCAAGTTCGAATTTTGTAAATAAAAATAAAAACTCGGTTGGAAGGAAAGACGTTAGTCATCAATAAAATCAATGAATACTTTACACATATAACATAAAAAAAAGATAAAATTTTAAATTAATATGAAATCATCATATTATATTATATTATTGTAAGATAAAAGGTTAATAAAAATATATATTAAATAATACTACCTCCGTCCCTATTTATAAGACATTGTTGACTAAATTATGCTTATTAAGAAAGTTTGTTAATCTAGGTATTAATAATAAATTTGTATGTAACTGTAATATTTTTTCAATTTTACCCTTGACATTATTGGGATTAATAATGAGAGTCTATTCATCTTCTTCAATCTTTATAGGAGAGAGAAAGAGACATTCAGAGTAACATTCAATTAATGTATTATAATAAATAAGGGTATTTTAGACAAAAAAATAATTAATGCATAAGATAGTCAAAATAAAGTCTTATAAAAAGGGACAAGGGTTTTCAAAACAACGACTTATAAATAGGAACGAAGGTAGTACTTAATAAGTAGGCCTTGTATGTGGACTTTTCGAGGTTTGAAATTGAGCTTTTATTTGGTTAAGAGAATAGTTGAATAAAAAACTTGAACATAATTTTTAAAAAATAAAGAAAAAAATTACTTCAAATTGATTCTTATCATCAAGTTTTGTATTTGTTTCCTCTTAAATAAAGTCTCAAATATGAAATTGAATTTATGTATAAAAAACATCTCTACCGAGAAAATTAACTCGACCATGCTATAAATTACCTGTAATCTAAACTAAAATTGATCATGAAACCACTGATTTATGATTTATTAATTCAATAATGGATAAACTATGTTTGAATTAATTGGTGACAATTAAATATATACTTTTAATATTGTAATATATTTAATTCATTATAAACTTTATAATGAATTAAATAAGGTAAAAATTTAAGTCAGTATAAAATAAATAAGTTATATTCTTGTAAGATAAAAAATATTCATATTTAATTTAATAATATATTTAATAATTCAAAATTTCTCTTCTATTTCATCTAGTCTATCGCCATTCTATTATACCTCAGTTAACTCCAGTCTCCAGTCGCCACATTTTTCACTTCTTCTTGTTCACTTACCACTTTTTTTTTTTGAACAGCCAAATAAGGTATATATAAAATATAAGGTGGGTATAAGAGATACCCAAAAAAGTGTACAAAAAACAGCTCTACCAGGAGCATCAGCCGAACAAACATCTTGTCAATGGTTACATTATATTTACATACATGATTGATGGAAATATTAAATAACCATTGAGCCTTTAGTTACCACGCGATAATAATGCTGCCATAAAAACACCACCAACAAATCACCAGATATTGAGCCTTCATGTTTTGAATTCCATCTAGAGCTACCATGGCATCATTTCTATATTCCAAATGTGTTCTCCTTAAAGTCACTCCCCCTTGTGATTACCCAATGTAGCAGGACATTACATGTATTATTTCACAAGAATTATATAGCCCACAAACAGCGGTTACAGATTGGTCAGATATAGTTGTGGCTCCATGGACCATTCATACATGGAAGCCTTAAAACTCCCCATCTTTGATTTCAACCATAACCAGGAAGTGTATATCACAGAATCCACCATCTTGTCTATATCTACCACACCATTTTGGAAAATAACACTATTCCTGTTAAACCATATAGTCCAAATAACTGCTATCCACACCACCCTCCAGGCCATTTTCCTTTTCCTGCCTTGTACCAACCCACAATGCTGTAAAAAATGTGCTTTTGCGCATTGTGGTAGTGCTTGTTGCGATCCCATCCGTAGATAACATCGGTTCCATACCTCATATGTAAATCTACAGGAAAAAAACATATGAGAAGAGGTTTCCAAATGATTATTGCAAAAAATGCAACAGTCATTGTCAACTGCAATATTCCTAGAGATCAGATTCTGTTTTGTTTGGATCCTGTTCAGAAACATTTTCCAAACAAAACCTGTAGCTTTGGTGGGTACTGGTATGCTCCAAAGACACTTATAAAGACCAGCTTCAGATGTATTCCCATAATTATGTAGCAGATTATACACATTCTTTACGGAGTAAGATTTTGAGCTATCTCCTTTGCAAATCCAGTGATCCTCCACACCTTTTCTGGGTTTTACTACTTCAAGTTGCTCCATCATATCCTCTAATAAAGCCACCTCCCAAACAAACCATTGTCTTCTCCAAGATAGATTCCACCTCCACACATCCTCCCTCCACTCACCTACTTGTGCTACTGTACAGTTTTTCTATTTAGAATTTGCCATCAGCCTCTCATATTTTGAGCCAAGTGTTTGTGATCCACTGTACCAGTGATGCCAAAAGCTAGTGTCTGACCCGTCACCCAGCTCCCTACCAATGTAGCTTTTAAGCCAGCAATTTGATTCTTGGAGAGCACATAACTTGTGTAGGTCACTCCACCATATAGAAGTCTTTCTTGCTTGACCAATATTATAATCCATACCAACCTCCCCATATTTAGCTCTAATAATTTTGACCCAAAAGCTATTTTTCTCTGTCAGCAGCCTCCACATCCATTTTATCACCAAAGCTTTATTGAATAGATGTATGTTCTAGATTCCCAGTCCACCTTTTTCCCTAGGAGAGCACACAATACCCCACTTCACCCATGGCAGTTTTCTTTCCCCTTCTTTTGCTCCCCACAGAAAATTCCGCTGGATAGAATTGATCTTATTTACCACTTTTGTAGGGATCTTAAAAAAAGAGATGAAGTATAAAGGGATTGATGACAAAACAGATTTCAGCAAACAAATCCTCCCTCCAAATGATAAATGTCTTCCTTTCCACCATGCCAACTTCCTTTTCAACTTGTCAATCACATGCTGCCATGTACTTTCTTTCCTTGGATCAACGCCCACTGGTAATCCCAAATATACAAAAGGAATTTCCATCGTTTTACAATTCAACACTGCCGCATACCTTTGTATCACCTGACTTTCTACATCCACTCCTGTTATTTTGCTCTTCGAAAAATTAACCTTCAGGCCTGACAGCAACTCAAAACACCTAAGCATTGACTTCATAACAAGCACATTCTGCATATTTGACTCTACCAGAAACACCGTATCATCAGCGAATTGTAAAACTGAAATTGGTACATGTGAATTTCCCACTTTCAAACCAGATAACAGTTGTTGTGCTTCCACTAATCTAACCAATCCAGATAGACCCTCTGCAACAATGAGGAAGAGGAATGGGGCAAGTGGGTCACCTTGCCTAAGACCCTTTTGGATATTGAATTCTTTGTTTGGGCTACCGTTGACTAAAACTGGCATAGTCGTTGATTCCAGACAACATTGTATCCACCTAATCCATTTATTGCAGAATCCCAGTTTGTGCATCATATAAAAGAGGAAATTCCACCTCACCGAGTCGTATGCCTTTTCGAAATTTTGAACACTAAGCTTGGTTTCTTCTTCGTTTTCACCTCATGTACTGCTTCATTTGCCACCACAATTCCATCTAACATACTTCTCTCCCCCCCACAAACTAAAGGCTTTTTATTTCATTTTCTAACATTTTTCATTAAATGTTGAGTTTTATACTATCATTCAATCATAAATCACAATTAGTATGACTTTTAAGATAGTTAGTGTAAAAATTAACAAACTTACCATACATAGTGGATTGTAATTGGATGATAGTATAAAACTATATTTTACACTGTCAATACATAGCCCTTTTTTTTCTAAAATGTTTTATATTAGAAAAAAAAACAAGGAAAGCAATTTAAACAAAGCCAAATGAATGCTCGTCGTCCTTGACAATTGGCTTAAGAAACGAAATTAAAGGATTCAATATAAAATATTTTAAAAAAATTATTATTAGAACTTTTTTTAATTAAAAATTTATTAAAAACTGTTTGTGTAACATGTAACCAAAAAAAACTGTTTTGGTAAGGTGCAATTAAATTCAAAAACATTTAGATTATGCAACCCAATTCAGTCAATTCTCATTAACAGTTGTAATCCAATAAAAATATCTTAAATGATTAACACATTTTTATTCGAGTAAATTAAAATTAAAATATTAATATTTTAAATTGATTAAATTAATATTAGAAGTTGCAATATTTTTTAGTTTTTTTATCAATAAGAATCGAACACATGTACCAGGAGATGGACATTTGCAACAACTTACACATACTGCTCAACAGTTAAACCCCTTGGTATATTTTTTAGTTATGATTCATGCATGAAATATTTTAATTAATAAAAAATTAAATTCCAAAAATATTTAATAGAAGAATAATTAATCTATTTTTATTAAATACATGAAGTTATAATAGAAAAATTAAATTTCATAATTGACTCGAAAGTCTGAATATATGGTAAAATATTAATAAATTCTTACCATAAAATGATGAAAATATATAATGATTATGCTTGTAATAAATTAAAAATTAAAATTTTGAATTGTGAAAATTTTTCCATAAAGATGATTTTCATATTCAAAATATGAAATTCTGTAATAATATATTGATAACAATTTTACCATAAAATGATGAAAATATTAATGATTATGCTTGTAATAAATTAAAATTAAAATTTTGTATTGTGAAATTTTTTCCATAAAGATGATTTTGAGATTCAAATTTTGAAATTATGTAATAATATATTGATAACAATTTTACCATAAAATGGTGAAAATATTAATGATTATGCTTGTAATAAATTAAAAATTAAAATTTTGAATTGTGAAATTTTTTCCATAAAGATAATTTTGAGATTCAAATTTTGAAATTCTGTAATAATATATTGATAACAATTTAAATATAATGTAATAAATTAAAAATTAAATTTTTGAATTGTGAAAAAGAGTAGTATTAATGCAAAATTTTCCATAAAGATTACTTGGAGATTCAAATTTTGAAAATTTCCATAACAATTCAAACTAAAATTTATTTTTATTGCTCAAAATTAGTTTCAAATATAAAATAAATGAGGGACTAAAAATGGACAAAACATAGACTAATTTTGAGCAATTAAAATAAATGTGAGACTAAAAGTGGGCAAAAAAATTATAAGAATCAAAAATTGAAATCTAAAAAAGATGAGAGATTAAAAACTTAATTAACCCTACATAATTTTATGGAAAATCGATAAAGGACAATAACTAGGATTTATTGTAAGCTTGAGAGTTGAAAGTTAAGAAGAAAAGAGTGACCTAAAATCTCTAAGTTAAAAGAAAATATTTAATTCATTAGGGTCAGCCTAATGATAAGAGATTTTGACAGTATGTATGAGATTATAAGTTTTAACCTTAGTACCACCATTGTAAGCCAAAAAAAAAAAAAAGGGGATTTTGCTTAAGAATTGATAATAAAAATTTTCATTGAAAATTACATCAATGATGTATTAAAATTACATTGTTAATACATTAATGACATTTTTAATACAAAAAAAAAAAACAGTCCAACATTTGCCTAAAAAGATATCAATTAATGAAATTAAATACATGCAAATGCAATTAATTAATTCACTATAATATTAAATTATTAAAAATTATGGAAAATATCGATAATTTTGTTTTTTTAAGAAATTGATAATTTTGTCAAGCGTGAGTATTTTGCCTCCTAAATATTAATGGTGGTAAAAAGAGCTTCCAGTATATAATAGTAAGTTATGGTGATTGTAGAAATTATCATGGTCAAGACTCCGAGTAGAATGCAGTAAAAAAAAAAAAAAAGACTCCAAGTAGAAATAGACCATCATTATTTATAATGTTTTTTGGCACATTTAATGTCTCGTTATAGTATTTTTTTTTTGTCATTAGTGCAAAATATTTACTGATTTTATCAATAAATTCTGCAAAAAAAATTGATTTTATCAATAATTAATCTTCGTAAACCTAACTGGTCATATTTAGTGAAGTCTCTCCTTTCAATAACCATATTTTATTTACAAGACTCAAATCCAAGATTTTGCTTAAAGAATCTGAATTTAGTTCCATTCGGACTAATAATCACTTTTATAAAACTGATTTAATTTAAAATCATTTTTTATAAACTTTAATTTTGAGAACAACTTTGTAAAAACTTTGTTACCATCTGAATTTATGTTCACTATTCACCATTTATCATCATAACTGTGATTATTAACTCGTCTTTTGACAGAATTATAAGTACAGATGTTGCATTGTAGGCTTTGGATTTCTGATAGTACTGCTTCTTTCGGTACCACAAAAGACAATGTGATTATTGTTATAAAGCTATAAAAAATTGGGTGTTTGATATATTATTCAACAAAAAAATAGATACTTTGATTCCTTGTCGTTCAAACTCGAAACAAGCCGAAATAAGAATACAAGAAAAGAACAGCAGAGCTAGCTCAAATTAGCCTCTAGACACGGCAACGAACAAACAAAAGAACATGTTCACGAAGCTTGCATACAAAGAGAAATGCTCTTCTCTTTCTTGAGTTGCAAATGTCCAATTTTGATGATTCCAAATTATGGCCATTCTAATTTAAAACCTGATTACAAATACTAAATGTTTCTTTTACTTTTAGAGGCTGATAAAGATGCACTGTGCTAACATTAGTAAAACTCATCCTCTTCAAAAAAAAAAAAACATTAGTAAAACTCATCTGCTGTTGATTGCTACAAGTAAATTTTATTATTTAACTAACTTTTGAATGAACAACAATATTCATTGTCATCGTCATTAAAAAGTCAAGGAAATACATTCATTAGGAAATCAATTAAAAAAATACTGAAAAGAAAATAGTTAAAAATATTTGCCCCTTTGTCAATTCTATCTACACGAGTAATGATTGATTATACCATATCAACCACACTGCACACCTTATCATTCGAGGAATTATGGTACAACAAAATCAAATGAATGCCATCCCTATTATATCAAAACAGGTTAATTTAATTGTTTAGCATGGCAGTTAGCAACAAAAAGAAAGTCAATATTCTTCCAATAAAAAAGGTAGAAGCTGAAGAAATATTGTGTGCACCCACTGTATGTACTATTCCAGTCGCTTCATCCTTCACTTTAATGCTGGAAGAGCCTAAAAACACAACACAATGCTAAGAAAGTTATTCTGGAATGCATTGATATCAACAAATTTTTAACCCTAAAGACCAATAGAAATTAGCATGAGTTATATGGATAAGATAGCTAACAAATGAAGCTTCTTTTGGTCAAGCTCTCGTAAATTAATTAACCTTTCTTACATTTCTAATACAAAAATAAAAAAAAGTCATTAAAAAAATAAATTACACTCCCCTCCACCTAAAAATAGTCATTAATAACCTTTCTCGTAAATTGCTTGAATTACAGAACTCTTCTTTTTAATTTTTAAAAATCACAACATCCTCGTGAGATATTAATATATGCTACACTTTAATATATTTCAATGTAAATCAGCCTCTTAGGAAAAACTTTCCACTCTTTGTGGCTCTCAGCATCATCAACAACTAATTTTGAACTCTTACTATCAAATTTACAACTTTAGAAGATGATATAAAATTTGGGCTTAGGATGTTTAAATTTTCATTTCATTTTCTCAGGTCTAAATTCCTAAATCAATAATAGCGTGTTCAAAATTAGCTAGGGGTAGACACTAGTAGTTGCACAGAGAAGAAAAATACCCCTAGAGACTTGTTTATCTTGCCACTTAAAGAGATCCATTTACAATAAAATAGACTAAAGTGTAGCACATTTCATTTCTTAGGAGAATTGTGTAATTTTTAAAATTAGAAGGAAAGGCAAACAATTGAAGTATCTCTCAAGCGAAAGAAGTGTAATTTACCCCAAAAATAAACCTAAAAAAGCATTTCAAGCAGGAGTATGTTTGGCTAAGAATGATGAAATTAATTTAAATTAAATAGTACTAAAAGGAAACATGCTAGGTGATATGAACTTGACACAACCTTGAATTTTACATTCTGCATACTAATATATTGTTGGGGTTGTATTACTCACGTTCCTTTATATCTATTCATTTAAGATGATAGCACATAAATTAAGAAATGCAATTAATACTCTCATTTATATTAAAATTATTTTTAACTTTCTAATATGACCTCCATTATTATTCCTCTCTCATTTATAATAAGTGTAAAATATTTAACAATTAGGCGTAATTGGAAAGGTAGTACTTATAATATTGTCTTGAACTTATAAAAAGACACAAATAGGAACAATTTTTAATTTATTTTAAATGGACAAATAAAAAGGAACAAATGTAATAATAAACCATACAACAAAGTAGGAAACAAAACATTATGAGAGGCTGCTTGGTACTCACAATTGTAGTCAGTCCATCCAATGGCCATATTTTCAAGATCATATATCACTAGTTTGTTTGATAGCACCAAATCTGAAATTGAAAATAATTCAAAGTTAATAAAGGATATTGAGATCCAACACTAACAAGAAAATGTTTCCAAAATGAATAAAACTAGCTTCTGTCACACACACACAGAGGCAACCGAAAAGGCAAAGGTCCAACAGTAAGTTTACGAAAGTTTACTTAATTCAACGCAAATAGCTGAGTAGTGGAAAAGCTATAAGATGAATAATCAGTGCTAGAATTATAGGTCTTGGGTTATAAAGAGAAAGAGATAACCAACAATAATAAACATATTATTGACAGGATGTGATACACTAACCTCCCCTATTTACACCAAACATGTTATTACTAGTACAAGTTGAAGCTCACTAACAATAAGACTTACAATCTAATGACCCTAATATCTTAACAATCAGAATCAGACTCAATTGGTGACTTAATGCACAAATTATGTTCCATAAACTTACACTAAGTCACTGGATTAATTTATAAGTGTCATTTAATTCTAAATTGTACCTCCAAGAAGGGTCATGTCCTTTCCATTCTTTGTTTGTGCCACACTTTTCTGCCAGCCAATACACCAGATACTACCCTGGGAGACAATCAAGGACAAATTAATATTAAGAAACACCATAATTAAATTCCAGTAATTAATTTATCAAACTGAGGTACTCGAATAGATTCAAAAGATACATAGTATATCAATAAAACTATCCAGATGACAATTTAAACCATCATTATAATTATTGAACAATAGATAAGAACCTTTAATTTACAATTAGACAATATCTTTATAATAATACATGCCATTTAATATGCGTGATAAACACAGAACACTCAGGTACATTCAAGAGATGGAGAAATCAGTTCAGACAACAGATTAACTTAAGATTAAAGCCCTTAAAAGAAAAACATATTTGTCATTTGAGTATTTGAGTATATAGCATCTACAAAACTTCTCAAATAAGAAGCTGGGTACATCTACAATGAAATGAAGTTCCTACTCACTTTAAACTGGAACAGGTAGTCGTGAGGATAAACTGTCAGAGAAAGAGAATCCTCAAAATGAAGCTTGACAACTGGAAATCCACGATCAACACTGCAAGATTACAATGGTCAACAAACTAAGGACTGAATATGCTAGACACTTAAGGTACACTTGTTGTCTTCATGAACTGATGAAATATTGAAATTTAATTCTCAAAAAGTAAAATGCATTTTAATTACCAAAACATCATTTGCACAGTTAATACCCAGTTACTATTTTAAAAGAAAACTACTCTTAACAGATTCTTTTGAAATATAAATTATTTCTAATGTAGCAACAAAAGGTTTATAGATTTCTATTCTACCTAAAATAATCAAACATGAGATTCTTTGTATATAACCATCCAACCTACTCAAGAGCTCCCTTCAGAAACAAAGAAAAAGGACAAAGTAATACAAAAGCCCAAAACTGAAAATTCAAAGGACCAAGTAAGGAGATTGGCATACATTTTTCTTTTTTTGTTTAACAAAGTCCTAATAGCACCCAATACATCAACTTCATTGAGAAGCTAATCAGTAATTTTAAAGTCACACCATGTCAATATATGTCAAAGCTCCATCCTTGCTCAAGTACACAAATTTTATTACACAGCCTCTGATCCTACTTACTACTGTCCTATGTCCTTTATTTTATCACAATTTTTTTCCCCCTGCAGGTTTCAGAATATTGGTTTACCAAATATTATCAAACAGTCATAGATAGGATATTTATGAAGATATATTTAAATGGAAATATGATGTTGACACTTGACATCATACCCTATGGGCTAAACAACCAAGAAAATAAACCTGAAGTATCTCAGATAAATTATATGATATGGTAGGCCAATTAAAAACAATGAGGAATAAACCAATACTTATTCCAATATAACAGAGAAATGTAAAATTTCAATAAAAAAATGTCACAAAGATAAGAGTCGTACTTTCCAGTATACTGAAAACAACTAAATTGTTGCTCAACAAGATATAATTTCAGTCCAGGCTGCCGGGCCAAAACCTATCATAAAAAACATTCATGAATACTCAAGTGGAAATATTGATTCAGTTAAATCTTTATACATGCACTTACCTTTGGAATCAGTTCGTCATAAACTATGTCAGGAAGATAAGCCAAGGTTGTTCCACTATCTATTACTGTCCCCTTCCCACTTCCAGAATCAAATATATCTGAGGGAAGCTGTAGAATATCTGTATCAACCTCAATACTCTTCAAAACCACGTTGTAGTGTGCCCTATAATAGTCAAAAGACAGTTAAGGCATAATTTTTCAAACTCAAAATCTGAACTGAATATCAAATACACTATAACTTATAAGTATCTGAAAAAATATTTCACGAAAAAATTTCACAACTTAAACCAGTGCCCTCAGATGAATATACTTTCATAAAACTGAAGGCCTTAAAAGCAACAAAAACAGAAAAGAGACCTTCATTAAACATTAGGGAGTCAACTTTTTGTTTACGAACTAAAAGTAAAAACTTAAAAAAATCCAGAGACTAAAAACATAATTAACCCAAAAAAAGTACTTCAAATTGGTTCTTTATCATCAAGTTTTGTATTTGTTTCCTCTTAAATAAAGTCTCAAATTCGAAATTGAATTTATGTATGAAAAAAGAAATATACTGAGAAAATTAACTCTATACGATGCTATAAATTACCTAGAAATTGTCTGTATTCTAAACTAAAATTGATCGTAAAACAAAACTACTGATTTATGGTCACTGGCGGATGCAAATAGAGAGGAATGAGAGCAATTGTCCCACAAGCTAATTTTTTTTCCCTAGAATACATTTGATAAATAAATTGCCCCCCATAAAAAAAATATTGTTCCTGTAACATAATTTTTTTCAAATGAATGTAAAAAGTTATAATATGATATCGTAATTTATAGAAGTTTAAATATTTTGTTTATTTTTCATGAAATTGTGTATTTTATAAAGCCTTATAATATTTTTTCTGTGAAAATATTATAGAATATTTCTTTGTCCCACTAAAAGAAATTTCTCGATCCACTGTTGTTTATGGTTCATTTATTCAATAATATTGGTTAAGCAAAATCAGTAAGAGGAAAGGGGCTGGGTAAAATTATGCGTGCAAGAAAACAATCAAGCATTACACAAATTCGGGAATGAGTTATCAATGTTTGTTGGTTCAAGTGACAAGAAACCTGATTTTCTTTAAGTAAGATAGGCCGGGTTGGATAACTTTTTTTACCCCCACAAAAACGGAAGACAAATTCGGCAATGAGTCATCAATGTTTGTTGGTTCAAGTGACATGAAATTTGATTTTTCTCAAAGTAAAGAATCAAGCTTGAGTCTTATCTACAGAAAAAATAGGTGTTGAAAAAGCTTATCTTAAGCAGTAGTATTTGTTAAGTGATGATGTTAGGGGAGTTATTACCACCATATAGTTGCTTTGTAGTTTCTTTTTCTTTCCTCCTAGGCTTAGGCCCCTTTAAATTTAATTCCAAAAGGAAAAAAGAAAAAATGAGTCCATCCAGCTTGATAATCGGATTATACCAGAGATCTAAATAAAAAATTCAACAACGAGTTTAAAAATGCGTATAGGAAACTCGCCCCCACTAACTAGTACTACTCAACAAAATCAGCAGGAGGGAAAGGGGCTTGGTAAAATTGTGGGTGCAAGAAAACAATCAATCATTCCAGAAAACCAGAACTGTTTATATAGATAAAGGACAAAAAGGAATGATGAACCAAGCATAAACAGCATTTGCATGCCCTACAACATTATTCATTATTATCTTCCTGCTCTACCTAGTACTAGTTATCTCTTGCATCTGGTGCCTTGAAAGGAAACACTGAAGGACCAGGACCGGGTTGAGGGGCAGCATAACCGTCAAGGTTAAGTCCATAGTTGCGGTAAGGCATGGCATTAGCATTATTCAAGGGAGAATAATACATTGGGGGGTTGTTGGAGGAAGACCCAATATTCATGTTATTGTTGTAACTTCCAAAATTCAGAACCCTATTGGCAAATTCAGGACTTATGTCATTGCGAAGTCGAAGAGTGTGAACTTGAGGTTCTGCAGGGTTTGGGGTATTGAGAAGATTCTCAGTCCCAGGTAATCCAAAAGTCATTACAGCATTAGCAGCTGCAGCGGCAAGCTCTTCACCGACATCATCTTCATCTTCTTCAACATCTTCATCTTCTTCCTCTTCAACATCTACACGCTGTTTCTTGTTGGTGTTCCTAGGGGGTGGCTGTTCATGGCTGTGTTTTCCCTCATAAGTAGTAATCACATCTTTACTGTTGCTTGAATCACGTTCCACGTGCTTCCTTACGGAACACCCAGCACTTGTGCATTTGTAGTAGGCCCTAGAAAAGATATATCCATGAAAACTCGTTAAATTAATTCATATTGGCAAAACTGCATGAATGATATATATATCACAGTTAATGTGAAGAGTGAAGACCTTAATCATGTGAATGAGTTTAATGAGGGTGCTTTTTCGAATGTTGAAGGATAGTAGAAGCAAAACAATACAGTTGTAACAAACTTTTACTTTTACTTTTGCTGTTATTTGGTAATTAACTGGTTGGTGTAGTAGAAATGAGAGAAAGATCAATGGGTGAGGGAGGGAGAAAAATGTCACTTTGGAAAGATAGTCATTATGAGTTGTCACAAGCAAGTGAAAAATAAGCATAAAAAAATAATAAATATAATAAGTTATGTATAGATAACATAATTAATAAATGTAATAAGTGAATTAAAAAAAAAGAGAGAGAAACAGAAAGAAGATAGAGAGAAAATGAGTGTATAGATATAATTATTAATTTTTTGGATATTAATGCTATGCATGAGAAAAAAAATTAAGTACCTTCCAAATTTATGGAGCAATAAATTTTAGATTTATATCTTATATATTTACTTTTTAACTAATTTGGTTCATCTAGTAATTAATTTTAAAATTAAATTTGAAACAATAATTAATAAAGAGAACTACCATATATAAGTAACTAATTTATAATATTAATATTAATTATCGGTTATTAATTGGTGGGCATATGTAAAACAAACAATTTTGAGAGAGAGAAATAGAAGAGAAAATATGAAGAAAGAGAGAAAGAGAAGAGTGGCCATAGGTAAAAAAAAATGTGTGAAAAAAATAATTCCTCCATTACTCATCACATCTCTTACTCTTTTCTTTTTTTTCTTTCCTTCTCTATCCCTCTCTTCTAACACACTCATCTCATACCCTTTCCGACGAATGAAAGAATCATTATTCAAATGATAAACAGATACGCAAAATAAGTGAAAATAGCCATGAGATCAGTAATGTCAAACTGAACAAATAGCCATGAGTTATGCAATCTATATATAACACATAGCATCACAGGTATATGTATGCATCATATCATGCATATTGTGCAGAGTCAAGAGAGAACAATATATATACCTAGGGTATAAATTTCCCATGATAGTCTTCTGTCCATATTTGCGCCAGCGATAACCATCATCCACTTTCGTCACTTTTTTGCTCTCAATTCGCACTGTCACTGCTGTTTCCCCGTGGAAAGACCTCCCAGACATCCATTTCTCAGATTCCTCCACGGATCTCTTTCTCTTCCTGTAATACAAAATAAAATCATTTAATACACAAATTAATTAATTAATAAAAAAAATATAAATTCTCATTAGACATGACTATGTGGTCATGGCCAATGTTGTGTGACACAATATTAATTTTTTTTGTAAATTAAAAAATGTACCTGAAGTGTCACACAGAGATCGACAAAACGATATAACTAGTCCTAAACCATGTAATAATTTTCGAAGAGCAAAAACCTGTTCTGAGAGGCAGATCCTCCCTCAACAATACTGGCTCTGTCTTCATCATCATTGTCAGCAGCATCTGTAGAAGGAACATCTTGAGTGACCTCCAAATCATTGTTAGGTCCAATGTTGTCATCTGTTTCAGAATCGGGGAGCCAAGAATCATCAGAAGTTGTGGGTCTGCAGGTTTCACTTCTTCCACCAACTTTGGCACTTGCTTCGTTGGAACAAGGAATTGGTTCCTCCTCATCAGGTATAGCATTAAGATCAAATGACAATGGAAACTTCACCGTTTTCTCATCATTAACGGAGGACTGCACTTGTTGATCAGCAACTTGTGTGGGATGAGCAAGAGGTTGGCACCCTTCCAGTGCCACCACGCAATTATTATCACCAGAAACCTGATAAATTCATATATTGTAAATTATACGTATATTTTTAAGTGAATTACAAAAACGATTATCTAAACACACAGTTTACCGATCGAGTATTGAAAAGTATACCGATGCTAACACTTATTAGTAAGCATTTAGCATAAAGAGTTATGAAAGCAAAAGGGTACCTTTATATACACAAAAAAAAAAAAAAGGAGGGGGACATATGCCTGAGAATTTGAAACCAAATCCTCGGGACTTGTATTGGTTAGAGGTTCGTTTAGATCAAAATCCAAACCTCTTTTCTCTTTAGTGCAACTCCGTTTCTCAGAGAAACCAGCGTTGATGGACATGGTGTTGTGGTGAGAACAATGAAGCTTAAACCAATGAATTGAAGCGTTTGCTCTCAGTAGAGTTTGTACACATGCAGAATGTCAAGGCAAAGGTGAGTATATGGACAATTTAAATGCAAAAATGGAAATCCCATAATACTAATTAACTATTGTTTTACAGCTACGGCGGGCTGTGATCACAAAAGGAAACTGCTTACTGTACATTTGTATATCTTAGCTGTTACATCATGTACAAAAGAATAGTAAAGGAATTGGAGTTTAAAGCTTTGTTTTTTTTTTTTATTATTGATAAATGTTACTCGTTAATTGTTAGTTTTTTTTTGTTAGTAGAGGGATTTGAACTTAGGACCTCTCCCTGTTTCCTTCTTCCTTCATCACTAAGGAGGGACGGATCCAAAAACCTATTAAAGGGGGTGCTAATTTTTTTTCTTTTATAATTGTTTAAACGTATAACTTCTAATAAATAATAAATTTTTAAAAATATTTACTATATTTACACGTAAAATTGATATTAATTTTTATTTTAAATGATAATAACTTTAGCCGTTATTATAATAAAAACAAACATACAACTAGTTTTACATAATTTTACACTAGTTATCACCTTAACCATTGCAATAAATAACAACAAACACAACTAGTTTGACATAATTTTATACTAGTTAACCTTAACCCATTATTATAATAATAACATACATAATTAGTTTTATACAATTTTACACTAATTAATTTAAAAATATATATGTATATACATAAAAAATGTAACAACCTATCTTTGTTACAAATTTGTTATACTAAAACATTTTATTAAATATTATCATATGAAACTACATAGAAAATTTTTCACATTTAACACACACACACACACATATATATATACATACTTTCCTACATATAATGTACATCATCATATCATAAAAGTATTAGGTCTGCCTTTACAAAACTAAAAAATATATGTGTATACAATACCAAAATAGTCCTCTTATATAAGACATTCACAACAACCTAAGTATTTATACATAAGTCCTAAGCTGGTCCCCATACTATATACATATATATGAGAACATATACAAAAGGAGGGATCTCATCCCATCTTCAACATATACATCTGCTTTAGTCACGAGCGGTCTGAGAACCTGCAACATCACCACTATCTGCTCCCGTGCCAACCACATGATCATTGCAATAATACAACACATATACAAACACAAAAGACAAGAGTAAGCTTATTTATAAAAAGATCATAGATATACAAAGGTATAAGATTTACTTAAAGAAAAACTAAAATCAATCAATAATAGTAAATCAGATAACATCATCCAATAACACATACATCAATCTCATATACAATTTCATTATGAAATGTCGTGCTGACTCAACTCCATGTAGATTTCTACAACTTTTGGGCGGTCCTCATAGGCCTCATCCCCTACCATGGTCTCACTCTCTGACCATTCAGGGAGTCCCTTGTGCTGACCTTGTGGAGGAAGTGCAGTTTTATCGAATATAGACAAGTGTGGGTATTGGCTTACCTCTGTAAGGTTTGCAAAACCTTCCATCTATAGGAATTCGTCCACTTGTCTATTCTATAGGCCCACCGTTAGCCACCACAAAAACCTCCGGCACTAGGTTGAGAGCCTACCTAGCACCCTCAACTTATGTGCCTACCCATATGCAATGTCACGTAACAAGCCAAATAATTTTGATTGCCACAAGTTCCCTCTATGTTATAAATTCACCATTTTTCTCAAATTATGCTTATAAACCCATCCAGTAGTTCAATAAGCTCAAGTAAGGTATTCTCTCCATCTGAATCCTTACTCACAACACAACATCAACTTTAACAAAATGTGAATTTCCTAACATAGTTCTAGAACTTTTGTGGACATCTTCATCACACACATACCATAGAAATAATTCAATTTAAAATAAATTTGAAAGGCATTTTATAGTATAAAAAATGAATTCTCGCTTAAGCGCCACTTTACTCTCGCTTAAGCTAGAATTTCAAGAATTAATTGTTCACTTCCAGGGTTCCTCACTTAAGCTAGGATTTCCCTCGCTTAAGCGCAGCCTCGCTTAAGCTAGGATTTTTGGCGCTTAAGCTAGAACAGCTTCCAGACCAAAAAGTTCCCATGTCCCCTGTCTCGCTTAAGCGAGAACCACTCTGTTCTTAAGCGAAACAAGGTTGTAGAACCTCGAAAACATGCTTAAAACTCTTCAATGGCCACCAAATTCATTCTAATTCGAATTTTATATCAAACATATATACATCATTCCATACTCAAAAACAACATTCCAAGCATAGAATATACAATTAAAGCATTCAATCACATTAAAGCTTTCCTTACCTAAAATTCTTGATTCAAAACCTTGAAGAAGAAGCTAGGGAGGAGACTTGGTGATTCAAGAATGATCTCTACTCAACTTTTGCTATGAAATCAACTAGAGGAAACCTAAATCAATCCCAAAATGAGCTTCAATCAAATTTTCACCCACCAACCAAGATTCTACATGAAACTCATTTCTCATGTTCTTGGTAGGAGTTGAGAAAGAAACTAAGAGATCAAGAATAAAAAGGAATTGAACTTACCAACTAGAAATCAACTAAGGAGGCTCTAGAGAAGAAGAAATCAAGCTTTAAATTGATGTAGGAATTTCACTTCAACTCAAGAGAAAGAGAGAAAGCTTAGAAGGGAAGAAAGGAAAATGAACAAGATAAGGGAGAAGGAGTTCCCAACGTTTAAGACTTTGGGAGTGTTTGAAAATTTTCTATTAACACCTATGTTTCCTCTAAAGGCACCCCCTTCTCTTATTTTTTTCTTTCCTACAACTCAAGTAACTCATGTAAAAGTCCCAACAACAACCTTATCCTCTAAGCCCAATCATACATGAAAAATTTAATACAACACTATAGCACATAACAAAACAATCTATTTATTAATTCTTTTATACATATTATAAATTTAAATTTAGTTTCCTCTTGCATTATTAATCAAACACTTAAACATACAATTAGGAAAATCACAACGTTACAAAAAATCCAGACGGATGGGGGTTAAGGCCCTTGCCCGCCCCCTCTTATCTATCCCTATCAACAAGCTAACTTTATAACTCCGGAGTTTAAAGCTTAAGCATACAACAACCATAATAAAATTTTATTCCACTAAGTTATGTTGGCTATATGAATCACACAGTATAATCTCTTTTTGATCCATAGGAATCGAACACGGTACCGGAAGATTTACAATCACTCACACACCATGCTCAACTAACTGAGCTAAACCTCCCGTATAATCTAAACATATGTAAAATTAATTATAATTAAATAAAATTATATAAATGCAAGATAACAATAACAAAATCTTATCTCATTGTGAAATCGACTACAAGAATCACAACATAATTTAAGTATATGTAAAATTAATTATAATTAAATAAAAATTATATAAATGCAAGATTATATATATGTGTGTGTGTGTGTGTGTGTGTGTGTGTGTGTGTGTGAATGAGCATATATCATTATTGTAATAAAATAATAAAAAAAAAGGTGTCATTGTAAGTTGTTCGTCATTATCATTTTTTTTTCAATTTTCAAATACATCAACTCCCACCATGACTCGTATTCCATAAATATATGGCCTATAGTCTTTCCCTTCTCACCTCAGGAAAGTGCTAGCCAAATACGAAAGTTTCTTTCTTATAATTTTTTTTTGACAGATCCTTCTTATAATTCTTATTAGTCACTCAAAAGAATATGAAAGAAATTAAATAATAAAAATATTTAAATATGAAATTATATGCATATAAAGGTAAGTAGGTAATAAAGTATTGAAAATTAAAAAATTAAATTAAATTAATTCTCTGTCAAAAAAATTAAATTAATGCTAAAAATATTAATGAATAATTGGTTCAAGTGGAGCGTCAATGATTAATCTATTGAAATATTGAAATTTATTTAAAGGTCTAACATCTTTTAATATATATTATTTCATACACAAGTACTAGGAGATCGAACACTTGACCACATGTTTTAGAAACAAAATTATATGTCAACCATGTGTTGTGACACCCTTTACCCCAAATACATTATTAAATACATAAAAGCAAAGAAAATAAATTAAAGTTCTCGTTTGCGGAAACAAATATCAAATTTAAAACTTTTTCTCATGCGGTAAATAACATTACATTGAACATTCATCATAAAAAAAGAACTTAAGAATAACTTAGTACTTGGCTCTCCAAAAGGCCACACGTAAAGTCCATAACAAAAAAAAAAAGAAAATCCAAAACTTAATAATCCACCTAAAAATTTAAAGTCCCAAAATCAAAGACATAAAATATCCTAGTCCCGATGTCACAACCTTTCAGAGCTTCACAAGTCCCATAATATAAAATAAAATAAAATAAAAGACATAAATAGAGGTTTATGCCTTATCTCTAACGTCATCCTCTTGGTCCTACTGGACATCACCTGCCACCAACACATACACAGGAAAACATACGCATCAAGGTATTCATGTAATGCAATGTGTCCTATATTCTTAGTATTGTATGCATGTGGTACCATTCAAAACTCTTTTGTGAAAGTAATCTAGGAGTACGTGCAGTCGACGAATAGCCACACCATGGGCATCCGACACTAACAGTCTCAACCAGGATGATACCCCTAGCAGCTCGTCAGGGTTACCAGGATACTCCAACCCATGGGATCAGCATGAGCTTAAAGGAGATTCCAAACCAGATAACACCCCCAAAGTCAGAACTCAACGAGCTCTTCACGACCTCCCCAGTTAGGTTCATAAACTACTTTCAAAAACACATGTACATATCATGATGCATGATTCACACAGATGCTCATGGCTTCTTTTAACTTATCACATGGAGGATCCCGTCTCACATAGGCTTGGTGCTTATTTATTTCATATCAACAATCACCATGGCATCCAAGCATACATACTTCACTTATATCAAGCATATTATACATTCATAACAATGTTCACAAGACACAACAAACACATATGCATAAAATCAAACCTTAATGTTTCCAACTCCAACATAATAATAATTTTTAGAATTATACCACAATCAACACTATAACAATATGCTAATAATCAATTAATAATATAAACAGTGCATTTTATATGTAACTAATATTAAGATAATACGTGTAATTATCATAATACATTTACTTTTCTATATTAATAATATTAAGATTAAAACTAAAACAATAACCGAAATTGTTATTCTTTTAGCCAAATCAAATTCCAAATTATAATATAAAATATAAAATAATATTAATGTGAAATCAAAGCTTTCTATATATTCCCTTGTCTAAGCACATGGCAACGAACCCACGGGAGCATTATTCACAAATTGAATTCGATGCATGCAGCCACACAATAATTAAAGAAATTGAATATACATATATATAATTGAAATCTTCAAAGGTTTTGACACATACGTATATATATATATATATATATATATATATATATATATATATATATACATACATATATATAATAACCAAAATTCAATATATGCTTCAGAGGAAGATTCGTAATGGAATTTAAGGGAAAGTGCATATCAAATTGAAATAGCTACAGGCAAGCATAAAAAGTTATTTGAATTCATGAGTTACATTATGCATAAAACTGTATGGCCAAATTTCAGAAAAAGCTACGAGCACGGATATTTCTTTCTTGCAACACCATCAACGAGAATGGAAATTGCCCAGTACCACTCCAGTATAATCAATTCGCGTAGAGAATATTAAACACAGTCTCAACAAAATATTCAGAGGAACAAAAATCATACGTAGTATACATACAAATTCAAGTATAGTTCAATAATAATATATTAATCCCAAATTTGATTATCAAGAACCCTAAATGGCAAAAAGGTGCAAAAATAAAAAACACAAAATCATGCTAACAATAAAATGCTTTGGGGTATTCACAACCCGTCCAATTGAAATTAAAACATAATATATGAAGAAAATAGACAACCAATTGGGGTCTAGGGCCAACCCCGCTATCCTCTACCATAGTCATACCCATGAGCGAGATAGTCTCACTCCCCCCTTACCTCGAAAGAGGCAGTTCCACAGCAAAAGTGCAAGCAACGGTGCTCCTTCGCAATCCCCCTTCACTCCTCCGTTTGCAGTTCTGACGGCACAGTTCCCAAATAGAGCAAAAGACAACGTGAATGTGAGGGAAGATTAGGTTTTTAAAAACAAAACCTGAAAGCTTTAGAGACTTGAATTGGGCTTCTAGAGACTAAAGGCCCAAAACATTTAACCCAACATATTTTTTTTAAAACAAATATATAAAATATTTATTAGTAACTAATTTATTTTTATAAATATTTTTTTTTGTTAAAGAACGGGGTGTTACAATGTCCACAATGTTAGTTCAAGTGGTATATATGTTTGGTTCTTATAAAACAAAGTCTCGTGTTCAAATTTTGTCAGAAAATTTTCGTATGCAATTTTTTTTAGATCATTTTTTTAGTATAATGATTATAACAAGATTAGAACTTAGGACTTCCTGCATATTATCCAAATTCCTTCATCGCTAGGCCAATCTTAATGGGTTATGTCAAGTTAATTACAAGTAATCTAAACAAATTAAAAAAATGATAAAGAAACTATTGATTTATGGTCTATTAATTCAAATCTTAATTAAATTATGGTTGTACCGGTGATAATTATATATATATATATATATATATATATATATATATATATGTTAATATTATAAAATATATTAAATAATGAATCAAGATAAAATTTTGTACCAACATTAAGTTGGTTCAAGTGAAACTAATCTAAAATATCTTAAGCAAAGTCTCAAGTTTGAATTTTGTAAATAAAAATAAAAACTCGGTTGGAAGGAAAGACGTTAGTCATCAATAAAATCGATGAATACTTTACACATATAACATAAAAAAAAGATAAAATTTTAAATTAATATGAAATCATCATATTATATTATATTATTGTAAGATAAAAGGTTAATAAAAATATATATTAAATAATACTACCTTCGTCCCTATTTATAAGACATTGTTGACTAAATTACGCTTATTAAGAAAGTTTGTTAATCTAGGTATTAATAATAAATTTGTATGTAACTGTAATATTTTTTCAATTTTACCCCTGACATTATTGGGATTAATAATGAGAGTCTATTCATCTTCTCCAATCTTTATAGGAGAGAGAAAGAGACATTCAGAGTAACATTCAATTAATGTATTATAATAAATAAGGGTATTTTAGACAAAAAATAATTAATGCATAAGATAGTCAAAATAAAGTCTTATAAAAAGGGACAAGGGTTTTCAAAACAACGTCTTATAAATAGGGACGAAGGTAGTACTTAATAAGTAAGCCTTGTATGTGGACTTTTCGTGGTTTGAAATTGAGCTTTTATTTGGTTAAGAGAATAGTTGAATAAAAAAACTTGAACATAATTTTTAAAAAATAAAGAAAAAATTTCCTTCAAATTGATTCTTATCATCAAGTTTTGTATTTGTTTCCTCTTAAATAAAGTCTCAAATATGAAATTGAATTTATGTATAAAAAACATCTCTACCGAGAAAATTAACTCGACCATGCTATAAATTACCTGTAATCTAAACTAAAATTGATCATGAAACCACTGATTTATGATTTATTAATTCAATAATGGATAAGCTATGTTTGAATTAATCGGTGACAATTAAATATATACTTTTAATATTGTAATATATTTAATTCATTATAAACTTTATAATGAATTAAATAAGGTAAAATTTTAAGTCAGTATAAAATAAATGTTATATTCTTGTAAGATAAAAAATATTCATATTTAATTTAATAATATATTTAATAATTCAAAATTTCTCTTCTATTTCATCTAGTCTATCACCATTCTATTATACCTCAGTTAACTCCAGTCTCCAGTCGCCACATTTTTCACTTCTTCTTGTTAACTTACCACTTGTTCTTACCAAATTTTGATAAGTCTTCCGGTGTGGTGGCTCTGCTGGGATCGCCTCTGTGACTGGTGGGGGATGTACCTGCAAAGGGACTCCAACGCTCAAGTTAGAGGCGCAGAGGAAGAAACAGGTATCACAATTGGGATTGGAATTTCATACCTTGATTGGGATGGGTTGTTCTGATTTTATAGATTATAGAGTGTAAAGAGATAGATTTGATAGGGTTATTCTCCTATCAAATCTCCTCAAATCTCGTAATAAAGATAGAGATAATTCTATCTTCTATCTTTATCCTATGACCTAATCTTTCTATATCTTATCATATAGTAAAATCTATTCTTTCCGTTATTATCATCCTAGTCCGAGTGATAGTTTCTACTCGGCCAACTGGACTACTCGGTGTAGTGCCGAGTTCGAGTAGTGCACATGCCCCCCAAGCTCTGAAGTAATGTAAAAGCTTAAGTATGGTTATACCAATTTCAGATTTTATTTGGCCGAGACGAGTTTGGTTCTTAAAGCGTCACGTCATTTGGTGAAGATGTCGTTTCAGACATATTGAAGTCATAACGGTTCCCAAGGGCGGTGTCAGTGATTGCCTTTTTGAATTTTGAAACAGTCTAGGGATTCCCAAAGGTCTCAAGCCTTCCTAGCCGTTGATTGGCCTAGTCAGGGGTCTTGATCCTACGGTTCGGACCGTTTCGCCCTTTCGTATTCGCGACGCTTGGGGTTCTATATAAGGGGTACTGTTGACACTGGCGTTCATTCTCATTTCTGCGTGTTTTCTCTTCCTGCGAGATTTCTCTCCCTTCTGCCATTTTGTCTTCCTTCTTCTAGGTTTTTCTTTTTCCTTGTTCAGGTACGCCCTTCTCCTTTCGATTTCTTTTCTAATTCTACAATGTCTTCTTTTTCCGGGGATTCTGGGCGTTCCGGCGGGGGTCGTATGCTTACGCCGAAGGTTCACCTCATCGGAGAGGGTTCCAATGGTGGTTCTCCTTTGCACCACTCTAGTTCTGATGAAATTAGTGATGGTGCGTCAGCGGCAAACGTTGTCGTCGCGGGTGTCGGGGTGGTTCGTCCATCCGTCGACCCTGCACAAGAGCCTTTGGTCATTCCTGTCGGGGGGGTGGTGGTACTAGAGGATTCCGAGGCCACTGAGGTTCATCCTCTTGAGACTCGGCGTGCTCATCTTCTATTTCCTCCTTCCCTTCCCCAGCCTATTGAGTCTAGGGGTAACAGAAAGGTATATCCTCCTGTTACTACTTCCGGCTATTCTTGGGTGGCTGGGGAGGTGGGTGCGTATGCTTCTCGGTATCAAACAGAGCAAGCTTTGTCTGCCCTTCTTGAAACTATTGATTTGTGTCATTCGGAAGGGTCGGGTATGGTTCATGCCGAGCCTTGTGGGCCCGATGACCGAGTCTTTATGTCTGCTGACCCGCACCAACCACATTTTACTTTTGTATATGAAGCCTTATTCTCGGTTCTCGGCATTACGGTGCCGTTTGATCAATTCGAGGCTGACATTCTTCGGGCACTGAACGTCGCTCCTACGCAGTTGCACCCGAACTCCTGGGCTTCTCTACAGGCTTTCCGGGTGCTCTGCAGTAAATTCTTTATTACTCCTACTGCTCCTAAATTTTTGTATCATTATAAAGTTAAAGAGAGTCAGAAGGGGGGCTGGGTCTCCCTAACTGGGATTCCTGGTCGGTCAATCCTTAGTCCTTATACCTCCTCTTGGAAAAATTTCAAGAGTGGTTTCTTTCGTGTCCGACCGGGTCCGGAAGGGGAGGTCGAATTTTTTGATAGCCGTGGGAAGCCGAGGTTCCCTCTTTATTGGACCCGCTCCCCAAACAAACGGCTTTCTTGGCAGGTCATGGACATGTCTCCTGAGGATCAGGATGACATGGTTACGCTGTGCAAGCTGCCGCGTTCCTTGTCTTGTAAAACAGTTGTGGGAATTCCTACTTCTCGGACTCCGAGAGAGGATTGGGACGGTGAGTACCTTCTATTTATTCGGTTTTTTCTTCTTCTACTTTGTTTTTTACTGATACTTGTTTCTTTTGCAGCTGTGATGGGGAAGTTTGATTATAAGACGGCCAAAAAGCAAAGGCTGGAGAAGTTGAAGAGTAAGGAGCCCGCTGCTGAGGCGGTTCGAGTTGCTCCGCCTGTTCCTCCTCCTCCTCCTCCTCCTCCCTCTTTGAAGAGGGTTCAGCGAGAGGTTGTTCAAGGGGGGATGGCCCCTCCAAGAAGTCGAAACCGAGCCCACCCGGTGCTGAAGCTGCGGGGTCTGCTGTTGAGAGGCATCCGGCGTTCCTTTCTATGAAGGATGGGCGGACCTCTCTTTGGGGAAAGGACTTCAACCCCGGGGCCCTCATCTCTGCCGACAATCTCGGTCAAGCTGATCGGGATATGTCGAGGGATGCTGGGCCGATGCTCTCTATGGAGGCTGTTTGTCGCTTCCAAGCTCGGTCATGGGCTATTGCTCAGTATTGGGCCGAGGAGTTCGACCACGGCCACCGGGAGTTAGCTATGGTGAAAGAGGCTGCTGCAAAGGCCGAGCAGGCCCTGTTGGAGGCTACCCAGGCCAACGAGACTCTCCTCCAATCTGCTGAAGAATCTCGAAGGTCTCAGGAGGGAGTGGAGGCTAAGTTAAGGGAAGTTGAGAGTCGTGAGGAGGACTTAAAACTTTCCTTAACTGCGTCCGAGAACTCGGCTCGGGAATTGCGAGCCGAGGTGGATAGGCTCATTTTCGAGCTTGCTCAGGCAAAAACTGAGGCTGCCGAGTCCGAGGCTAAGCTGAAAGCCGATCTAGGTGAGGCCTTGGACGAGATTGTTAAGACGCATGAGGCCAGGTTCAGCAAGGCACTTCGCCAAGTTCGTTATTTCTTCAAGGATGCTGATACTTCTCTTTTTGATGTTGATAAGGATGTCAATAAAGAGGGGGAATTGGTTGAGGAGTCTGCACTTTATGGTGAGGATGCTCCGGGCGGTTCCACTCAGGAGGGGGGAGATGCTCCTGCTTTTTAGTGTTTATATTTTTATTTTTTCTTGTAAGGCTCGTACCCGGCCTTTCGAATAGGGTACTTAATGAAATTTATATGCAATGACTTTTCTTCGTTATTCGTGTGGTCTTTTTTCGCGGTTTTTCGCTAACTCGCAAGAGGTCTGTGCGGTTAAGTGTAGCTCATTTTTTCTACCTTTATAAAGGTTTACATGGCTAATTCGCCTTTTCTATCCGAGGTTCACTCGGTTAGGTCTGACTCGCTTTTTTGTATTTTTGTAAAGGTCTACGCGGTTAATTGTAACTTGCCTTTTGTATCCTTTACTCGGTTAGGTCTAACTCGCTTTTTGTATCCTTGTAAAGGTCTACGCGGTTAAATCTAACTCGCTCTTTGTATCCTTGTAAAGGTTCCTTGTAAAGGTCTACGCGGTTAAATCTAACTCGCTCTTTGTATCCTTGTAAAGGTTTACGCGGTTAATTGTAACTCTAAATAGATAATTTGAAGAAAAGAGTTTCATTAATGAGAAATTGGGTGTGCCTCGTTAAAACCTTTTTGACAAAAAACCTCTTGGGAAAAAATGTCAAAGTAGGAAAAAGAGTACATCACCACTTACAATTTTTCTAACTGTAATAGGACTTTAGATGTGTCGCGTTCCAAGTTCGGGGGATGGTTTTGCCGGATGGGTGCTCCAATCGGTAGGCTCCATTTCCCAGCGACTCGATTATTCTAAAGGGACCTTCCCAGTTGGCTGCCAATTTACCCTCTCCTGTAGCTTTTCTGGCTTCCCCGCATTTTCTCCAAACCAGGTCTCCAGCTTTGAAGTTTCTTGGCTTGACCTTGGTGTTATACCTCCTCTCGGCTCTTCTTTTACAGGCCTCTATTCTGACTTGGACCTCGTTGAGCGTCTCTTCTGTCATGTCGAGTGCATGCCTTAGTGATTGATCATTGTTTTCCTGGACGAAATTTGTTCTTCGTAGGGAGGGTTCTCCAACTTCTACTGGTATCATGGCGTCTGATCCGTATGAGAGTCTGAAAGGGGTTTCCCCCGTTGTTGACTGTGGTGTGCAACGATATGCCCATAAGATTGCGGGAAGTTCCTCAGCCCAACTTCCTTTAGCGTCTCCTACTCGCTTTTTTAGTTCTCCAAGTATCACTTTATTTGCGGCTTCAGTTTGTCCGTTGGTCTACGGATGTTCCACTGAGGTCACTCGGTGCCAAATCCCTAGGTTTTTTAAGAACTCTTCCAGGTTCTTTTCGGTGAACTGTCTACCGTTGTCGGATATCACCGAGTGAGGGATGCCGAACCGGCATATGATATTTTTCCATATGAATTTTTACACATTGTGGGCGGTGATAGTTGCCAAGGGTTCGGCCTCAATCCACTTTGTGAAGTAATCAATTCCGACGAGGAGGAACTTCACTTGTCCTTTAGCGAGTGGAAAAGGGCCTAATATGTCAACTCCCCATAGGGCGAAGGGCCATGGTGCTGTGATATTGTGCAATTCCTCTGCTGGTAGATGGGATAAGTTGCCATATTTTTGGCATTCTTCGCATTTTTTGACGTACTCGGCGCAGTCGCGGCGCATCGTTGGCCAGTAATACCCGGCTCTTAGAGTTCGGGAAGCCATAGCTTTTCCTCCTGAGTGCATTCCGCATATTCCTTTGTGCATCTCATTTACCACATATTCGGCCTGAGCCTTCATGATACATTTCAACAGTGGTGCAGTGAAGCCTCTCCTATAAAGGTCTTCTCCCTCTATGACATAGTAACTGGCCCTTCTTCTGATCTTTTTAGCTTCTTCCCGGTTTTCTGGGAGGGTTCCATTCTTCAAAAAGTTCCATATCTCGGTCATCCATTCTCTGTCAGTCGAGTTGATGTTAGAGACAATTTTCTCGATGCTCGGAGCGGATATTGTTTCCTGTATGACAGTTCGGTGTTGGCCTTTCTTCTTTGTACTTGCCAATTTTGATAGTAGGTCAGCTCTTTCATTTTGTTCTCTCAAAATGTGGTCGAGCTCGAAACTAATGAATTTGTTCTTCAACTGGGAGGCCAAGTGGTAATATCTTGTCATCTGGGGGTCCTTTGTTTGATAGGATCCATTCATTTGCCCAGTGACTAGTTTTGAATCGCTCCAGCATCTAAGGTGTTTCGCTCCCACTTCCTTGGTGAGTTTTAGTCCTGCTAGTAAGGCTTCATACTAGGCTTGGTTGTTGGATGCGTTGAAATCGAACCTGAGTGATTGTTCCAGGATGATACCTTCAGGGCTTTCAATTATGACTCCTGCTCCGCTACCTTTTTCGTTCGAGGAGCCATCCACATAAAGGGTCCAGAATGGGAGGGACACTTCCGCTACTGGTGCTAGCTCAGCAATAAAGTCGGTTAGGCACTGTGCTTTGATAGGTCCTCTCGATTCGTATTTGATGTCGAACTCGGATAATTCAACCAACCATGCTATCATTCGTCCGACTAGCTCTGGTTTCCTCAGTATCTGTCGTATTGGGTGGTCTGTTCGTACCACTATTGGGTGGCTTTGAAAGTATGGTCGTAGCCGTCGTGCTGAGGTGACTAGGGCTAGCGCTAGTTTTTCTATCTTTTGATATCTGGTTTCGGCATCTTTTAATACTCGGCTTATGTAGTAGACTGGTTTTTGCATCTGATTTTCTTCCTGGATGATGACCGAACTGATTGCGTCTCCCAAGACGACTAGGTATAGTATTAAGTCCTTGCCGGGTTCGGGTCTGGTTAGAATTGGTGGTGATGAGAATAGTGTTTTTATCTTTAGGAAGTTTTCTTCACACTTTTCATCCCATCTGAAGCCCTGTTGTTTCTTGAGTAGTTGAAAAAAGGGTCTGGCTGTTTCTGTTGCTTTTGGCAAGAAACGGGACAGGCATGCCAGTCTTCCAGTTAGTCGTTGTACTTCTTTTATATTACCCGGACTTCTCATGCCTATGATAGCCGCACATTTCTCCGGATTGGCTTCTATGCCCCTGTGGGTGAGCATGAATCCTAAAAATTTTCCGCCATGCACCCCGAATACGCATTTCTCAGGATTTAGCCTCATATTATGTTTTCTGATCTCGTCGAAAATTTCGGTCAGGTCTCCTGGATGTGATTTTGGTTCTCTGCTTTTAACCACCATGTCGTCGACGTAGACTTCCAGGTTTCTGCCGAGTTGTTCTGTAAAGATCTTGTCCATTAGACGCTGGTATGTTGCCCCTGCGTTCTTCAGTCCAAATGGCATTAATGTGTAACAGTAATTGGCAGTGTCAGTTATGAACGCCATTTTTTCCTCATCCGGTGGGTACATTGGTATCTGGTTGTACCCGGAGTATGCATCCAGGAAGCTCAGGATCGGATAGCCGGCTGCTCCATCTACTAACTTGTCTATGCTTGGCAACGGGTATGAGTCTTTTGGACATGCTTTGTTAAGGTCTGTGTAGTCAGTACACATTCTCCATCTTCCATTTGCCTTCTTTACCATCACTACATTTGCGAGCCATGTGGTGTATTGCACTTCCCTGATGAAGCCGGCACCGAGTAGTTTTTCAGTTTCTTCTTTTACCGCTTTTCCTCTTTCAGCCCCGAGTTTCCTCTTCTTTTGGGAGATCAGTTTAGCCTCTGGGTAGATGGCAAGCTTGTGGCAATGGAAGCTCGGGTCTATTCCGGGCATGTCGGCGGCTGACCATGCGAACAAGTCGGCGTTGTCTAACAGGACTTTGGCAATTGCTTCTTCGGTCTCGCTTTCTAGCTGAGTCCCGAGTTTTGTGCATTGCCTTGATTCTCTTCCTATTTGGAAGGATTTTACCTGTTCTGTGGGTTCTGCTCTCAGCTCGGTCTTCCTGGGATCGAGGTCGGCCTCCTCTGTTGCGAGAGAAGTGCATGCTACGTGTTTTATCGTCAGTTCTGGAACCTTTTTACCGCTGGCTATCTTTAGACTTTCTAAGTAGCACTCGCGGGCTGCCTCTTGATCAGCTTTGACTGTCACTATCTTCCCTTCTGAATTTCGGAATTTCATTGCCAGATGTGGAGTTGAAACTATTGCCCCTAGTTTGTTGAGTGCTGGCCTTCCTATAAGAATGTTGTATGAAGTGAGGGCGTTGACTAGGAGGTACCTGACCGTGACAGTCTTGGATCCCATCTCATCTCCAAAAGTGGTGAGAAGGTCAATATAGCCTCTGGTATCAACCTTTTCGCCTGCAAAACCGACTAACTGCTCGGTGTATGGTTGTACCTTATTTTCGGGGATGTTTAGCTGTTGGAAAGTGGACCAGTACAGGATATCCACCGAGCTTCCTTGGTCGACTAAGACTTTGCATACCAACTAGTTTGCGACTTCAACTTTGACCACCATCGGGTCATCATGATTGGGCTCTATGCCTTCGAAGTCTGCGTCTGTGAAAGTTATAAGGGGCATTTTCTTGTGCACTCTGGGGTTTGTTGAAGCCGAGTTGATTGATCGGAGGCTACGCAGGTCTCTCTTCCTTGCCGAGCTCGAACTTCCTCCTCCAGCGAATCCTCCTGCTATTGTGTTGATAACGCCTCGGAGTCGAACTTCGGGAGGTTTGGTTTGTTGTTCCTGGCGGGGCTCTTCCATGCGTCGGACTTTTCTATCGCGATCGTCTTCCCTATCCCGGGTTCGTTCTCGCACGGGCTTTCGGCTGTCGTCTCGGACGAAGCGTCATAATTTGCCTTGTTGGATAAGTTTTTCAATCTTATCCTTCAGGGTGGTGCACTCCTCTGTAGTGTGTCCATGTACTCTATGGTATCTGCAAAATTTGGACCTATCTGCCTTCTCTGAGGAGTTGTTTCGAGTAGGAAGACTTATCAGCTCGGCGCTGCAGGCTTCTTCCAGAACTCGCGCTCTGCTATCAGTTAGAGGGGTATAATGGGCGAATCTTACACGGGGCGGTCTGTCGCTTCTAGGTTTGCTACTCGGCTCTCGGTTTGCTCCTGGTTTCTCTCGTTCTTCCTGTTTTTTATAGGATTCGCCCCTGACCTGTTCCCTGAACTTGGTCATTTCTTCCATCTGAATATATCCTGCTGCTCTAGCTCTGAGCTCGTCCATGTCATGTGGTGGTTTCCTGCAGAGGCTATCCGAAAAAGGTCCGGATTTTAGCGCCATAAGCATGGCGGTCAATGCCACTTGTGGATTCAAGTCTCGGATCTTGACGGAGATCTCGGCGAATCTTTCCATGAAATCCCTGAGAGACTCATTGTCTTCTTGCCGTATGTTGGCCAGTGCTACTGCCGTCAGGTGGTGGGGTCGACTCGTAGCGTATTGAGCGCCGAAACGAGTGACTAATGTGGCAAAAGAGTCGATTGAGTTGGGGGGAGTCGTGTGTACCAGTTCAACGCTGCTCCCTTCAAGGTTGTTGGGAACACCCGGCACATAATGGCGTCGTCGTTTGTGTACAGGTTCACCTGTGTGACGAATGCGTCGATGTGCTCATCGGGGTCGGTCAGCCCATCATATCTGTCCATGGATAACGGCTTCCACCCGGCCGGTAGTGGAGTCTCCATGATTCCATCTACAAACGGGTGTCGCCTCGTTGTCTCAGGTATCATACTTCGTCTTGGGGGCGCTCGCGATCCTGAGGCGGGTCTGGACTCTAAATGGGTTGTTGCTCGGTCTGCCTCGTTCCAAGTGGTATCTTCCTGCTCTGTTCGGTCAGGGTGTCTGTTAGCGGTTGTATGAGCCGCCGATAGTCCGTTGGTAGCGGCGTGGGCTGCCGAGAACCCGTTGATAGCGGCGTGGGCTGCCGAAAGTCCATTCCGGTCCTCTCTCAGTTTTTGATACTGCTCTCGGAGGATAGCATTCTCCTTGCGGAGGTCTTCTATCTCCTTAGCGTTGTTCTGTTTCAGCATGTTAACTTCCCTTTGCAGGGCTTGGATCAACGGGTGATCCTCAAGCATCTGACGCGGGAAAGGCACCACGTTGTTGGGGTTACCTCCCTGGGTATCCCCTGGAGGTGGTACACCCAGGATTTGGGTTTCCACCCCCTGTGGTCGCTTTTCATGGTTCGCTGTTTTGCTCTGGGTTGTCGTCATTGGAATAATGTTGTTGCGATTGGTGTGGCTGGGAATAGTTTCACCGAGCCCCACGGTGGGCACCAAATGTTCTTACCAAATTTTGATAAGTCTTCCGGTGTGGTGGCTCCGCTGGGATCGCCTCCGTGACTGGTGGGGGGTGTACCTGCAAAGGGACTCCGACGCTCAAGTTAGAGGCGCAGAGGAAGAAACAGGTATCACAATTGGGATTGGAATTTCGTACCTTGATTGGGATGGGTTGTTCTGATTTTATAGAGTGTAAAGAGATAGATTTGATAATTCTATCTTCTATCTTTATCCTATGACCTGATCTTTCTATATCTTATCATATAGTAAAATCTATTCTTTCCGTTATTATCATCCGAGTCCGAGTGATTATTTCTACTCGGCCAACTGGACTACTCAGTGTAGTGCCGAGTTCGAGTAGTACACCACTTTTTTTTTTAACAGCCAAATAAGGAATATATAAAATATAAGGTGGGTATAAGAGATACCCAAAAAAGTGTACAAAAAACAGCTCTACCAGGAGCATCAGCCGAACAAACATCTTGTCAATGGTTACATTATATTTACATACATGATTGATGGAAATATTAAATAACCATTGAGCTTTAGTTACCACGCGATAATAATGCTGCCATAAAAACACCACCAACAAATCACCAGATATTGAGCCTTCATGTTTTGAATTCCATCTAGAGCTACCATGGCATCATTTCTATATTCCAAATGTGTTCTCCTTAAAGTCACTCCCCCTTGTGATTACCCAATGTAGCAGGACATTACATGTATTATTTCACCAGAATTATAGAGCCCACAAACAGCGGTTACAGATTGGTCAGATATAGTTGTGGCTCCATGGACCATTCATACATGGAAGCCTTAAAACTCCCCATCTTTGATTTCAGCCATAACCAGGAAGTGTATATCACAGAATCCACCATCTTGTCTATATCTACCACACCATTTTGGAAAATAACACTATTTCTGTTAAACCATATAGTCCAAATAACTGCTATCCACACCACCCTCCAGGCCATTTTCCTTTTCTTGCCTTGTACCAATCCACAATGCTGTAAAAAATGTGCTTTTGCGCATTGTGGTAGTGCTTGTTGCGATCCCATCCATAGATAACATCGGTTCCATACCTCATATGTAAATCTGCAGGAAAAAAACATATGAGAAGAGGTTTCCAAATGATTATTGCAAAAAATGCAACAGTCATTGTCAACTGCAATATTCCTAGAGATCAGATTCTGTTTTGTTTGGATCCTATTCAGAAACATTTTCCAAACAAAATCTGTAGCTTTGGTGGGTATTGGTATGCTCCAAAGACACTTATAAAGACCAGCTTCAGATGTATTCCCATAATTATGTAGCAGATTATACACATTCTTTACGGAGTAAGATTTTGAGTTATCTCCTTTCCAAATCCAGTGATCCTCCACACCTTTTCTGGGTTTTACTACTTCAAGTTGCTCCATCATATCCTCTAATAAAGCCACCTCCCAAACAAACCATTGTCTTCTCCAAGATAGATTCCACCTCCACACATCTTCCCTCCACTCACCTACTTGTGCTACTGTATAGTTTTTCTATTTAGAATTTGCCATCAGCCTCTCATATTTTGAGCCAAGTGTTTGTGATCCACTGTACCAGTGATGCCAAAAGCTAGTGTCTGACCCGTCACCCAGCTCCCTACTAATGTAGCTTTTAAGCCAGCAATTTGATTCTTGGAGAGCACATAACTTGTGTAGGTCACTCCACCATATAGAAGTCTTTCTTGCTTGACCAATATTATAATCCATACCAACCTCCCCATATTTAGCTCTAATAATTTTGACCCAAAAGCTATTTTTCTCTGTCAGCAGCCTCCACATCCACTTTATCACCAAAGCTTTATTAAATAGATGTATGTTCTTGATTCCCAGTCCACCTTTTTCCCTAGGAGAGCACACAATACCCCACTTCACCCATGGCAGTTTTCTTTCCCCTTCTTTTGCTCCCCACAGAAAATTCCGCTGGATAGAATTGATCTTATTTACCACTTTTGTAGGGATCTTAAAAAAAGAGATGAAGTATAAAGGGATTGATGACAAAACAGATTTCAGCAAACAAATCCTCCCTCCAAATGATAAATGTCTTCCTTTCCACCATGCCAACTTCCTTTTCAACTTGTCAATCACATGCTGCCATGTACTTTCTTTCCTTGGATCAACGCCCACTGGTAATCCCAAATATACAAAAGGAATTTCCATCGTTTTACAATTCAACACTGCCGCATACCTTTGTATCACCTGACTTTCTACATCCACTCCTGTTATTTTGCTCTTCGAAAAATTAACCTTCAGGCCTGACAGCAACTCAAAACACCTAAGCATTGACTTCATAACAAGCACATTCTGCATATTTGACTCTACCAGAAACACCGTATCATCAGCGAATTGTAAAACTGAAATTGGTACATGTGAATTTCCCACTTTCAAACCAGATAACAGTTGTTGTGCTTCCGCTGATCTAACCAATCCAGATAGACCCTCTGCAACAATGAGGAAGAGGAATGGGGCAAGTGGGTCACCTTGCCTAAGACCCTTTTGGATATTGAATTCTTTGTTTGGGCTACCGTTGACTAAAACTGGCATAGTCGTTGATTCCAGACAACATTGTATCCACCTAATCCATTTATTGCAGAATCCCAGTTTGTGCATCATATAAAAGACGAAATTCCACCTCACCGAGTCGTATGCCTTTTCGGAATTTTGAACACTAAGCTTGGTTTCTTCTTCGTTTTCACCTCATGTACTGCTTCATTTGCCACCACAATTCCATCTAACATACTTCTCTTCCCCCCCCCCCCCCCCCAAGAAATGTGGATTGTCTTTCATCTATAATTAAGTGCATCACCAACCGAAGTCTCCTTGATATTGTTCACTTACCACTTAGTACTGGTGCATCTCTTCATCTACATAAAACAATTTATCAAATACAAACTAAAGGCTTTTTATTTCATTTTCTAACATTTTTCATTAAATGTTGAATTTTATACTATCATTCAATCATAAATCACAATTAATATGACTTTTAAGATAGTTATTGTAAAAATTAACAAATTTACCATATATAGTGGATTGTAATTGAATGATAGTATAAAACTATATTTTACACTGTCAATACATAGCCCTTTTTTTTCTAAAATGTTTTATATTAGAAAAAAAAAACAAGGAAAGCAATTTAAACAAAGCCAAATGAATGCTCGTCGTCATTGACAATTGGCTTAAGAAACGAAATTAAAGGATTCAATATAAAATATTTTAAAATAATTATTATTAGAACTTTTTTTAATTAAAAATTTATTAAAAACTGTTTGTGTAGCATGTAACCAAAAAAAACTGTTTTGGTAAGGTGCAATTAAATTCAAAAACATTTAGATTATGCAACCCAATTCAGTCAATTCTCATTAACAGTTGTAATCCAATAAAAATATCTTAAATGATTAACACATTTTTATTCGAGTAAATTAAAATTAAAATATTAATATTTTAAATTGATTAAATTAATATTAGAAGTTGCAATATTTTTTAGTTTTTTTTATCAATAAGAGTCGAACACATGTACCAGGAGATGGACATTTACAACAACTTACACATACTGCTCAACAGTTAAACCCCTTGGTATATTTTTTAGTTATGATTCATGCATGAAATATTTTAATTAATAAAAAATTAAATTCCAAAAATATTTAATAGAAGAATAATTAATCTATTTTTATTAAATACATGAAGTTATAATAGAAAAATTAAATTTCATAATTGACTCGAAAGTCTGAATATATGGTAAAATATTAATAAATTCTTACCATAAAATGATGAAAATATATAATGATTATGCTTGTAATAAATTAAAAATTAAAATTTTGAATTGTGAAAATTTTTCCATAAAGATTATTTTGATATTCAAAATTTGAAATTCTGTGATAATATATTGATAACAATTTTACCATAAAATGATGAAAATATTAATGATTATGCTTGTAATAAATTTAAATTAAAATTTTGAATTGTGAAATTTTTTCCATAAAGCTGATTTTGAGATTCAAATTTTGAAATTATGTAATAATATATTGATAACAATTTTACCATAAAATGGTGAAAATATTAATGATTATGCTTGTAATAAATTAAAAATTAAAATTTTGAATTGTGAAATTTTTTCCATAAAGATGATTTTGAGATTCAAATTTTGAAATTCTGTAATAATATATTGATAACAATTTAAATATAATGTAATAAATTAAAAATTAAATTTTTGAATTGTGAAAAAGAGTAGTATTAATGAAAAATTTTCCATAAAGATTATTTGGAGATTCAAATTTTGAAAATTTCCATAACAATTCAAATTAAAATTTATTTTTATTGCTCAAAATTAGTTTCAAATATAAAATAAATGAGGGACTAAAAATGGACAAAACAGAGACTAATTTTGAGCAATTAAAATAAATGTGAGACTAAAAGTGGGCAAAAAAAATTATAAGAATCAAAAATTGAAATTTAAAAAAGATGAGAGATTAAAAACTTAATTAACCCTACATAATTTTATGGAAAATCGATAAAGGACAATAACTAGGATTTATTGTAAGCTTGAGAGTTGAAAGTTAAGAAGAAAAGAGTGACCTAAAAGCTCTAAGTTAAAAGAAAATATTTAATTCATTAGGGTCAGCCTAATGATAAGAGATTTTGATAGTATGTATGAGATTATAAGTCTTAACCTTAGTACCACCATTGTAAGCCAAAAAAAAGAAGGGATTTTGCTTAAGAATTGATAATAAAAAATTTCATTGAAAATTACATCAATGATGTATTAAAAATTACATTGTTAATACATTAATGACATTTTTAATACAAAAAAAAAAAAACAGTCCAACATTTGCCTAAAAATATATCAATTAATGAAATTAAATACATGCAAATGCAATTAATTAATTCACTATAATATTAAATTATTAAAAATTATGGAAAATATCGATAATTTTGTTTTTTTAAGAAATTGATAATTTTGTCAAGCGTGAGTATTTTGCCTCCTAAATATTAATGGCGGTAAAAAGAGCTTCCAGTATATAATAGTAAGTTATGGTGATTGTAGAAATTATCATGGTCAAGACTCCGAGTAGAATGCAGTAAAAAAAAAAAAAAAAAGACTCCAAGTAGAAATAGACCATCATTATTTATAATGTTTTTTGGCACATTTAATGTCTCGTTATAGTATTTTTTTTTTTTTGTCATTAGTGCAAAGTATTTACTGATTTTATCAATAAATTCTGCAAAAAAAAACTGATTTTATCAATAATTAATCTTCGTAAACCTAACTGGTCATATTTAGTGAAGTCTTTCCTTTCAATAACCATATTTTATTTACAAGACTCAAATCCAAGATTTTGCTTAAAGAATCTGAATTCAGTTTCATTCGGACTAATAATCACTTTTATAAAACTGATTTAATTTAAAATCATTTTTTATAAATTTTAATTTTGAGAACAACTTTGTAAAAACTTTGTTACCATCTGAATTTATGTTCACTATTCACCATTTATCATCATAACTGTGATTATTAACTCGTCTTTTGCCAGAATTATAAGTACAGATGTTGCATTGTAGGCTTTGGATTTCTGATAGTACTGCTTCTTTCGGTACCACACAAGACAATGTGATTATTGTTATAAAGCTATAAAAAAATTGGGTGTTTGATATATTATTCAACAAAAAAATAGATACTTTAATTCCTTGCCGTTCAAACTCGAAACAAGCCGAAATAAGAATACAAGAAAAGAACAGCAGAGCTAGCTCAAATTAGCCTCTAGACACGGCAACGAACAAACAAAAGAACATGTTCACGAAGCTTGCATACAAAGAGAAATGCTCTTCTCTTTCTTGAGTTGCAAATGTCCAATTTTGATGATTCCAAATTATGGCCATTCTAATTTAAAACCTGATTACAAATACTAAATGTTTCTTTTACTTTTAGAGGCTGATAAAGATGCACTGTGCTAACATTAGTAAAACTCATCCTCTTCAAAAAAAAAAAAAAAAAACATTAGTAAAACTCATCTGCATTGTTGATTGCTACAAGTAAATTTTATTATTTAACTAACTTTTGAATGAACAACAATATTCATTGTCATCGTCATTAAAAAGTCAAGGCAATACATTCATTAGGAAATCAATTAAAAAAATACTAAAAAGAAAAAAGTTACAAATATTTGCCCCTTTGTCAATTCTATCTACACGAGTAATGATTGATTATACCATATCAACCACACTGCACACCTTATCATTCGAGGAATTATGGTACAACAAAATCAAATGAATGCCATCCCTATTATATCAAAACAGGTTAATTTAATTGTTTAGCATGGCAGTTAGCAACAAAAAGAAAGTCAATATTCTTCCAATAAAAAAGGTAGAAGCTGAAGAAATATTGTGTGCACCCACTGTATGTACTATTCCAGTCGCTTCATCCTTCACTTTAATGCTGGAAGAGCCTAAAAACACAACACAATGCTAAGAAAGTTATTCTGGAATGCATTGATATCAACAAATTTTTAACCCTAAAGACCAATAGAAATTAGCATGAGTTATATGGATAAGATAGCTAACAAATGAAGCTTCTTTTGGTCAAGCTCTCGTAAATTAATTAACCTTTCTTACATTTCTAATACAAAAATAAAAAAAAGTCATTAAAAAAATAAATTACACTCCCCTCCACCTAAAAATAGTCATTAATAACCTTTCTCGTAAATTGCTTGAATTACAGAACTCTTCTTTTTAATTTTTAAAAATCACAACATCCTCGTGAGATTAAAATGTGCTACACTTTAATATATTTCAATGTAAATCAGCCTCTCAGGAAAAACTTTTCATTCTTTGTGGCTCTCAGCATCATCAACAACTAATTTTGAACTCTTACTATCAAATTTACAACTTTAGAAGATGATATAAAATTTGGGCTTAGGATGTTTAAAATTTCATTTCATTTTCTCAGGTCTAAATTCCTAAATCAATAATAGCGTGTTCAAAATTAGCTAGGGGTAGACACTAGTAGTTGCACAGAGAAGAAAAATACCCCTAGAGACTTGTTTATCTTGCCACTTAAAGAGATCCATTTACAATAAAATAGACTAAAGTGTAGCACATTTCATTTCTTAGGAGAATTGTGTAATTTTTAAAATTAGAAGGAAAGGCAAACAATTGAAGTATCTCTCAAGCGAAAGAAGTGTAATTTACCCCAAAAATAAACCTAAAAAAGCATTTCAAGCAGGAGTATGTTTGGCTAAGAATGATGAAATTAATTTAAATTAAATAGTACTAAAAGGAAACATGCTAGGTGATATGAACTTGACACAACCTTGAATTTTACATTCTGCATACTAATATATTGTTGGGGTTGTATTACTCATGTTCCTTTATATCTATTCATTTAAGATGATAGCACATAAATTAAGAAATGCAATTAATACTCTCATTTATATTAAAATTATTTTTAACTTTCTAATATGACCTCCATTATTATTCCTCTCTCATTTATAATAAGTGTAAAATATTTAACAATTAGGTGTAATTGGAAAGGTAGTACTTATAATATTGTCTTGAACTTATAAAAAGACACAAATAGGAACAATTTTTAATTTATTTTAAATGGACAAATAAAAAGGAACAAATGTAATAATAAACCATACAACAAAGTAGGAAACAAAACATTATGAGAGGCTGCTTGGTACTCACAATTGTAGTCAGTCCATCCAATGGCCATATTTTCAAGATCATATATCACTAGTTTGTTTGATAGCACCAAATCTGAAATTGAAAATAATTCAAAGTTAATAAAGGATATTGAGATCCAACACTAACAAGAAAATGTTTCCAAAATGAATAAAACTAGCTTCAGTCACACACACACACACAGAGGCAACCGAAAAGGCAAAGGTCCAACAGTAAGTTTACGAAAGTTTACTTAATTCAACGCAAATAGCTGAGTAGTGGAAAAGCTATAAGATGAATAATCAGTGCTAGAATTATAGGTCTTGGGTTATAAAGAGAAAGAGATAACCAACAATAATAAACATATTATTGACAGGATGTGATACACTAACCTCCCCTATTTACACCAAACATGTTATTACTAGTACAAGTTGAAGCTCACTAACAATAAGACTTACAATCTAATGACCCTAATATCTTAACAATCAGAATCAGACTCAATTGGTGACTTAATGCACAAATTATGTTCCATAAACTTACACTAAGTCACTGGATTAATTTATAAGTGTCATTTAATTCTAAATTGTACCTCCAAGAAGGGTCATGTCCTTTCCATTCTTTGTTTGTGCCACACTTTTCTGCCAGCCAATACACCAGATACTACCCTGGGAGACAATCAAGGACAAATTAATATTAAGAAACACCATAATTAAATTCCAGTAATTAATTTATCAAACTGAGGTACTCGAATAGATTCAAAAGATACATAATATATCAGTAAAACTATCCAGATGACAATTTAAACCATCATTATAGTTATTGAACAATAGATAAGAACCTTTAATTTACAATTAGACAATATCTTTATAATAATACATGCCATTTAATATGCGTGATAAACACAGAACACTCAGGTACATTCAAGAGATGGAGAAATCAGTTCAGACAACAGATTAACTTAAGATTAAAGCCCTTAAAAGAAAAACATATTTGTCATTTGAGTATTTGAGTATATAGCATCTACAAAACTTCTCAAATAAGAAGCTGGGTACATCTACAATGAAATGAAGTTCCTACTCACTTTAAACTGGAACAGGTAGTCGTGAGGATAAACTGTCAGAGAAAGAGAATCCTCAAAATGAAGCTTGACAACTGGAAATCCACGATCAACACTGCAAGATTACAATGGTCAACAAACTAAGGACTGAATATGCTAGACACTTAAGGTACACTTGTTGTCTTCATGAACTGATGAAATATTGAAATTTAATTCTCAAAAAGTAAAATGCATTTTAATTACCAAAACATCATTTGCACAGTTAATACCCAGTTACTATTTTAAAAGAAAACTACTCTTAACAGATTCTTTTGAAATATAAATTATTTCTAATGTAGCAACAAAAGGTTTATAGATTTCTATTCTACCTAAAATAATCAAACATGAGATTCTTTGTATATAACCATCCAACCTACTCAAGAGCTCCCTTCAGAAACAAAGAAAAAGGACAAAGTAATACAAAAGCCCAAAACTGAAAATTCAAAGGACCAAGTAAGGAGATTGGCATACATTTTTCTTTTTTTGTTTAACAAAGTCCTAATAGCACCCAATACATAAACTTCATTGAGAAGCTAATCAGTAATTTTAAAGTCACACCATGTCAATATATGTCAAAGCTCCATCCTTGCTCAAGTACACAAATTTTATTACACAGCCTCTGATCCTACTTACTACTGTCCTATGTCCTTTATTTTATCACAATTTTTTCCCCCTGCAGGTTTCAGAATATTGGATTACCAAATATTATCAAACAGTCATAGATAGGATATTTATGAAGATATATTTAAATGGAAATATGATGTTGACACTTGACATCATACCCTATGGGCTAAACAACCAAGAAAATAAACCTGAAGTATCTCAGATAAATTATATGATATCGTAGGCCAATTAAAAACAATGAGGAATAAACCAATACTTATTCCAATATAACAGAGAAATGTAAAATTTCAATAAAAAAATGTCACAAAGATAAGCGTCGTACTTTCCAGTATACTGAAAACAACTAAATTGTTGCTCAACAAGATATAATTTCAGTCCAGGCTGCCGGGCCAAAACCTATCATAAAAAACATTCATGAATACTCAAGTGGAAATATTGATTCAGTTAAATCTTTATACATGCACTTACCTTTGGAATCAGTTCGTCATAAACTATGTCAGGAAGATAAGCCAAGGTTGTTCCACTATCTATTACTGTCCCCTTCCCACTTCCAGAATCAAATATATCTGAGGGAAGCTGTAGAATATCTGTATCAACCTCAATACTCTTCAAAACCACGTTGTAGTGTGCCCTATAATAGTCAAAAGACAGTTAAGGCATAATTTTTCAAACTCAAAATCTGAACTGAATATCAAATACACTATAACTTATAAGTATCTGAAAAAATATTTCACGAAAAAATTTCACAACTTAAACCAGAGGCCTCAGATGAATATACTTTCATAAAACTGAAGGCCTTAAAAGCAACAAAAACAGAAAAGAGACCTTCATTATGTTGCCTGATCATACATATAACTACTAGCTAGAGAGACGGATGGAATTTCATACATGCCAAATTTTTTTTACAATTTTAAAATTAAAATAATCCCAACAAGATCCAAAAAGGGGGAAAAAAAAGACAAGAAACTTGAAAAGGACTAGGTCAACACACCTGCAAAAATGACATTGATGTAAAGCAATAAATTTGATGGTAATATACAAATGAAAATCTATTAGAGATGATTTATGTGAATGCTTTATTCCCCTCTCGTATCAAGCATTTACAACATTGGCTTTAAAATGATATCTTTGTTACTTCATTTTTCTGAATCTTTTGAGTAGTAAAATAAATATATTACATTAAATGTTTGCATGTAATACACTTGTCCAAATGGAGAAATAAATAACCATGCGGATCCAATATTCTATTGAATTTTCTATCTTCAAATAATATTAAGTAATGCTCCCTACTTCAATTACAGAACAACCCAGCCAACTAAAAATCTTGTGAACATGATATGAGGTTATATAAAAAATATTTCATTACTGGTAGTTTCAGTATTGCGTGACCACCAAATTTACCCTTGGATTTATATGATAACCAATATCACTGTATGAGAATGAAAGACTAGGTTACTACACATACATTCTTGGTAACAATGGAGTTGTACTGACTTTTGGTTCCACCACTTCCCCTATGGCAAATATTCCACCACCACGAATATTGTCAAGGCAGTGTGAAAATATTTTTTTCACCTTTCCAGATGCAGCAAGCTGTGAAAGCACAGAAGAATTTGCTTGTCCAAAACCAATTATTCCATCAAGGGCTTCTTCAGAAGATGAACCCAATGTCCCAGATTGTACGGCACCACACCTGTCAGCAAGAGGATTATCCATAGAGATATAAACGGGGGGAAAAGTTGAAATGGTAACATTTTTCTTTAACTCTATCAACCTACATACCTATTAACCTAAATATTTCTAATTAAAAATAAAACACTGAAACTTCCCACTTGAATGCAAAGTATTCACATAACCAAAAACCGTTGACTCAAAAGAATGAAAACTTCGTTCACAACCAAGTAATTCTCTCATATTGAACATTGACAGCAGACATGATCAGCCTAAAAACTATCATGAGAAGTCAATAATGAATTATACACTGTGAATTGTAAAGTAATAGTAATTAGTAATAATAATTATTCTCACCCAAAAATGATGCTGCTATTTTGTGGCACAGTACGAAGATAGCCATTGACACGGTTATAAGTAAGATAATCCTGGACATAGTATCCAGTAGTTGCACTTCCGTCTCCATAAGTTATGCTGTAGGGGCATGGAATTTCGGACTTGCAACCAGGAATTGGACCATCATACGTGGCAGAGCAAAAATCTTGGTCACAAGAAACCAACTCTGAAGTTTCAGAGCCCTTTGGGTCATAAAGAGTCAAATCTATCTGTTGCAACAACAACAACAAAAATAGAAAATTCAACAACGGGTCAAGGCAGTGATTCAGAAGCTGAATTGAAGCTGCAAAGTGTGGAAAAACACAGATACATACACCGAGATCACTTTTTCTGGGACATCTCGAGCACTCAATACAATTCACCCACAGAATGTCACTTCCTGTATCAACTTGCACATAATAATCCTTCGGAGGAGAGCCAAGCCCAAGTTTCGTAAAATACAGACTAAACCAAATAAACAACAACATAACATAAGCATGAAAATAAGATAATCACTGCTAGCTCCTTCATAATTCATATTTCAAAAATCATAATAACTAAATCTACTCCTATACTACAAATTAGAATTCTCAATTCAGAGAGAGAGACTCACTGTCCTCACCCTCTCAATTACGCATTCTCAACATTCACTGTGCTCTCTCCTTAGGAGTTGTACTTCACACAGTACTCTCCTTTTATTACAAATAACCTTATATTGCAATTTAAATTATTCATTATAAATAAAAAATAAACGTTATCTATACAAAAATACTAGTCATAAAGAAGAAGAAAAACAAACGAACCCAGTCTCAGTAGGGAGACCATTGCCGCCAAGTTCGAGATCCACGACGGAGAGAATTCGACCTCGACGACGAGCGTCGTGAGCTTTGATAGCGCTTAAACTCCTTTTCCGACGCTCAACCGGGAACACCAAATTTCCGTTCGCAACGCAACCAATCTCCGCAACTAGAATCGCCACTAATATCACTACACCTCTCGGATCCATTAATTCGGTAGCCCAACGAGTTCAATTCAAGTGAAGGAAATAATAACAACAAAAGTAGCAACAGATCCAGCACAGCTCAAGCTCGATGCGATTCAACTGTAGTGTAGGTTTTGGCTTTGGTGTTTTGGTATAAAGTAAAGGTCCATTGGCTTTGCCGTGTTCGGCCCGTTGTAATGAAAAAGGTCAATACTCAATACGGTAATGGCATGGAGAGTGGGGATTATTGTGGAATGAGGGAAAACGAACAACCAACTAGAAAAAAACAGACTAACAGTAACCGAGAGGGAATTAGTACTTTGCTATTTCAACGTCAAACGACGCGTCTTCTACTCGTTTTGATACTTAGCACGCTTTCTATTATCTCCTCTCTCTTTCCTCTTGGGCTTCTTTTGAGTTAACAAGTTTCTTTCATGCCACTTCATCTTTTTCAAATTTTTTTTATTATAAAAGAAGAAAATAGAATAATTTGATATGATATGATTAGCACGTAATCATATTCTTTGATGTCACTCGGATCAAAAAAATATTATTTGATGTCACCATGTTATTAATTCAAAGTATGAATTAACTTCATCAACAATTAAATTTTATCAAAAATTTGATTGGTTAATTTTAGAAAAAAAAATTCTTTTAATTATATTTTTTTCCAATGAATCACCAGGCGTCTGAATCAATTGATGTGGAATTATTCTAGTTTAACCAGTGATCTCGAATTCAAGTCATAAGTATGCAGCTACGTTAAAATACTTGGATGAAGAACTTTACCACATATAGTAATCCTAAAAATTCTCAAAAAAATATGGTAACTGTGTATGTAAGATATGATAAGAGAGTAGTTTTCAGTAAGTTAAGTAGGAAGAAAGGGAAAAAATAATAAGTATTTTTATCTTTTATATCTCTTGTACTTTAAATAAGAAGTTGTCCCGTGGTTTAGTTTAATAGTTAACAAATTTTTACGTTTTTGCTTTGTATTGTCTCCCTTCTTTTATGTTGTCTCGTATACATTTTTAAAATCAAATATAGAACAAGTAATTATGTAACGTCATATCCCTTAAATTGGAAAATGTTCATTGGTACGAAGAAGTTTTCATAAAAAGGCACACGAACCATGCTGATTGGTTACATTTTGAAACAAACTTGTCTTGTATTCCAATCAAATCCAATTGTATGCATGCTATTGGTTTAAAAAGTGGGTTCATGCAATTAGTGCAAGAAGGTTTTGTACTAAATAGCACACCTCCCTTAAATTTATGCAAATCAAACAAATGTTTAGATGCACAAAACCATGCTCTTTGAAAATGTGCTCAAGAATTTAAATCTTTAAATTTATGTGTATATAAGAATATATATCACTATCAGAAAAAGTTAACCTTTTGAATAAATCTCCAGTAATTTAAAGAATTAGTCTAAAACTGCCCGATCAACCAAATAAAAGAAGAAAATGGGAATGATACATAACTACAGTTGCATCGCTATTCACTTCTTTTTCCTTTTCTTAATCTATGTGCATGTGCCTAATGTGATTATGAACCGTTTATAAAAAGCAACAACAGCATTATATTTATATTTAAGTATATCCCGAACCAACCATCTATCGTTTTCTTACCTCTCTTTTTCGGCTTTTAGAAAGCTTAAAGGAGAGGGAAGGTTAATTTATAATTTTATATAAAGGACTCGCACCCAAAAAACTGAAAAGCTATGTTCCAAGATGATTAAAAAAAAAAAACTCATCATTTTTCAGTTCACGTTGTTATATGGCAAGATAATAATAATATGGCTTAAATACTTTTTTAATTTTTATAATTTAACATTTTTTTGTTTTTTTGTTCTTGTAAAAAAAATTTTGATTTAAATCCTTGCAAATTATGTTTATTTTTTTTTTTTTTGTTCTTAAAGCGGTTTAAATAAAGCTTTGAACAGTGAAAAAAAATGCTTTGAACAGTAAAAAAAAACGTTATTTAAACCATTTTAAGGACAAAAAAAAAAACAAACATAATTTGTAATGACTAAAATAAAAAAAAAATTACAAGGACGAAAAGCAAAAAAAATGTTAAATTGTAAAGACTAAAAAAATATTTAAACTTAATAATATTTTGTTACTAAAAATATATTTCTTCTTTTATGTTGTTGGGGAATGATTCTATTTACCTTTACGTGTGACGGTGTATTCTAAAAAAACATCAAAATACAACTGATTGAATCATATCAAAAAGTTTTTTATTTAATACTATTTCCTAGTTTACGCCGATAAAAAAAAAATTCCTAGTTGATGCACACGTTAGAGACAGAGAGGGAGGGATGGAGAGAGAGAGTTGATAGTCTCTAATTGAGAAAATAAAAGTTGCAGTCTCTAAGTTTAAAATTTTAGTTTTTTCAAAACAAAAAAAAAAAAGTTTAAAATTTTAGTATAGAAATATATTGTGTATAATATTTTTTTTATCAGTATATTTTGTATAATATTTGTGTCTTCACTTTACATCATAATCTTGAGATAGTACATATCATGATATTAGATTCAAACTTCATTATTCCAGTTTGACATATTTAATCCCTTAGTTACTTGCCTAACATAACTAAATCCATACATACATTTAGGGGTATATACAAGTTGTCATGCATGTTTCTTATATTATGACACAAGAAACACATGTAAAGATTTTATACTTCAATATGATATGACTATTATTACGTCACAAATCACTTGTAATTTAAAGATTACTTTCTAACTCGATTGACTTAGCGTGAGGAGTTAGATCAGGGACAGATCTATGTATATTATTGTGGGGTAATTGACCTCAGAAACTTTTTTAACTTTCTTCATATAAAGATTCATGTATGATTATAAATAGTGGCTGGCATTTAAAATATAGTAAAAAAAAAATTCAATTCATAATATAAATATTGTCCCCGTAACATTTATTTTTAAGGTGCGTTTAATGCACACTAAAGTATAGTACATGACAATTTTTTATCCTCATTATTAAATAAACAATGGACATTACAAACAAAATCATATAAAATTTACTTAAATATTCATTTTAATATTAATTATTTTAATATAATTTGATTTTATTATTATTATATATCATAAAATAATATATTTAAATAATTCACTATTTCTATTATATTTTATATTTTTCTTGCTTCTTTATGTTATATTTCTTTTTTTCTTTATTTTTTCCACCGTCAAAACAAAGCATAATTAAATGAAAGGCTTTGGTGGATCATACTTAATACGTACTTGCAAATAATTTCTCCTTTATTGTTAGGTTTCGATAAGAGATAATTTTTCTAATACAAGATTGTGTTTATATATAGATGATATATGATATAAAACTTTCTATTTCAATTTAGGGCTTTTTTACTAAAATGGGATAATTTCTTAAAATAATTACTAAAATGGGTAATTTTTAAAAAATTACAAAAATAGGTAAGTCGTGTTTTAAAACATAACTTCATATATATAAAAGTCGTGTTTTAAAACACAATTTTGCTTTTGTTTTGTTTTGCTTTTTTTCATTTACATAAGTTGTGTTTTCGACATCGACTTTCATATATATATATATATATATATATATATATATATATATATATATATATATATATATATGAAAGTCACTGTTAAAAACACGATTTCTGTAAAAAAAAAAAACTGAAAGCAAAATTGTGTTTTAAAATACGACTTACTTATTTTTATAATTTTTTTAAAAACAACCTATTTTGATAATTATTTCAAAAAATTATCCCATTTTGATAAAAAAAAATAATAATAAAAAAGCCTCAATTTAGTGTGGGACTGACGGCACTTGTCCCCTTTGAGTATTTGACGTCCCTTGTCACGTTTGGCACACATCCTTGTCCTTGTATAATAATCGCACTTTTTTTGTTTGTTTGATCAGCATATAATAATCGCACTTAATAAGAGGCTAATTAAGTAACGCATGTTAGACGAGAAACTGTCGCCATCTACTGCAACACCAAACAATGCCAGAAGAAAAGAAATGAAACAACCATAGTATGTAACAATCTTAACGTTGACAAGCGCCTTCAAAATATCAAATGCTTCCCTAGAATATGGCTGGAGAGCGGCGAGAGTTAGGTGTGAGAGGAAGGCTTAGGGGGAATGGAAAACATACTACCACCTTTTTCTTTGAAAGATTTCCAAATGATTTTATGCAGCCAGATTTATGGAGAATCTTTCAGAGGTATGGTAAGGTATGGGATATCTTCATTGCTAGAGAGAAAAACAGATGGGGGCACAGGTTTGGTTTCGTTAGATTTCTGGGGGTGAGAAATGTTAGTGAGTTGGAGGCACAACTGGACATGATTATGATAGGTACAGTGAAGATGAGGGTGAATGTTCCAAAATATGTTAAATCTAAAAATGAAGATGTGTTGAAGAAAGGCTCTGGAACTAACACGCAGAAAAATCAACGAAGGGAGAACAGGAGCCCTTTTGAAGAATATCCGAAAAGCTTTGTAGGATACCAATATAACCAACCAACATCGTATGCTGATGCGCTAAAGTCTCAGAGTAAGGGGAATTATAAAAGGAGGAACGTCTCACTCATATGGAGAGCTAAGAAGGATGATATAGGGAACTCTAATTCTGTTATATGGAATGGTCTAGATATTGAAACACAGGAAGAAAATAGAGAATGGCTTAGTCACAGCTGGGTGGGAAGTCTGGTGGATCTTACTATGTTCGATAGACTTAATGAAGCGTACATCTTGGACGAGAAGGGGGAGATAAAACTGAGATACTTAGGGGATGACTTGGTTCTTATCACTGGCATGGAGGAAAGTCAAGCTGAAGAGATGATCAAAGAAGAAAACTTTCTCTCAATCTTTCATTCGGTGCAGAAATGGTCCCCGGATATAACTTCAGGAAATAGGCTGGCTTGGGTGAGAGTATCTGGCGTTCCGTTAGATGCTTGGGGAGACAACTATTTTTCTAAGGTGATTGGGACAATGGGTACTTTCGTGGCTCAAGATGAAGAAACTCTAAGTATGAGTAGGGTTGATTATGCTCGGGTGCTCATGAAAATATCCTCACCTCAACCTGTGAACCTCTGCAGTGATGTGAGGATCAATGGGAAGATATATAAGATTAGGACTATTGAAGAGGTGGTCATGCTCATAAACAGATGTAGCTGTGGTTACTGGAGAAGTAAACAAAATGAAGATGGAGTGTCATCTATGGCTAGTGAATTCCATGAAGAAATCAGCTCAGAGGGGGCTGAATGTTCAGAGGATGGCATCGAAGAACAGTTCCAGCCCATTTTGGACGACAAAGTGGGTGCCCATAAGGCGGAGGATTTTTCCGGTGAACTCTCTGTCAATTTGCCGATTAATTTTCAAATTTGCAACGTGGCACAAGAAGATAATATTCTGAAAAGTCACCAGAGGATTAACAGTGAAGGAGTATGGAGCAAGAAAGATGATAGTGACATTGCTTCTGGGGGTGGGAGGGTGCAGGAGGAAGTACAACAAAAAGCTCATGAAATCCCTAGTATAACTAGGTACTTTGACGCAGAAGGAAAGAGAGAGGCACCAGAGTATAATGAACAATTGGGTGTGTGTCAGGAAGTTTTAGGGTGTAAAGGTGTTATCTCTGGTGGGATGGGCATCGTCCTAGAGAAAGGGTCAAAGAGCCTTGTTGATAAAGCCAATGGTGACAACCATCACGTGCTCGGAAGAGTAAGGCCATGCCAACAGGTGGACCCATCAGAAGTTGAAGTGGGTAAGGGGGGAGGATACACAGCTATAAGTGTTGATAAATATGTGGGCCGAAAGGCATGTAGTGGGATTGGGCCTTCTCCTTATTTATCTCAACGTGTTTTTGGTAGTGAGTTTAATTCTAAGGCCCATACTGATGGTGGTCTTCAGGACTTGGACGGTGTAAATAGTGATTGTAAGGCTTTTGAAGGTGCACGTGTTACCTCAAAAGGCAATAGTTTAGAGGCACATCTGGCCTGCACAGAAAAGGTGAGTTCTAAGACTAGTGTAGTAGCTAATAACTTTGAGGATGCTGAGGAAAACAGCTTAGTTCGTGGGATCGTGAACCTCACTAGGTCTTCGTGTCTTAATTGCGATACGGAGACAACAAGAGTAGCTATACCCCAACATGGTGATGTCAATGGCGAAGTTCTTGAGGGAGTTAATAGAGGTGCTTTTGGAGATAATACACATTTATCTTCTTCTTCAGGTGGCTCAGGAAGTGAAGGGGGTCTATCTATTGACAAAGAAAAGAGAAGAAAATTGAGGTTAGACTTTTATTCCTTTAGTAATTCTTTATCTGACAACGACATAAGGAATTGCAATAGGAATTTCTGGGTGGTGAATGAGTTGTTGGAGGCAAAAAATATGTGGGAAAATGGTAAGCTACTGGGCATGGCTTTTGTTGGAGATGATGAAGAAATTGTGAAGAGGTTAGTAGATATGGAGAAAAGAGATCAAGGCAGTGAAAAGAGGAACAAGGAGGGTTCCCAATTGGTTATACCATGAGGATAATGTCATACAATGTGAGGGGGTTGGGGGGAAGGATTAAGGGGAAGGTAATAAGGCAACTAGTCCAAAAAGAAAAAATCCAACTTTTGTGCATACAAGAGACTAAAAAAGAGGAGATAAGTAGAGAAGTTTGTTTGTCCTTATGGGGGGATTGTGATGTAAATTGGTTGGCAACTCCAGCTATAAATAATGGTGGTGGCTTGGCAATCCTATGGTGTAAAGATAGTTTCGAATTGACAAATCATTTCATAGGACCCGGTTATATTGGAATTGAAGGGGTTTGGAAGGAAGGTGGAGTTGAAGTGACTTTAGTGAACATATACTCTTCATGTGATTTGGCTCAAAAAAGGATCTCGTGGGGTGAGTTAAAGGAGAGACGGGCTACATCCAATATATCAACTTGGTGCCTCATGGGAGATTTTAATTGTGTGAGGACCCAACAAGAGAGGAAGGGTGTCAACAGGGAAGATCTTAGGGGTGGAGAAAGGAGAGAGTTTAATCAATTCATTGGTGATAAGGAATTGGAGGACGTGCCATGTGTAGGGAGGAGTTTCACTTGGTATAAACCAAATGGACAAGCAAAGAGTAGAATGGATCGTTTCTTGGTGTCTAGAGAATGGTTCCATGGGTGGCCCGGAAGCACTCAATATATCCTTGACAGAAACATATCCGACCATTGTCCTTTGATCTTGAAGAATGTTATGTATGATTGGGGCCCTAAACCCTTCAGAGTGTTGGATTGTTGGTGTGATGTGAAGGGGTTCAAGGAGTTTGTGGAAAACACTTGGAATCATATGGAGGTCCATGGATGGGGGGCTTTTGTGTTGAAAGAAAAAATTAAAGGTCTTAAAGGAAAGCTCAAAGTATGGAACAAGGAATGCTTCATTAATTTGGAGAAAGAGTATATCGAGTTGGGGAGGAGAATGAATGATCTTGATAGAAAAGAGGAATTTGAAGTTTTGTTCGAAGAAGAGGTTAAGCTCAGAAGAGATTTACAAGCCCAATTTTGGAAGGTAGCACATCACAATGAGTCTTTGTTGAGACAAAAATCTAGATCAAAATGGCTTTTGGAAGGTGATTCTAACTCTAAGTTTTTCCATTCTTTGATTAATTGGAGAAGGAGATTCAACATGCTTAGAGGTATACATATAGAGGGTAGTTGGGTGGAGGATCCGAGAAGAGTGAAAGAAGGGGTTAAGGAGTTTTTTGAAGAGAAATTTAAAGAAAAAGAGTATGCAAGACCAACATTGGATGGTGTTAATTTTTTGAAAATCACGTATGAAGATAATGCATTCCTTATTGAAAAATTCCAAGAAGTGGAGGTTAAGGAAGCAATTTGGGAGTGTGGAAGTTTAAAGAGCCCGGGACCGGATGGACTTAACTTCAAATTCATCAAGAATTTTTGGGATGTGATGAAGGGGGATGTTCTTCGCTTTTTGGATGAATTTCATGCAAATGGAATTTTTCCTAAAGGTACAAATTCCTCCTTTATTACTCTTATTCCTAAATTTGTAGACCCACAAAGTTTGAGTGACTTTCGGCCTATTTCTTTGGTGGGATGCATGTACAAAATTGTCTCAAAAATTTTGGCTAGGAGGATTAGAGATGTTTTGGGGAAGGTGATTGATTCTAGACAAAGTGCATTTCTGGGAGAAAGAAATCTTATCCATAGTGTGGTGGTGGCAAATGAGGTGGTGGATGAAGCTAGAAGGAAGAAGAAGAAATGCATCCTCTTCAAGGTTGATTATGAGAAGGCCTACGATTGCGTGAGTTGGAGATATCTTCTTGACATGCTTACTAAATTGGGTTTTTGTGAAAAATGGGTTGGTTGGATTAAAGGATGCTTAATGTCAAGTATGGTGTCGGTTCTCGTAAATGGTAGCCCTACTATGGAATTTGACATTCATAGAGGGTTACGACAAGGAGACCCTTTGGCACCTTTCTTATTTACGGTGGTAGCGGAAGGGCTTAGTGGTCTTATGAGACAAGCTATTGAAAAAGAAATGTTTGTGGGCTTCAAGATTGCTAATGGAGGGGTAGTGGTGGATTTATTGCAATATGCGGATGATACAATATTCATTGGGGAAGCTTCTCTTAGCAATGTCAAAGTTATCAAATGCATTCTTCGATGCTTTGAATTGGCTTCGGGCTTGAAGGTGAATTTTTGCAAAAGTAGTTTCATTGCTTTGGGAGTAGATGGGGATTTGGAGGATAGGTATGCGGGTGTCTTAAATTGCAAAGTGATGAAGTTGCCTTTTGTGTATTTGGGCATTCCTATTAGAGCCAATCCAAGAAAAGAAGAGATGTGGAAACCTATCATTTCTAAAGTAAAGAAAAAATTGTCTCCTTGGAAGCATAGACATCTATCCTTTGCGGGTAGAGTTTGCTTGGTAAATTCGGTTCTAAATGCCCTCCCTCTTTTTTTCCTTTCTTTCTTTAAAATTCCTCTTGTGGTTGTGAGTAAGTTAGTGAGGTTACAAAGGGATTTCTTGTGGGGTAGTGTATGTGACAAAAGAAAATTTTCTTGGGTACGGTGGGAAAAATTATGTTTACCTAAAGAGTGTGGTGGTTTGGGAATAAAAGATTTGAATTTGTTTAATGAAGCTATGTTGGGAAAATGGAGATGGGCTATGTTTCATCAAAAAGGCTATTTATGGGTGAGGGTACTAGAAGAGAGATATGGTGGGTGGAGAGGATTGGCAGGGGAGAGTGAAAATAAGGCAGCCTCGTTGTGGTGGAGAGACTTATGGAGAGTGTGTGGAGGAGGGAGTAAAACTAAGTGGTGTGATAAAGGGATGTGCTGGGATATTGGAGATGGGAAGGAGGTGAGGTTCTGGTTAGATACTTGGTTGGAGGAGGAAAGTCTTCAAAACAAATACAGAAGACTGTTCCAAATATCTCTTCAACAAGAAGAAGTGATTGGAAACATGGGGAGTTGGGTTAATAATATATGGAAGTGGGAGTTTAAGTGGAGAAGGGAATTATTTCAGTGGGAAAGAGAACTTACGGATAATTTTTTGTTGCGACTGGAAGGGACAAAACTAAAGAGGGGGGGTACAGATAGATGGTATTGGAGGTTCAACAATGATGGTGTTTATACTGTAAGTTCAGGGTATAGTAATATCCGGAGTTTGCATGTGGAAACTAATAAAAATTCCTTCTGTCAGGCTCTTTGGAAGCTGAAGATCCCACCCACTGTTGTGTGCCTTATCTGGAGATTGTGGCTGAACCGTATTCCTACAAAAGCTAACCTAAAAAAAAGAAATATTGTGCTGGAGGATGGTGTGGGATTATGCTCTTTTTGCTCCCAACAAGAGGAGGATGCTTCTCACTTATTCTTTACATGTAACCTCTCTGCTCAGATCTGGTATCAGTGGTATTCTTGGATGGATATGCAGACAGCAATGCCTTTGAATACTGAAGACATTTTCTGGCAACACGTTATTATTGGGGGGTCAAGACAAGCTGATGTTGTGTGGAAAGTCATCTGGTGTGCTACAATTTGGAGTCTGTGGAATTATAGAAACGCATGTATCTTCAATGGGCTCCAATTTGATAGAGAAAAAATTCTAGACAGAGCATGCTTTCACTCGTGGTCATGGTTGAAGACTTGGGCACCGTTTTTTAACTATTTCAACAAACAGTGGATGGCAAACACAAAAGCTTGTGTTTTGGATTTGATGAAAAGGCATGTGTGAATAATACTTCCTTCGGATGGTGATGTTTTGATCCAAAGCTGGGCACGATGCATGCAGGGAACAGATCAGGAGGTTAGTTATTTGAGTTTGGTCGGTGACTGGGAATCCTAGATAGTGGTGTGGTGCTAGTTGAATGCTTCGATCTATACTTTTGGTAGGTAAGAATACGTCGGGGATGCTGCTTTTTAGTGGTCATCATATAATTATGATTTACAAGGGACCAATGGCAAGTAAAAGTTTACGTGTCTGTTTCATTATTGGTGATCATGGGATTCAACAAGGCATGGCTGTCATTAATACTTGGTGGTCACAATGTCAAGTGGGGCACAGAATATACAGTGGTGTCTTTACGGCATTTATGGAGATGCTGAGGTTCTTTCTTTTTGGTGGATTTTGAGTGTTTTTTTTTTTTTTTTCTTATCATGTGGTTTTTGTTGGCCGGGAAGGTTTTGTATGCATTTTGGTTAATTAGTATTTATACTATCTCTGCAGGTATAAATATAAATTAACCAAGGCTATGGGTTCTTTTTTTATAGTCCTCTCTTGTATATGGGTTGTGGTACCCCTTGTACCATTTCATATATTACCTTGTTCTTTGCCGATCAAAAAAAAAAAAAAATGTTAGACGAGAAACCAGAAAATTAAAGGTGATTGCTCCGTAGAATTTCCCTTATTTATATACAAGAGTTTTAATCAAATTCAATGCTAAATTACTTGAGAGCCATGTACCACAACAAGGAGATGAAATACGGCACAATATTCATTGACTAGCCTAATACAAAAACAGATATTATACTTGGAGAAGTACGAAGCACATCAATAGATATAAAAAGTACTCAACAAATTAATATATTTAATTCGTACAATTAAGAGAAAAATATAAAATAGTAAAAGATAATATTTTATAGTAAACGAGCACAAAAAAGATAGATTAATATTAAAAAGATTTTATTATAATCAGTTGAAATTGTTTATTATATAAAAAAATAATATTTATATATTTATATTTTTATATGACTGTTAAAAAAAGATAATATTTTTATAAAATCATTGAATTGTTTCAGCTTAATTAATACTTTTTAAAAATTCAAAGTTGTATTATATATAGGGATAAAATTTGTTGACACTAGGTGTAAGTTTAAAGACTTACATTAAATATAGACAGTTAATAAATATTAATCTTAATGTCTTAATATATATATATATATATATATATATATATATATATATATATATAACTATTTTTTTCAACAATATTAACAAAAATTAGTATATAGTTTGAACCATTAAATTTATATAGATTTAATAAATATTAAACTTAATAAAAAAAACTGTATATTTATATATAATGAATACAAAATTTAATTATATTTGTATTTCATTCTATATTGTTGATTTAACAAATATAATAGTTAATACTTTTCTGGCTTAACTTATAAAATAAGGAGTTTTTTAATTCTTTCATAAAGCCATAAGAAGTCTTTTTTGCCTAAAACTAACTTAATTTGATCACGTATCTAAGATTTGCTTTCAATTATGCATTATCCTCCTTAAATTGTAGACACTTAATTTTATCTCGGTAAGTAAATATGAAAAAATAAAAAAAATGAAGAAAATAATGTTATTGAATATTTTTTTTATGTTGAACATCAGACGAAAAATTGAATTATATTTATTCTATTTGAGGTATTTATTGTGCTATTAAAAAATTAAGAGAAATATTTATAACTTATGCTTCTAGCTTGTGAACTAAAAGCGACCTTTATCTCGATAAAAATAAAAAAATAAAAAAAATAAAAAAAAAAAAGCCCATAAGTAAATTATCTAGACATGGTAGAAGATTTTTTTTTTTTTTACAATACACATTCTTTTGTTTGATTAGTTTTTAAATTTGTATTTATTTTATATTTTTGTCTAAAGGACAGGTATTTTAGTATTAAAAAAAAAAACAAGTTTTCCCTATATTTTTGTTATAAAATATTAATGGAAAATACAATAATATAAGTTATTTTTATGAGGACATTTTTTTTCCACATATATTTCTCTTCAAAACTATCTTGCTTGAGTCAAGATTGTGTACTAAATATGGGTATATTTCTCAGTAAAGATTTAGTTGGCTCACTATGTTATATGGGATACTACTCCAGTTCTCTCAGACTCAACTCTCATTTTTAATATTAGATAAATATATAGTCATGAATTATATAGATGAACTTGTTAACTTTTTAAAATATTTAATGTTATTTTAATACATACTCCCTCCGTTCCAAAATAATAGTTTGTTAAGTTTGTGACATACTGATTAAGAAACATTCAATTGATATAAGTTTAGACGAAAATACCCATATTTTTTCAACCATCCTTTATCATAAATTATCCTATTATCCACCGATAATAAATACATCATGCTATCAACTAACTTATTTTTATGACAGATGTGTCTCTTTCCAATGCAAGTATTAATTGATCTTCTTAATTATTATGTCTAGGGACATTGTTGGAAAAAATAGCTTAAAAAAGTTAAAAGGATTATTATTTTAGAAAAAAATAAAAAGCTAAAAAAACTATTATTTTGGATCGGAAGAAGTATATAATGGAGTATAAAGAAACAAATTCTACCCATACAAATGCACGGTTTAATTAATAACCAATAAAAGTGTCCCAACACTATAGTCAACAAAAGATTTAAATCCCAAGCTTTTTAACATAATGCCATGGCATTGGATTTGATAAATTAACTAATCCGAACCCCAAGAAAAGCACATGAAGGCTTGGTTAAGTAGCTTAGGCATGGAAACAATACAGCAAGCAAGCAATATCTAGTTTGAATAATGTAGAGACAAAGCATGGAAACAAAAAGTAGAGCAAGGATTGCGACCCTGCAATAAGGCACTTTACTTTAACAAAGTTCATCACTTTCCTTGGAAATCTCTATGATGAGGGAAAGTTTGTGCATGTGCATGGGTAAAGGTGAAAATAATCCGGCAACCAACGAGAGAGACAGACAGCTGGTTAGTGATTGTTATTCTTTCCGAGGAGGCACGGGTGCTCCGCTGATTTCTCCGATACAATCACAGTTCCACTTCCCACTCCATTTCTTTCAAGTTTTAATACATACTCCTATCTTATCCTCCTCATTTTTCGTGTCATTTAATTACATGCGTTTATTTCATGGAATATTTATTTATTCTAAAAAATGAGAATTTTTTTTTCGGGTATTTTAAAAATATTGTGTTTGGTTAACTATTAAAATTAGTTTAGAATATTTTTATATTTTCAGGAATAATTAAAACATGTGTTTGGTTGAGTTATTTTTTTCAAAAAATATATATTATAATTACTAAATTATAATGGGTAACATGAAGGAGCATTAAGAGGGCAGCAGGGTAATGGGTAGTAAAGAATGTATATATGGATTTTTTCTGTCACGTGAGAATAAATTTACTCTATCCCTCTGCCGGGAATAAATGTGGAATTATGACTTTTCTGGAAATAAAATATACGCGAGATTAATTATCTTATTACCTCAAAACAAATATGGGATAAATTTTTTCACTCATGTATTCCTGAGAATAAATAAGTAGTACGTGAAAAAAAGCTCCCTTGTTAACTTGATTATCTCTAATCCGATATTCTTCTAAAATAAATCATTTATTTTAAAAGATAAAATAAGTAATTTCGTTATTCACAAGTAATTAATAATTAATATTTATGTACTATATATAAATCAACTATAGATATATGTTAAAATTAATTATTGATTTTTTATCACTACTTGAAATTATTTATACTACTCTTATTTACTCTCTTTTTTATAGAAAATAAATAATTATTGATTTTATTTACTCTTATTTACTCTTATTAATAGTTTAATTTTTATCAAAGCAATTGACTATGGAAGTTAAAAAAACCATCAATAAACATTTTTTAACTATAAAATAGGGGGGGAAAGGAATTTTCATGTTTTCTCAACTCAAGAATGAAACAGTATATACTAAATATTATTTATCAAGTTTTTATTAAATTTTTATATTAAAAATTATTAATAATAAATAAAAGTATTTTTAAGGACCTAAAATGGAGACTTTATGATTGGACTCATTTATCTCCATTTTTTCCATCCGACTGTAGAGATAAATTGATACTTCCTCTGGACTGAAATATAAGAAGAAAAAAACAGAATAATACCTATTAAGAAAATTAGTTAGTATCATTTAATTTTGATAGTCTCAATAAAAAAAATTAACTCATATCCTAGAGTACCCTTGTATTTAATTGCATAGGACAAAAAAAGAGAAGGTTGTTGGAAATAAAACTCTAATTGAATGAAGGGTATTTTAGAGATGCTATCATTAAATAGGAGAAAATTAGTTAAAATTTGCTTATATTTTAGTCCAACACACATGAAATTTTTTTTGCTTATATTTCAGTCCGGAGGGAGTACTTTTTTATGGAAGAAATGGAGATAAACAAGTCCAATCCTAAGGTCTCCTTTCTAGGTTCTTAAAAATACTTTTATTTATTATTAATAATTTTGAAAAATAAAAATTTAATAATAACTTCATAAATAATAGGATAAAATATGTTTTTGGTCTTATACTTTCACTCAAAATTAGTTTTGGTCCCTATACTTTCAAATCGATCATTTTGGTGATCAAACTTTGAAAAACATGTGGATTTAGTCCCTCTACTTTAATAATGTTAGTGCTGATAAATGACTAAATTCACATATTTATCAAAGTTCAAGAATTAAAATGGTCGATTTGAAAGTATAAGGACGAAAATCAATTTTGAATGAAAGTACATAGACTAAAAACATATTTTATCCTAAATAATATTTGTTTATTCAAAATGCTTATTATTTGTTTATTAATAAAAATTTAAAATAATACTATTATTTTAAGTTCAAAGTATCAGTCTCATCAAAAAAAAGTTCAAAGTATCAGTTTATCTCTACAGTCGGATGTTTATGTAACGAGCGACATGCTTATTATGGCATGAGATTGCTGGATTTTATGTTTAACGGAAATTAAACAAGCATATATATAACACACATTAACTAAGTACTAACAAACATGAAAACTGCATCCTTAATTTGAATATTCTTATACCAAAACTTCTAAGCCTGATGTTAATAAAACTTCCCAAAGATCTGTCTCCATTCTCAAGTTAATTCATTTAATTCATAGTGAGCCGATAATATGCTATGACTACACTAGCAGCAAGACTATACCCATATGAAATTTATATGGATATACAACACGTTAGAGACGAATAAGATTATGAAAACTCAAAATTTGGAAGTCAATAAATGTATATACGTCATCTTAATTAATTTCATGCACCTTGATGACCCTTCTTTCTAATTTCCAACTATTAATCATGCAACAATGTGAACGGTGAAGTTCCGGAGCAGAGAGCCATATTGGTATGCCTTGGTGCAAGAGCTGGAATAATCGCAGTTGGCACCCAAGTATTGCATGCATCATAAGCACTACCCTTAACAGCATCACCAGATGTTGGCTGCGAAAGATAACACAAGTTCCTTGCATGATAAGGATCAGCAGAGCTGAACACATTTTCGTAACCAAGCATCTTCACATCATTATCCGCAAAACCATTGCCTCTATTATTTTGATTAACAACATCATCTGCAATATTGAACGTAGAAGTAGCCATGGGAATCGTGTAACCATCATCCCCATCACCATAAATGACAGAGTTAGATCCAGAGCTATTATTATTATTATTATTAATATTGATGGAAGCAGCAGAATCGATGGTCATGACATTGGAGTGAAGAAAATTGTGAGTATTGCCTAGTTGGAGTTGATGAATATCTTGTTGAAAGTTATGAGGAACATCAGAACCTTGTTCTTGCTTGCGCCAAAACTTTTGTCCATAGGTGTAATTCAAGTGGCTATAAAGCTGAGGTTGGTGAGATGCAAGAGAATGAGAAGCTCCAAAAATATTGATGTTAGAATCCACGTGAGGGGTCTGAGGATCCATGATGGTGAGGTCAACCTTTTCAACATCTTTCAAACGTTTGGCACCACCACCAATGGGCAAAGTGTTGCTCTCAAGTATGCTTCTAACGTCGTATCTGTTCATGTCGAAGTTTGTAACTGCTTTCAGTCCTCGGAATTTGATGGCTGCAATGTCATATGCCTCTGCTGCCTCTTCTTGAGTGCCTGCAAAATTAATCAATGTAGCACAGTTTGGCTCTTTAATTCTTCAGAAAACATACACATGCATGCATGCAGTACAAATTACTTGTAAGAGTGATGATACATGAACACTTTACTGTTTTAAACATCCTAACAACATCTCTTATTTTTCTTTATCTCTTTTTTTCTATCACATCATAAATTCTATCATACCTATATTTTTCTTTTTTTTCCTCTCTTGCACTAGGTGTTGCATAGTATCGTGGGTGTATACTAAACAATTTTCTACTTGTAAATGCACCATATAGTACCTTGAGAACTATTCATATTCTTAAATTTAACATGATTTTTTGCCCCCAAAGTTATATATCATCATTCATTACTAAAGCATTTAGGTATGACTAAAATAATTAACACTGACCTAGTCCAATATTTCCCCTTGTACAAACTGTTAAAGCTAAATACTGATGTTTTTTTTTTGTCTGATTGTTAGCTAAGGAACTGATACTATTCCACCATATATGTGATATTGAAAAGAAAAAAAACGCTCCAGAAAGAAATTATATATTGTAAAAGTGTATAATTCATGCATATAAATGCTCCAAAAAAACGAGTCTTCCTTACTGAAAGTTCCCAAGTAGAGATCTTTGTTGCCTGCTACTCTTCCAATCCTAGCTTGCCATCTACCATGTTGGTGATGCCTGTGGAACCATATCATTTAAATAATATGAAAGAAACTAATATTTGGTATGCAGCATTATATCAAGTCTTCCCATTTTCAGTTCCAAACGGGTGCATATGATTATATATATGTGCTGTGTGCATAATTTCAATGTTGAATACAAGGCTAATATACACAACATAGCGAGAGACAAGAAATATTTATATATTCAATGGTAAGTAACGTACACGAATGTACATATTCATTGGCAATGGTAAGTCAACTGTACCTCGTTACTCCTCGATAAATGGATGCACCGCGAGAAAAGCCACTACTCTTCCTGCCTCAACATAATTTATATTTATATATGAATTATTATATGTACAATCAAATTAATATATATCCATATCTTTACTTAATTAATATCAAGCTTATTATATGTGCAGATTAGTAATGACATTTGTAAAATATATATACCTTCTCAGTGATGCGACGTACTCTTGCCTTGCCATGTTCTTCATTTCTTCTAATTCTTTTACATAGTGGGTAATCTATAATTCATTGAATATTGACGAAGACACAAAGTATCCAATGTTAGAAGCACCAGAATAAGTAATCACGGGCATAGTTTGTATATTTTTAAGATAAATAATAGATTATTTTCTTTTGTGAACGGACACAACGTGAAATGAGGAACGTTTTTGGTAGCATCGGGACGAAATAAGTATGCAATGGGATTAAAATGGGTGTGTGAATTTAGGTGGCAATCTGCGGTGTTAATAAGTATTGTAATTATTAAAAATTTAATGAATTAGATAGTCTTGAAACACAAGCACATGAATATTACTAACAAATAATTAACTTATAAATTTATCATAATCATAATATATACAATCAATATATACAATATGTGCCCAGCATTGTTGCTTGTTATTTCTAATGCCAACATTGGAATTATGTAATGCAACACTTGATTCACTGATAATAAGCATGGGAGAGAGAATATGGAACTTACATGAAAATTTGTTGTTGCTGTCGTTCCCCAGTATTTCAGTGCCGCTAAATCATACGCTCTAGCTGCTTTTTCTTCTTTATCATAACCTCCTGCAAATATACAAGGAATGGTAGGTATTAAAAACCAATCTTTTAATATAAAAATACACATGATATTAGTATTATGAGAAAGAAATTGTGTCTATTTCTTTGTTTAATAAACATTCACAATGTCATTTATTTAATGTCAATGAAAATAGCTAGAAGACATCATATTTTTTCTCTTTTATTCAATGATTCATTCCCTGAATAAATTTTAATAATCTTTTGTATGGAAAAAAGTTGTCCCTAAAACAAAAACAACAATATAAAAGCCTTGTGAAGATCAAAACAAAAACAGAACGTATACTACTACTAATTAATTAATTAAAAAGACGAAATATGCCCCTTTTTTGTACTCACCCAAGTAAACTGCAAAAACAAAAGTGTTGACGAAGGCGATACCCCATTGAAGAGAGATCAGGGACACAATAAAAAATTAAACACAAGTTAATACTCACTAATGAATCTTAAATATTAAAAAAAAATAGAAGATATATATATAGAGAGAGAGGATTGAACAAAAAAATCTTGACAATGTAGCAGAAAATTAATTAATTTAATGGCACCTTGCTTTCCTTTGCGAGTTTGCCCCTCTCTTCTACTACTGTTGTCCCACAGGTGAGCCTCATATCTACCCGTCCATCTATGCCTTCAAAATCAACAAACCCTAAATCCATCATTTCACATTATATAAACAGAAGAATGACAACTAAAATTGACTAAGTAAAAAAAACACTTAAGCAGCATCATAAATCATAAATTAAAAACATTTGCAAGCACTTATAAATAAATATGTTTAGAAATTAACTAACTGAAAATCAAACCTGGTTACACCACGGTATATGGAAGTCCTCTGTCCAAATGTGTCAGCAGATTTTCTAGGAACAGTGTCAACATTAACAACTTCGCTTTGGTTAGTATCAAGTGTTACCGTGGAGGGTTGTTGCTTACTCTCCGAAGAGGAACTCTCTCCATCTGCTGTTAGAAGGGGCAACGCTACTGTGCCTGACTGTGACACTCTAGTGCTCATGGAAAGCGATGTGTTTGCAGCATCTGACTGTGACGTTTGGTTCCTCAGCCATGTCTTTATCATGGACAACCCAATAGAGTTGGTGTTTTTTGGACTACAGCCACCGCCGGTTGTCGGTTTTTCCAAGAGAAAGTTTTCGAGTTTCGGGTGCTGTTGGTTGTTGTCCATATTTTGGTTACTGGTGCATGAAGTTCCCAAACCCTTTGTGTTCCAATAATCTATAAAAAGTAAAAGAAAAAAGAAAAAAAATGTGTATCATTGATTTAGTGAGATTATTGAGAAACTTTATTTATACAAGTATTTCTTCTACCCAAAACATGAAGAATAAAGTTCAAATAGAAAACAAAAACGGGACATGTAATTCTATATACACTTTATTTTAATATTAGTTTAGTGATTGTGACGATGTAGTGTGTGTTTGTGAAAGCGTTAAAGGCAACACAACAGAGAAGCAACACCCAGGTAAAGCATGAATTATGATTTTGTGGAGGAAGGAATAAAACCTAGAGTAGTTATATGATGAGTATTGTTTCTGTTGAGTGCTTCTACTAAGCCAAATGAAGTGAGATCAAAGCATTCCATGGCTGAGATTTCGTGAGAGTTGAAGCCAATGAGAGGGGTCACCGTTTGAGAGTGGTCTTCATCATTAACAGGTTGTGATGGAAGTTCTTGAGGGGAGAGAGAGAAATCCAACCAGTTCATTGACGTCATTTATGATCTATGATTCTTATGATGAAAGATAGTATCACTAAGCTTTCAAGTTAATGTGTGAAAATGTGTGGAGTATATTGGAAAGTAGTAGGATGCATGTCCAAGTGCGGCTAGTGTGAGAAAAGGATATGGCTTCCCCCATAAGATTTGTGTGAAAGAAGAAGAAAGGTCAAATTTCTCGAGAGAACAAAATTTGAGAATCGCTTTCTTGTAGTTGTAGAGAAGGGAAAGCATTTATTGTGCACAAACTTTTATATTTTCTCTTTCTTCAATTCTTCTTGCCTATATGCATCTACATAAACATAATAAATTAATGGGACGCGTCTTATTCTATGGCACTTTGGGATCTTAGAATCGGAAATTGCTTCAACCTTCAAGATTTGAGAAGGTCTATAGGAACTTAACACCGTATTTTATGAAAAGAAAAAAAAAATACAGTATATCGCAGTCTAAACACCATGTTTGATCATACTGTATACATAAAATTAAGGCGCTCTTGGTTTTCAAAAAATTGGAAGGCGCTTTTAATAGTAACACAAAATGTCAAATCTCTCAATTTTGTATGTTGCTTGATTGTTTGTTTTAGAAGATTTTTGGAAGAAAAAAAAACAACTTTGATGATTATCCACTATGCTACATTTTTCAAAGTTAAAATTACAATGTATTTTAAATTAGGCTAATTCTAACCAATGCCATAAAGACATAAGCTAGGTTAATAAATAAAAAATAAAAAATTAGTATTAAAAAATGTTATTAATACGTACACATTTATTATGATTTTCAATGTATTCTCAATATAAATTCCAATAAAACTTTTTTATTTTGAATTCCTTAATCATATCCAAGGAACTGGTCAACAAAATCCTTTAAATTAAATCAAGAATGTAAACATGTTCATTTATGCATTTTAAAGTTCTCTCCATTGTGATAGTAAATAGGAACCCCTTAGCCCAGGCAATTCAGAAAAGAAAAAAAAAAAAAAAAAAAAAAAAGGAACCCCTTAAATCCTTAATTAATGAAAGCGATAACTTATCAAAAAAAAAAAACTAATGAAGGCAATATAGACTACAAGTAGAAATCAATATAATCTATATTAAAGAAATAATATACGGCCTGTTAATTTTTTAATTAACATTAAAAAAGTTTAAAACTTTATTCTGAAGTTATTATTTTGGTTTATAAAAAATTAAAAATAATTAGTATACATTTATAAACATATATTTTAATTAAAAGTTGTGAACAAATAACTACTTCTATAAAATAAAATATATGCACATGAAAAGAAAAATCAAAGGCACATGTGAAATGAGTCAATGAGTGTAGGTTTGTTGACAACATATGTTACGTTTGGAAAAAGACTTGGGTTTGATTCATTCAAAATACATCTTAGAGAAGGGACGAAGAACTTTAAGTATAGTAACTAATTAAGTGTGAATAGAGGATAATAAATTGAGAACACAAAGAAGAACAATGTTTCATTAAAAAGAGAGACATAGAACATCATTAAAGACAGAGAAAATAAAGAGGAAAAACATCATACCGAAACAACATTGGGAGAAAGTGATAATGACATCAACAAAGGGAGAGAATGGCCTCGAGAGAGGGAAGGAAGAAGCATTTTGAAGCGATCAAGACATCTTTGGTGTTGTCAAGACAAAGAATTGAGGGTTGGAACAAGAATGAAATATGAGCACATATATGAAATGAGGTAATTTATACTGAACTTTCTATATCTATTCCATCAAAATCAATATAGAAAGTATTTTTTAGACCAGTCATAGTGCAACCAATCTAGAAAGTTTTATTAGAAATTTTAAAAGTCATAGAAAGTGTGTTAACATTTTAAATTGTTTACTAAAGAACCAATATAGAATGTTCATTTTAATATTATAAAAATTGTCAATGACTTTCTATAAATCAATGTAAATTGCCGATGTAAAAAACATTTTTTTTGTATTAATGCCACATATATTTTACTTATTTGTTTAAATTAATTACGCATATTTTTCTTATAATTTAAAATAATTTCCTTTTGATTTTTTTAAAATTTTACTTACATTAAAAAAATTCCTACAGTTTGCCCAATACTTCTCGGTATAATTTCAAAATTGATGCTTTGAAATTCATTTGAATAAGAACTTACATAGAATAAATTAAACATGTGGTTTGAATACATGCATGCCTACACGGGAAGAAATTATTCTATGATCCAGAATTATTACGTCAGCTGTAATCCTCACCAATCACCGTATGACATGTGTTGTGGAGAGATACATAATGTAAGGGTTAACAATGCTTGCTGTTATGGAATATATATACGCAGAATAAAAAATTTAAAAGAAGAAACAGAATCCAAAACGTGATCATCAGAAATTTAAAAATAATGAATTTAAACGCAAGTGCTTTCCTAATACTGACATACTGTACTGAATCGTCTCTATTGTTTTACGGGCTTTTTGATTAAATAGACTATCATAAACTGACTTGATCTACAGGTTAAACATACTGTGTACTGACCCAAACTTAAACATACTGTGTAATAATTACTTTCCTAATATTGTCCGGCCAGGTTAAACATTAGTGGTGTTCACGGGTACGGATAATCAGTGAACCCAACTCAATCCAATTAATTTGATTTGGATTTTTTTAAGGTTCAGGTCAAATCCGACCCAACCCGACCCGTTCAAATCCATTAGTGTATGGGTCGGATGACGGATTCTGCATTTTGAACATGTGACCCGACCCGTAGCATAAAATTAAATTTATTATATATATTATTAAATTAAGAAATACATAAAATCATAATTTTTTTACTAATTTTTAACCACACAAGAATTATATTTCTTTTTTTTAATTGTTGTTTTTATTTTTTGTCTTAATTTTATTTATGTTTTCTATGCTAATATAATAGTTTATTTCTATCTAAAATAAAATATTGTATTAACATTGAAACCATTCATTTTATTAATCGAATATTGTCACAATTTGATCTCTTTGGAGGGTATGTAGTCATTATATATTTGCAAAGCTCTAGACAAAAATAAATTGTTGTTCTAAAAAATTCTAATTTTTTACAAAATAAAAAATATTTTTAAAATTTTTCAGACCCAATTAACTCAATCCAACCCAACCCGTTTGTGAATGAGTTTGTTCGATTTGGATTTCACAATAAAATTGTATAAATCCGACCCAATCCAACCCAACCCGCAAAATTTTGATCGCGCGGGTTGAATAACGGATTTAGCCAAACCCAACCCAATCCGACCCTTGAACACCCCTACTAAACATACTTGCATGCATGTTTCGCCAGTTACATGGGCTGATTGATCAAAAGGGAAATTAATTTTATTATAAATAAATTATTAAAATAAAGCTCTTTTGAAATATTTTATCAAACTAGCACAGTTAACGTCGGAAAATTTTAATTTGGCTATAATTTTCAGTTCTACGTCAATTTTTTTTAAAATATAATAAATTTCAATTTATTAATAACACTGCAATGTCATGTAGCATTTTCTAAATAATTTATCTTAAACTGGTCCCAAAAAAAAAACTGTTTTACACGTGACATGCTATAGTTTGGTGACCATCGATCGATGGCTGTGTTAACCTCTGGAATTGAGATAAAATCCCGAACTACTTAATTTATGTACCACATTGAACACTGTGATAATATGGAGTCACAGATAGAATGCATGCAGAAATAATACTAGTACAGTATCTGAATTCTGACAAGCTAATAATGTGAGAAAAAACCCACACGCAGGTCCTCCTCTCCGCAGGCCACACCCATGGATATTCAATTCATTGAAACGCTATTGAACATTAGTCATCTCATGTCAGACCCTCTGCTATTCAATTTCTCTGCAACGATCAAACACCCATAACTTTCTCAGATTCCCATCCATCCATATACACACATACTCCCTCCCTACTGAAATATAAAAAAAATATATATATTCACATTCTCTAAAAAAATTAATTAGCATCATTTAATTTTAATATTCTCAATAAAATAATTAACACACTTCTTAAAGTATTCCTTGCATTTAATTACATAGGACAAAAAAATAGAAGGTTGTTGGAAACAAAATTTTAATTAAATGAAGAGTATTTTAGAGATGGTATCATTAAATAGGAGATAGTTAGTTAAAATTTACTTATATTTTAGTCCAACACACATGCAATTTTTGTTGCTTATATTTCAGTCCGGAGGGAGTACTATTTAACTATGGGTCTTGTTAATCAGTGTCCTTAGGACACTGGTTAAGGAGTTAAAATGAGAAAGTATTTATTATGCAGATCACAGGAGAACGCAAAAAAATCATGGGCACCGCAATTTTACATTTCCCAATAAAAAAAAATTCTTTTAGTTCTTTAACCAGTGCCTTAAGGGCACTGGTTAGTATTTGCCTTTAACTATTTATTGTCTATTTAACTATTATTGAGAAGTGCTAGCAATACACTCTTTAACACACTATTTCCAACATATATTCTATCATTAATTGAAATTTATTTAAAACTACAAAATCAAGAGAAAGAGAATTATTAAATAACAAGTGAGAACTATAAAAATTTATAATTTTTAATAAATTTTAACTGATCATAAAGAGTATGTGTTTAAAAAAGTGTGATGCTAGCATTACTATTATCTGGTAGTCTTAATCACCCATCTGCTCCCCCGCTAGAAACGAGACTCTCTATTTCTATATGAAACTGACACTACATTTGTTACGCATGAAAATAGAGAGAAGAGAAAGGAAAAGAAAGATAAGAAGAGAAAGATATATGTTCCTTTGTTTGGTTTCAGTAAAAAAGGGGATGGAAAGAATGTTTCATGGTGGGTCCCATCAAAAATCTCTTTCCGCCCAGATTGAGAAGAAAACGGAAGAGAGGGTTTACATATACTGTAAAAAGACATAATTATCCTTCACCACATGTGCAGCTTTGGAGAAAACATATTTAGTTTAGCATCGGTGATTCATGAAGCATGCATCTACAATTTTGCATTTGTTCCTCAAAATGTTTTTACTCACGTCAACATTTTTGTAGATTATGGTTAAGTAAAATTCATTTTGAAAAATGAATATTTATTTAAAAAATAATTTAAACATGATAAATTATTTGAATAATGTTAATAAAAAATACTTTAGAATTATTTAAAAGAATGACTTTTTAATTTATTTAACATTATTAAAATAATAATATAATAATAATAAGTTAAAAGAATTTTTTAATATTTTATTTTTTTATTATATCTCATTTTATTTAAGGGTATTTGTGTCATTTTATAATATGCATTTTTCTTTCCTCTCACCTTTTTTTTAATCAAACAAGAGAAGAAAAAATATTCATCTTTCTTTCCTACTAAACAACTAAAAAATCATCTCACTTTCTTCTCTTTTTCTTTCCTTTTATTTTCTTTCATTCTACTTTCTTTTCTTTCATTTTCCTTTCTCAACCTCACATAGTGTGAAAGATACTTCTTTTTCTTTCTTCTGCAGACAAACAATAATTAATTCATGCAATGCAACGACCGACACCTTTTAAAAAACAAAAAAAAATGCTATTCTCGTTCACCTTTTTCTGCCAACTATGGTTATATATATGCTTGTGAATTTAGAGGATAAACTAAAAATAAGAATTTGTTTTATATTTGATATACATTTACATTATTTTCTTTATAAAAAAAATATACATCTACATTATTATTATTATTATTTAGAAAGGATTAATATTTAAAAATATCTGTTATAATGATATTTAATACTTTTTAAGATATTTTTTATAATTATTTTAAAAATTTTGTGTCAACATATTAAGCAAAATAACATCATAACAAGTACTTTATAATGTCTATAAAAATTAAAATTAATTTATATACTATTTTGATTTTATACTTTTTTTTATTAACTTTATAAGTTATATATATCTTAATTACATCGCATATTATTTATTCTTTTTGAATCTTTACTATATATTTTTATTTATCGTATAGTCGACTAGTCATGTCATATTTATATCTTCCACATGAGATTTTATTTTTACTTTTTAAATAACAAACATTTATTTGTAAGAAAAGTCCTGTAAAAGAAATCAAAATATTACACGATACGTCTTGATAACAAGAATTTATAATAATATTTATAGAAAACTTGTAAAATAAAATCACCCGATATACAAAATATAGCAAAAAGCTATAACCCTTTTTTAGTTCACGAAAATACATAAGGGTTGGCTTAGGTCACTCTTGCCCCTTAATTAGTTTCGATTGGGGAATTTGTTTTGATATGTCAAAAAGTTTCACATCGCTTAGGAATTGAGATGAATAATAATTTATAAAAAAATTTACATTGTTTAAGAATCGAGTGAGATCAATAATAGTTTATAAACACTTTCCTTTCTTAACCCTCTGAAGCAACTTTTAAAACCAAATCTATAATAGTCTACTAAACGACAAAATAGACAATATCTCGAATGTAGTGACATATATCAACAGACTTGAAGTCAAAACAAATATATAAATTTAATTGCATTGAACTATGTTATTTGCTTATGTTGATATAATTATTTGGCTTAAATGCAATTTTAGTCCCCCTATTTTATACAATTCGCAATTTTAGTCCTCCTATTTTAAAATAGAGACATTTAGTTCCACTATTTTGCACAATCCGCAAATTTAGTCCCCATATTTTGAAATAAAGACATTTAGTCCACAGTTTTGTAAAAATCATGATTTTTCGTCATTTCGTCAAATTAGAAGTGTTATCATTAAGAGATTAACGTTGACTACAACGTAACATGTGCAAGCTTTAGTGATTTGAAACTATTACTATTTTAAAATAAACTATTAAGACTTGTGATTTTTATATTAAGGCTCACGACTATCCCTATCCATTAAAATAAATGATTTTACATTTTTTTAAAATATATTTGGATTAAATACAATTTTTGTCCCTTTATTTTAAAATAGAAATATTTAGTCCCTAATTTTTGTAAAATATGTATTTTTGGTCCCCTTATTTAAAAATAAAGACATTTAGTCCCCCAAATTTATAATTTTGGTCCTTCCATTAAATTGAAAATGTTGACCATTAAGAAATTAATGTTAACCTTAACGTGATCCAAATATAGTAAGGTGACATGAGATTATTGTTTATTTTTTTAATTTTTTTAAATACTGAGTAGAATAATTGACGAAAAATATATTTTAAAAAAGGTAAAATAATTTATTTTAATTGCTAGGGGTTGTGAGCTACCTAATATGAAAATCACAAGTCTTAATAATTTGTTTTAAAGGGTTAATTAAGTTTTTAGTTCTTAAACTTTTAAAAAATTCAGTTTTTAGTCCCTGAACAAAAGTTTGACTGGTCAAGGTCCTTCAACTTTTTAAAAATTTGGTTTTTAGTCATTGAACAAAAGTTTGACCGGTCAAGGTCCCTAAACTTTTTTAAAAATTTGATTTTTAGTCACTGGACAAAAGTTTGAACCTTATTGTTTTTAATTATTTAATGGGATTTGAGGGACTAAAAACTGAATTTTAAAAAGTTTAAGGATTTTGACCGGTCAAAATTTTGTTAAAGGACTAAAAATCAAATTTTTAAAAAGTTGAAGACCTTGACTAGTCAAACTTTTATTCAAGGACTAAAAATCGAATTTTGAAAAAATTTAGGAGACTAAAAACTTAATTAGCCATATTTTAAACTAGTTCCACGTCACTAAAACACATCTCTTAGCGGTCAACACTTTTAATTTGACGGAAGGACGACAAAACTGTGAGACTAAATGTTTCTATTTCAAAATATGGAGATTAAAATTGTGGATTGTGCAAAATAGAGGAACTAAATGTCTATATTTAAAATATGATAACTAAAATTACAGATTGTGTAAAATAGGAGAACTAAAATTACATTTAAACCTAAATAAAATTAGAATATTCTCAAGCGACGGTAAATATTCTTTCTGTGTGTTTTCAGATAATGCTCAGAAGTATAGTACATGGAAGTATGGCTGTGCCGCAAAAATAGAACCAGCCCTGTTTCTACTGGATAATTAAGGGAATGCACATGAACTTCTGGTTAGCATTTTTTCACAGATTGCGGTCTTCCTCTGCTCATGGAAAATTGAGATTATCAACTAGTATATCAAAGGCATCTCGAAAAGTTTCACGAGAAGACTCCCCTCCACCCAAATGATGAGTTGAACAAATCTGATGAGCATGACATGATGGTACAATCTTACTGTCAAGTATATTTATGCTAATGTAGGATCTAATAGATCAATATTGTAGACTTCTGCTTATTAATTTTTTGCCTGTGTTACAGAGTCCTGATAGTATACAACTAAGTGATAAGACTGTAAGAAACAATAACAAGTCTTCCACAGAGTCCACTAAAAAGGGGAAAAGAAAAAATATTTCAGGATTGGCTAAGGTAAGCTCCATTTACTAGCCTTCTTAGTCATGTGGATCTTTTATGCTTCCCCCCAACCATCTTTCGCTGGGAAAAACTCCTCTCCAGTAACTGAAATTTTCCGGTTGGAGAGAGAAAGATTCAAAGAACATGTGGGACCTACATGAAGTTCCAAACCCTCTTTCGCTACCCACCTTGTCTATGTTATAATTTGTGTTTGTGCAAATCCCTTGGAACACATTGTTTGATTTGATTTACCTGTGCAGTGCACGACAAAGGAAGGTGGAATTGATACTGAAGATCTAATTGGTTGCAGAATTAAAGTTTCGTGGCCTATGGATAAGAAGTAAGTTTTAATGATAAATTTTATATGGATAAGTTGCTGAACCAAAATAAATCAGTTTTGGCCATTATTAGGGAGCACATTAAAAAGATATAAAAGCCTTTGAAATAAGCACTTATAGGAAAAGAAAATAAGAAAAAATGAACTAAGCTTCTCTCATAAGTTAATTTATAGAAATTTTCTCATATTAACTTCTCTAAAAACTGAGTTTAACTTATGAGATAAGCATATTTCATTTTTCCTTTTTATTTTCCTCTACTATAAGTGTTTATGGAAAAGTTTTCCAAATATGGCCTTAATTTTAAGCTTTTTGAGCACATTTTTGAAGATGACTTCCCTTGCAAATTCAGCTGCTCCTTTTGGATGCTGCTTTCTTATATTTCTTTGCTTTTCATCATGCATCTGTTTGCAATAATTTATGTTACATTCTATGTAGTTCTTCATCTGTCGTTCTTCTAAAATTATTATTTTATTCTCTTGCCTTAGAATTTCTAATTGAAGTTTGGGGTTCAGGTGTTTTAGGGTCAGGGGTCTAGGGTCTGGGGTTTGGGATTTATGATTTAGACCTCTTCATTTCTTAGAGTATTATGATATTATTTTTAATATTGAAAAATATTTTTTTAATTTACCACTTACATATTTTCAACCTAGAAATTTTCTACCTTGAAATGTTTCTTATTTTTTTCATTTAATTTTTATCATTAAAATTTATAAATCTAATTATTTTCTTGATTTTATATTTCAAAAGATTTTTCTGACTTCCTTTTTATCTCTTTTTTAATGTTAGTTCTTCCAAAACAAAACAATGAGGATTGAGAAGCAAATTTGAGCATTGAGAGACAGAGGTAAGTAACTTTAGTCTCTTATTATCCCTTGTATTTGTTTTGTTCTCCTCTTTCAATATAACCTTAATTTCCTGGCAATCTAATGTAAAACTTGATATTAAATGGAATGAAGTTATAATCCTTGACGGCACGCGACACCTTCACACTACCATTGAACAACGCGTAACATTTTATCTCTTTTTTCTTCAATTTAAAGAATAATATAAAACCTGATATTAAATGGAAAGAAGTTAATCTTTGACGGCACGCGACACCTTCACACTACCATTGGCAGGGATGGCAAAGCGGGCCGGGCCCGCCAGCCCACTACAAAATAGGCGGGGCGGGTTGGGATTTTTGGCCCGCTTAGGCCCGACCCGCCTGACCCGCCAACCCGCCGGGCCAGAGGTGGGGCGGGGCGGGGCGGGCCGGCCCGCCAGCCCCCTTTTTTTTTTTTAAATTAATATATATAAAATAATATAAGTTATTAGGGACTATTAATATTTTGTGATGTATTTTTAAAAGACTATTAGTTTGTGGTAAGCATTTTTAAGATGTTATTCATGATGATATTGAACCTGTGGTGTTAAAAGACTATTAGTTTGTGATTTATTGAAGAAAATGAAACAATATTACAATTATTTTTAATTATGTTCACACTTCACAGTAACACAAATAATCTCTATTGTCCTCTTATGATACAAGTGATACAAGATCATTTTATTTATATCTTATTTACAATAATTTAAAAAAAAAAAAAAAAAAACTGGCGGGCCAGGACCAGCAGCCCGCCGCAGCTAGGCGGGCCAGTCCGGCCCGGCCCGTTTTCGGCGGGCCGGGCCTAAACGGGCCGGACTGGCCCGTTTTGCCAACCCTCAGCGCGTAACATCATTTATCTCTTTTTTCTTCAAATTTAAAGAATAAATTGTTAGATTAGTATAAATAGCACAACGTGTAACGACTATTCATGTTTTTTTTTTACTGTAACGATTATCCATGTTGAAATCATTTAAATTGTCATATTAGTTGAATCCAATGTTATTTTTAAGTTACATTTATTATTTGTAATTCTAATAAAACTATTTTTTTGTTTACTTTTGTTTTAAAACATAATATTTTTCTCATTTTCTCAAGATTTTCTTTTATTTATAAAGATTATTTTCTCATTTAATAAAATTTTCTTTTCAAATTTTTTAATATTTTTAAACATTATTTTCATACATCTAAATCTTTTTTCAATTATCATCACAATTACTTTTACTGCATTCAACATTTACATTATTTTTTATTCATATTTTTTAAACTTTTATTCTTTTCAAATTTTGCCATATTCTTTTACACATTTAAATCTATTTTTCAACATGATCATTGTTGAACTTTTACTACTCCCAAGATCATTTTAAAATATTTTTAGACTTTTATTCTTTTCAACTTCTTCAATATTTTTACACATTTAATCTTTTTCATATTTTTTAAACTTTTATTCCTTTCAACTTTTGCAATATTCTTAAACATTACTTAAACAGATCTAAATTTATTTTTCAACATGATCATTTTTAAACTTTTACCACTCCCAACTTTTTCATATTTTTCAAGACATTTTTTTTTTCATATTTGTACACTTTTAGTCTTTTTCAATATTTTAAAACATTACCTATACATATTCAATTTTTTTTCTTCTAAATATCTCAATTTCATGAAATTTTTTTTTCCAGCATTTTCATAGTTTTTAAGTCATCAATTTTTAAATTTACATAATTTTAAAACTTTTATTTTTAGGTTTTTCAATATTTTTACACATCATTTTTACATATCGAATTCTTTATGGAAACATAATCAAATTTTAACATATGTTGCATCCAACTTTTTCATAATTTTCAAAACATTACTTTTTTACTATTTAATATTTTTAAACTTTTATTCTTTTAAACCACTTCAATACATTTAAACATTACATTTACACATTTAAATCATTTTTTAAGCATCAACATTTTTTTTAACTTTTATTGCTCTCAACATTTTCATCATTTTCAAGGCATTACTCTTTTAATTTTTTATATATTTAATTTTTTTCAATTTTTTGAATATTTTTAACATTACATTTGCACTTTTAAAACTTTTTTATATTATATTTAAACTTTTATTTCTTTCAACTTTTGTAATATTTTTAAACATTACTTTTACACATTTAAACTTTTTAAATATCTTTATTTTGTAAGTTTTATTGTTTTAAACATTTTTTTTTATTTTTCAAGACTTTTTTTTTTTACTTTTTCACATTTTAAACTTTTATTCTTTTTAAGTTTTTTAATATTTTCAAACATTATTTTTACACAACTTAGTATTATTTCAATTATCATCATAATGGAACTTTTGTTGCATTCATCATTTACATTACCTTTTTTTCAATATTTTATAAACTTTTATTCCTTTTAAATTTTGCAATGTTTTTAAACGTTTTTTTTTACACATATAAGCCTATTTTAAGACATGATCATTTTTTTGAACTTATACTACCCTCAACGTTTTCATATTTTTTAAGACATTCTTTTTATTTTCATATTTTTACACTTTTATTGTTTAAAACTTTTTCAATATTCTTAAATCTTTGACACATTCTAATTTTTTTCTCTCTAAATGCCACTATTTTATGAAATTTTATTATTTTCAACTTTTTCATATTTTCTTAAGTCGTCACTTTTTTACATTTACATATTTTTAAAACTTTTATTCTTTTCAGCTTTTTCAATATTTCTAAATTTTTTAATCTTTTATTTCTTTAAATCGTTTCAATACTTTTACACATTTAAATCATTTTTTATATATTCAATTTTTTTTTTCAATTTTCTAAATAATACTTTTACACATTTAAAGCTTTTTAATGTTTTTTAAACTTTTTTCTTTTCGACTTTTGCTATATTATTAAACATTTCATTTACACATCTAAACTTTTTGAAAATCTTTAATTTGTAAATTCTATTGCTTTCAACATTTTCTTATTTTCAAGACATTTTTTTTTTACTTTTTGCACGATTTTAATCTTTTATTCTTTTAACCTTTTTAAACATTATTTTTACATATCTAAATCTTTTTTCAAATATTATAATAATGGACGCTTTATTGCATTCAAAATTTACATTATGTTTTCTTCATATTTTTTAAACTTTTATTTCTTTCAAATTTTGCAATAATTTTAAACATTACTTTTACACATCTAATTCTATTTTTCAGCATGATAATTTTTAAACTTTTTTATGTAACGGCCCATCTTCGTCACAGATTTGTTATACTAAAACATTTGTTAAATATTATCATATGAAACTACATAGAAAATTTTCACATTTAACACATATATATATGTACCTACTTTCCTACATATAATGTACATCATCACATCATAAAAGTATTAGGTTTGGCTTTACAAAACTTAAATATATATATATATATATATATATATATATATATATATATATATATATATAATACCAAAATAGTCCTCTTGTATAGGACATTCACAACAACCTAAGTATTTATACATATGTCCTAAGTTGGTCCCCATACTATATACATATATATATAAGAACATATCCAAAAAGAGAGATCTCATCCCATCTTCCACATCTACATCCGCTTCAGTCACAAGCGGTCTGAGAACTTGCAACGTCACCACTATTTGCTCCCGTGCCAACCACACGATCATTGCAGTAATACAACACAAATACAAACACAAAATGTAAGGGTAAGCTTAATTATAAAAAAATTATATATATATATATATATATATATATATATATATATATATATATATATATATATATATGTAAAGGTATAAGATTGACTTAAAGGAAAACTAGAATCAATCAATAATAATAAATCAGATAACCTCATACAATAACACACACATCAATCTCATATCCCATTTCATTATGAAATGTCTTGCTGACTCAACTCCATGGAGATTTCTACAACTTTTGGGCGGTCCCCATAGGTCTCATCCCCTACCATGGTCTCACTCTCTGACCATTCAGGGAGTCCCTTGCACTGATCCTGCGGAGGAAGTGTGGATTTAATCGAATATAGACAAGTGTGGGTATTGGCTTACCTCTGTAAGGTTTGCAAAACCTTACATCTATAGGAATTCGCCCACTTGGCTATTCTATAAGCCCATCGTTAGCCACCACGAAAACCTCCGGCACTAGGTTAAGAGCCTACCTAGCACCCTCAACTTATGTGCCTACCCATATGTCATGTCATGTAACAAGCCAAACAACTTTGATTTCCACAAGTTCCCTCTATGTTATAAATTCACCATTTTTCTCAAATCATACTTATGAACCCATCCAGCAGTTCAATAAGCTCAAGTAAGGTATTCTCACACCCTGAATCCTTACTTACAACACAACACTAACTTTAACAAAATGTGAATTTCCTAACATAGTTCTAGAACTTTTTGTGGACATGTCCATCATATCCATACCATAGAAATAATTCAATTTAAAATAAATTTGGAAGCCATTTTATAGTGTAGAAAATGAATTCTCGCTTAAGCGCCACTTTACTCTAGCTTAAGCGAGCATTTCAGAAATTAATTGTCACTTCCAAGGTTCCTCGCTTAAGCTAGGATTTTTCTCGCTTAAGCGCGTCCTCGCTTAAGCTAGGATTTCTGGCGCTTAAGCTAGAACAACTTCCTGACCAAAAATGTTCTCTGACCCCTGTCTCGCTTAAGCGAGAACCACTCTGTTCTTAAGCGAAACTGTAATGACCCGCCTACGTTACATAACTGTTAAAGCTAAGGTTCCTTGATTTCCTTATTTAGTTTAGAAACTCTTCCATTAGTTTACTTATGAAAATATTGTGTGAACTTTTCGCACTTCCAAAAACAATAAATAAAGTTCAAAACTCAAGATACAAATCATGCATTTATAAAACATGACTAAATCCAAACTAAAAGAAAAAATATTTTTAACTACAAACAACTCTTGGAGCTTATACATCAGACAAACCTAAGCTGGTCGTCTCTATACATATAACTATATAGACCAAACAAAGAAAAAAGAGAACACAGCTTCAATCTCATGCTCGCTCCATCTAGCACGCCTCCAAAAAGAGTCCACCTAAAAAGCCATTTGCTCCCTCGAACACGATGTCCGAGATCATCACAGGCACAAACCACACGTGCAACAGTGCAAGGGTAAGCTTACAAAACAAAACTATACATAATAACTGAAAGTATTATACAAAACTTAGTTCAGCAATAAACACCAATAAACAACACCATCAAGGCTCAACCATATCAAACAATTCATACAACATAGTTATATCACCAATTATTAACATGAATCATCAAATCTTATGGATTACATCCAATCAACAAATGTTATAAATCCTCAGTTAACATCAACAACATAAACCATCACCACTCATCATCATGAGCCATAAACATCATAAGTCACATCTGACATCAATTGTCACAATCTCAACATAATACAACCACCAACAACCATCATCATAAGGTGATGTACAACATAAACCACTAGACAACCTTAGTCAACAAGACTGGCTCTACTCCATGGAGTTTCAACATCATATAAGCGATCCCTCATAGGTCTCATCCCCTACCATAGTCTGTATATTCTGACCATTCAAGGAGTCCCTTGAGCTGACCCTACGGAGGAAGTATGGATTTAATCGAATATAGACAAGTGTGGGTATTGACTTACCTCTGTAAGGTTTGCAAAACCTTACATCTATAGGAATTTGCCCACTTGACTATTCTATAGGTCCACCGTTAGCCACCACGAAAACCTCCAGCACTAGGTTGAGAGTCCACCTGGACGCCCTCAACTTACGTGCCTACTTATATGCTTATGCGTGTGCACCATTGTGCACACCTACGCACCAAATGTGCAAATACAACATTTGGAATATTTCGGTGCACCAACTATGTGCACCCACAGTATTCCAGCATCAACACATATTTGGAGTCTTTTACTGTCTAAGATACGGCAACTCTGTATCCGCCATTTCCAATGGCCCGACTTAAGGGTCCAAATATATCTCAACAACATCAACAATCCTCAACCACTACAACAATCCATCCCCTATACGCTAAAATAGTCACTAAATCTCTTGGGAAGTAGTTCTCAACACTCCAACACGCCATTCAGAGTCAAAACATAGGGGTGGTACTTGGGAAGATATCCCACTAGGCGAGATCCCCTAGTCGCTTTAGTGGGCCGAAGTTCTGGCGTGAAACTCACCCTCCCAAGTATACCATTTTTCTATAAAAATCTTCCCAAAGGACATAGCTAACTCCTCTTTAACATATAGGGATGGTTCCACACATAGTTCACATACACATCACATATATCGTCATCTCATCAACATTTCATTTCAATTTCTCAATAATAATACATCCAGCTCATCAAAACATAATTATTACAACAATAATACAACTACCTTACCATAATATAAACACCTCAAAAATAACATAATCATCTTATAATTAAACATACTACCTTTATATAAACATTTTAAAATCATATAAATCAAAAGGGGAAAAGTTTCAAAAGAATATCAATTAACCAAATTCTAGCCCGGCCGCACAAACTTTCATGCTGAGCCAGAACCCCCATGCCCGGCCGCGCAAGCTCTCGTGCTGAGCCAGAACCCTCATGTCCGGCCGCACAAGCTCTCGTGCTGAGCCAGAGCACCCCTGAAGCTAAATATCCATTCTGGCACTCTCATGCCCGGCAGCACAACTTTCGTGTTGGGCCAGAGCACCCATGCCCGGCAGCACAAACTGTCGTGCTGAGCATAAGCTCTCCTAGAAATGAATATCGCTACTGACTCTCTCATGCCCGACAGTGCAAGCTCTATCATGCTGGGCATGAAAAACCTTGGAACTAAAAGTTTCATTCTGACGCCCTCTAGCCCAGCAGCACCAAAATTCATGCTAGGCATGAGCAAAAAGGGCTGCAACTTGCGAAATTCATGGCCCTCAATGGTTTACCCACTCATCCTAACTTTATGTAAAGACTCACCACAAAATCATTCAAACAATTTAAAGCTTCCCTTACCCTACAATTGTGAGATTTCCTTGAGAGGGATTTAAAGAGAGAAACTTTGTGGCTTTTGAGTGATTTTTCCTTAACTTATGCCATGGAATCAACTAGGAAAAACCTAAACCAACATCAAAACAAGCTTGAATCAAGATTTCATCCACCCATCAAAATTTTAACCAAAACCCATTTGAGAACTCCTTGAGAGTGAAGAAGATGAACTTCAAGAAACCAAAGAAGAAGAGAAGTGTTGCCTACCCATTAGGAATCAGTCAAGGAAGCTCTAAGAACACCAAAAATCAAAGCTTTCTGTGAATTCCCACAAAACTCAAGCTCTTGAGAAGAGGAGAAGGAGAAGCTTAGGAAGGAAGAAAAGAGAATGAATGTGAGAAGGGAGGGAGCACGTTTAAACCTTTGGGAATACTTGAAATTTTGCTAATGACACCTATGTTTCCTCTAAGAACACCCTCTTCTCTTATATTTTTTTTTCTTTCTTTCCTATAACTCAAGGAATTCACGTAAAAGTCCTAACCATACATGAAAATCTAACAATAACTTTATGCCATATAACAAAATAATCTATTTATTAAATTCTTTTATACATATCATGAATTTAAATCTAATTTCCTCTTACGATATTTATCAAGAACTTAATGCATTACGAAAAACCACAGTGTTATAGAAACAGGGTTGTAGAACCTCGAAAACATGCTTAAAACTCTTCAATGGCTACCAAATTCATTCCAATTCAAATTTTACATCAAACATAACATATATACATCATTCCACACTCAAAAATAACATTCCAATCATAGAATATACAAATAAATCATTCAATCATATTAAAGCTTTCCTTACCTAAACTTTTTGACTCAAAACCTTGAGGAAGAAGCTAGGGAGGAGACTTGGTGATTCAAGAATGATCTCTACTCGACTTTGACTATGAAATCAACTAGAGGAAACCTAAACCAACATCAAAGTAAGCTCCAAATCAAGATTTCTCTCATCTATTAAAATCTAACCAAAATCCATTTCTCATGCTCTTGAGAGGAGATGAGAAAGAAACTAAGAGATCAAGAAAAGATAGGAATTGAACTTACCAACTAGAAATCAACTAAGGAGGCTCTAGAGAAGAAGAAATCAAACTTTAAGATAGTTTAGAAATTCCACTAACTCGAGAGGAAGAGAGACTTAGAGAGGAAGGAAGAAAAGAGAATGAACAAGATGAGGGAGGGAGCACGTTTAAACATTTGTGATTTGCATGAAATTTTGCTATTTGCCCCCACTCTTCCTCTAAGGACACCCCTTTCTCTTATTTTTCTTTCCTATAACTCACAGAACTCACGTAAAAGTCCTAAAAATCTTACAACACACACTCTAAGTCCAACACCTCATGAAAATCTAACAATAACACTATGGCACAAAACAAAACATCTATTTATTAGTTCTTTTATACATATTAATTTAAATTTAATTTTCTCTTGCATTATTAATTAAACACTTATTCGTACAATTAGGAAAAACTACAACGTTATATTTTACTTCCAACATTTTCATGTTTTTCAAGACATTATTTTTTATTTTTCATATTTGTACACTTTTAGTCTTTTCAACCGTTTCATTATTTTTAAACCTTACTTATACACGATTAAACTTTTTTTTTCTTTCAAAATGTCACTATTTTATGAAATTTTATTTTTTTTCAGCTTTTTCACACTTTTTTAAGTCATCAATTTTTTTCTACTCTTATTGTTTTCAGATTTTTCAATATTTTTAAACAATATTTTTACATATCTAAATTGTTATGAAAAAAAAAAAAAAATTTCACATTTGTTGCATCCGACATTTTCAAATTTTTCGAGACATAACTTTTTTACTCTTTAATATTTTTAAACTTTTATTCTTTTAAATCATTTTGATACTTTTAAACATTTTAAAAAAAAAACTTTTATTGCTTTCAACATTCACATATTTTTCAAATTCATTACTCTTTTAATTTTTCATATATTTAAATTATTTTTCAACTTATTCAAGATTTTTCAACATTACATTACAAATTTAAATTTTTTTCATATTTTTTAAACTTTTATTCCTTTCAACTTTTACAATATTCATAAATATTACTTTTACAAATCTAAACTTTTAAAAAATCTTTATTTTCTAAATTTTATTATTTTAAACATTTTCATATTTTTTCAGACATTATTTTTTTATTTTTACACATTTTTAAAGTTTTTTCTTTTCAACATTTTTAATTTTTTAAACATTACTTTTATACATCAAAATCTTTTTCTTTTTACATTATCATTTTTTAACGTGTACTATTCCCAACATTTTCATATTATTCAAGACATTATTGTTCTTATTTTTCATCTGTTTAAAATATTTCTAACTTTTTTTATTTTTTCTAACTTTTTCATATTTTTTAAAGTCATCTGTATTTTTAAATATTATTTTTACATATCTAAATCTTTATGGAAACATAATATTTTTTTTAATATTTTTTGCATCGAACATTTTCATTTTTCAATACATTACTTTTTTACTATTTATTATTTTTAAACTTTTATTCTTTTAAACCATCTCAATACTTTTATTGCTATCAACATTTACATATTTTTCAATACATTTTTTTTAATTTTTCATATATTTAAATTTTTTATTTTTTATCAACTTTTTCAACTTTTTTTAACATTACGTTTACAAATTTAAAACTGTTTCATAATTTTTAAACTTTTATTTATCTCAATTTTTGCAATATTCATATACATTACTTTTACACATAAACATTTTAAAGATCTTTATTTTGTAAAATTTACTGCTTTCAACATTTTCATATTTTTTAAGACATTATTTTTCATACTTTTTCTCATATTAAACTTTTAAAACTTTTAAATATTATTTAAAACTTTTATTTTCTACTTTAATTATTTTTCACATATTAAACTTTTTTTTCAACGTCACTATTTTATGATTTTCATCTTTTTCATATTTTTTAAAGTCATCATTCTTTTCAACTTTTTCAATTTTTTTAAACATTTATATATTTTCCTAACATTATTCTTTTCAACTTTACCAATATTTTTAATCATTATTTTTACATATCTAAATCTTTATGGAAAGATCATCATTTTTAAACATTTGTTGCATGCATTCATATCTAAATCTTTATTGCTTTCAACCTTTCCATATTTGTCAATTCATTACTTTTTTAATTTTTCATATGTTTAAACTTTTATTTTTTTTTCATCTTTTTCAATATTTTTCCACATTACTTTTATGAATTTAAAACTTTTTCATATTTTTTAAACTTTTATCCCTTTCAACTTTTGCAATATTCTTAAACATTACTTTTACACAACTAAACTTTTTAAATATCTTTAATTTTATAAATTTTATTATTTTCAACATTTTCATATTTTTCAAGACATTATTTTTTCTTCTTTTTAACATTTTAAACATTATTTTTAAACATTTTATCACTCCCAATATGTTCATATTTATCAAGACATTATTATTTTTAATTTTCATATTTTTAAACTTTTATTCTTTTCAACATTTTTATTTATTTATATTAAATCTTACTTATAGGCATTTAATTTTTTTTTACTAAACGTCACTATTTTATGAACTTTTTTAAGTCTTCACTTTTTTACATTTACATATTTTTAAAACTTTTATTCTTTTCAGCTTTTTTCAATATTTTTAATCTTTATTGTTTATATATCTAAACCTTTATGGAAACATCCACATATTTGAACATTTGTTGCATCTAACGTTTCCTCTTTTTTTTTTTCAAGACATTACATTTTTAATTTTATTCATTTAAATAGTTTCAATACTTTTACGCATTTCAATAATTTTTTAATCTTAAATTGTTTTTTTAAATTTTTTGCTCTCAACTACACTTTTAATTTTTCATATATTCAATTTTTTTTTCAATTTTTCAATATTTTAAAACATTACTTTTACACATTTAAAACTTTTTAATGTTTTTTAAACTTTTATTCTTTTCGACTTTTGCTATATTATTAAACATTTCGTTTACACATCCTAACTTTTTGAATATCTTTAATTTATAAATTCTATTGCTTTCAACATTTTCTTATTTTCAAGATTTTTTTTACTTTCTGGACGATTTTAATATTTTATTATTTAAACCTTTTTAAACATTATTTTTACATATGTAAATCTTTTTTCAAATGGAACTTTTATTGCATTCACCATTTACATTTTTTTTTTCATATTATTAAACCTTACTTTTACACATCTAATTCTATTTTTCAACATGATAATTTTTAAACTTTTTTCACTCCCAACATTTAAATGTTTTTCAAGACATTTTTTTTATTTTTCATATTTGTACACTTTTAGTCTTTTCAACCTTTTCAATATTTTTATACCTTTCTTATATACGTTTAAACCTTCTTTTTTTTTTTTCATAATGTCACTATTTTATAAACTTTTATTTTTTCAGCTTTTTCATTTTTTTTAAGTCATCAATTTTTTACATTTATTTAATTTTAAAACTCTTATTGTTTTCAGGTTTTTCAATATTTTTAAACATTATTTTTACATATTTAAATCTTTATGAAAAAAAAAGAATAAATTTTAACATTGTTGCATCCAACATTTTCAAAATTTTCAAAACATAACTTTTTTACTATTCAATATTTTTAAACTTTTATTCTTTTAAACCATTTCAATACTTTTAAACGTTTAAATTATTTTTTAAACATCATTTTTTTAACTTTTATTGCTATCAACATTTACATAATTTTCAATACATTTTTTTAATATTTCATATATTTAAAAAAAATTCAACTCTATCAATTATTTTTTAACATTACATTTACGAATTTAAAACTGTTTCATAATTTTTAAACTTTTATTCCTCTCAATTTTTGCAATATTCATATACATTACTTTTACACATAAATATTTTGAAGATCTTTATTTTTGTAAAATTTATTATTTTCAACATTTTCATATTTTTCAAGACATTATTTTTCTTACTTTTTCACATATTAAACTTTTATTCTTTAAAACTTTTTAAATATTTTTAAACATTGTTTTTATGCAACTAAATGTTGTTTCAAATATCAACATATTGGACCTTTTGTTGCATTTGTTTTCATGTTTTTTAAATATTATTTCAACTTCATCGTTTTTGAACTTTTACTACTCCCATCATTTTCATATGTTTACACTTCTATTTTTTTCAATATTTTTAAACCTTAATATTTTAAAACATTTATATATTTTCCAAACATTATTTTTTTCAACTTTATCAACATTTTTAAACATTATTTTTACATATCTAAATCTTTATGGAAAGATCATCATTTTTGAACATTTTTAAAATTTTGTTGCATGCAACATTTTCATATTTTTCAATACATTAGTTTTTTTACTAGTTAATATTTTTAAAATTTTATTGTTTTAAATCATTTTAATATTTTTTTTAACTTTTATTGCTTTCAGCATTTCCTTATTTGTCAATTCATTACTCTTTTATTTTTCAATACTTTTATAAATTTAAAACTTTTTCATATTTTTTGAACTCTTATTCCTTTCAACTTTTGCATTATTCTTAAACATTACTTTTACACCTAAACTTTTTAAATATCTCTAATTTTATTATTTTCAAGACATTATTTTTTTAACATTTTTAAACATTTTACTACTCCCAAAATTTTCATATTTATCAAGACATTATTCTTCTTAATTTTCATATTTTTAAATTTTTATTCTTTTTGACATTTTTAATTTTATTAAATCTTACTTATAGGCATTTAATTTTTGTTTCTAAACGTCACTTTTTTATCAACTTTTATAATTTTCTACATTTTGATGTTTTTTAAGTCATCACTTTTTTACATTTACATATATTCTAAACTATATTCTTTTCAACCTTTTCTTCAATATTTTTAAATATTATTTTTACATTTCTAAATCTTTATGGAAACATAATGAGTTTTGAACAATTTTTGAATCCAACATTTCCATATTTTTTAAGACATTACTTTTTTACTATTTAATATTGTAAAATTTTTATTTTTTGCACATCTAAATCTCTTTCTTACCATGATAATTTTTTAACCTTTACTTCTCCCAACATTTTCATATTTTTCACAATATTATTCTTTTTTTTTATGTTTTTACTTATTCATTCTTTTCAACATTTTCAATATTTTAAAACTATATTTTGTGGCATTTAATTTTTTTTTTCTAAACGTCACTATTTTATGAACTTTTTCATATTCTAAACTATACTTTGTTGCATTTAATTTCAATTTTTTCAATTTTTTCATATTTTTTTAAGTCGTGACTTTTTTTACAAACTATATTCTTTTCAACTTTTTCATTATTTTTAAACATTATTTTTACGCATCTAAATCTTTATCATGATTTTTGAACATTTGTTGCATCAAATTTTTTTAATACATTACTTTTACTATTTAATATTTTTAGACTTTTATTCTTTCAATTCATTTCATTACTTTTAAACATCACTTTTTTTTTTTAACTTTTATTGCTTTCGACATTTTCATATTTTTCAATAAATTACTCTTTTAATTTTTATATATTTAAACTTTTATTTTTTCAACTTTACCTTTACCTATTTAAAACTTTTTTATACTTTTTAAACATTGATTCCTTTCAACTTTTGTCATATATTTATACATTACTGTTACACATCCAAACTATTTAAATATCTTTATTTTGTAATTTCTTTGTTTTCAAATTTTCAAGACATTATTTTTTTTTCTCTTTCAAAATTTTAAACTTTTATCCTTTTCAACTTTTTTTATATATTTAAACATTTTGTAATATGTTTAAACTTTTATTCTTTTCAAATTTTGTAATATTGTTGAACACTACTTTCATTGGAGTAGTAAATTTATACATGTCTTAAAACCTTATTTTTACGCATTTAAACTTTTTTATGAACTTTTATGATCTTCAACTTTTTCATGTTTTCAATACTTTTAAACATATTTTCTTGTTAACTTTTATTGCTTTCAACATTTCCATATTTTTTAATATATTACTCTTTTAATTTTTCATATAATTAAAGTTTTATTTTTGTCAACTTTTTAAATATTTTTCAATATTTCATTTGCAAATTTAAAAATTTTGCATATTTTTTAAACTTTTATTTCTTTTAACTTTTGCAATATTTTTAAACATAAATATTACACATCTAAACTATTTAAAATTCTTTATTTTTAAATTTTAGTGTTTTCAAATTTTCATATTTTCAAGACATTGTTTTATTTAATATTTTCATATTTTTAAACTTTTATTCCTTTCAACTTTTTAAATATTTTTAAACATAATTTTTACATATCTAAATCTTTTTTTTTAACATTATCATTTTTTAACTTTAACTACTTGCAAGATTTTATTGCTTTAAAAATTTTCATATTTTCCAACACATTATATTTTAATTTTTCATATATTTAAACTTTTATTTTTTTTTCAACTTATTCAATATTTTTCAACATTACTTTTACAAATTTAAAACTTTTTCATGAATTTTAAACATTTATTCGTTTTAACTTTTGCAATATTGATAAACATTACTTTTTTTTTTTAAATCTTCGTTTGTATATTTTAGAGTAAATTAAGCAACACTTCCTAAACTTTTATCAAATTACACATAACCCCACCCTTTTTTATTTTCTTACACTAACCCCCCCCTTTAAGTTTGAGAACATTACACTAACACCCCATGTATATTTGAAAACATTACACTGACATCCCCTCAAAGTTTACACTAACACTCCCTACATGGGAGATGAAAATAATGGTTAAAAAAGCAGAGGTGCTTGTGTAATTACACGAAATCTCGGGGGATGTTGTTGTAATTTGCTCTAAATTTTATTGTTTTCAACAATTTCATATTTTTCAAGACATGTAAAAAAGAAATTATTTTTTACTTTTTCACATTTTTAATCTGTTATTCTTTTAAAGTTTTTTAATATTTTTATGTTTTATTCTTTTTCACATTATTTTTAAGTTTTTCACATTTTTGAACTTTTAATCTTTTCAACTTTTTAATATCTTTAAACAATTATTTTTAAGACGTCTAAATCTTTTTCAAATATCATCATATTGGAAGTTTTATTGCATTTAACATTTATATTACTTTTTTTTTCATATTTTTATTCCTTTTTAAATTTTGCAATATTTTTACACATTACTTGTACATATCTAAATATATTTTTCAGCATGATTATTTTCCAACTTTTACTAGTCCCATCATTTTTGTAACACTCAGATTTTTCTAATCTATGATAAAGTTATTGAAAATAATTACAAGAGATAATTAAATTTAATTTCATGAAAAAATTTAATAAATAAACATGTGTGATTTTTTTGTGTATTTTTGGTAGAAAATTCTTCTGAAATTGGGACTGCGTTACACACTAACAGTGTTGTTAAGTTCTAAGACTATGGCGATGTCCAACCCCTCAAATTTCAATTTTGATGATAACAAATAAAGGATAAATTTTGTGAAGTATCTAATGGTCTTGTTTGAGTATTATAGGATCTACGTCGTCCAATACCGCAATGGTATTGTATCTCTCAAACTTAGACTTTATATTTCTATAAGCAAAGCGTCCAAATATGCTTTGTAAAGTACTACGTCCAGCATCCAATGTTTATGTAAAGCAAGCGTCCAATGCCTATATATAACTTACACTCTGTTTCCTATCTTAAAAAGTTATATAATGCGACAATACATTTTCAATAATGATTCTCTGGAATGTTCAATTGTTCCTGCTCATTCTAACATGACATTCTATTTGAATTTTCGAAAAGTATTGTACAGGGACAGAAAAGCATTTCTCTACAGAGATAGTACAAGTAGAGGAGGCGCTACATGTACAATTGTCTCCTCTGACTCTCCAACTGAAGTCAACACGTGACAACGGTCACATAGTTGGGAGAGAACCGCTATTGGCAAAGGTACAGACCCCACAACGGATACTTTACACCAAGCTGTCTATAAATAGAGGAACAAGCTCATGCATCAAATACAGAGATTTAGTTAAGAGCCGAAACTCTGTCAAAACGACTGGACGATCCACACTTGTGTGAAAAAGAACTTTCTACTTAGCTTTGCTAAGCGATCCTGTATATTTGTTTTTATTGTATTATCCTCTCTATGAGAGTTATTCATTATTTCAATACTCAGACAATATCTGTTTGGAAAGCCAGGAGTGGCTTAGTGTTAAAAAATACTTGGGTTTGCTTTAATCTCAGGGGGAGATAAAAAGTGTGCCAAGAGTGGCCTAGAGAATACTTGTGCCAGGAGTGGCCTAGAGAATACTTGTAACCAGGAGTGGCCTAGAGAATACTTGTAGCCAGAAGTGGCAGTGTTAAAATACTTGTTTGTAATCAGATTCTGATTAGTAGAACCCTTCAAAAGTTTTTGAAGGAGAACTAGATGTAGCTCAGTTTGAGTGAACCAATATAAAACTAAGTGTTCTACTCTTTCGCTTTCTAGCTTACTAGCAAATCTCTTAAGTCATCTCTTCACACACCACGAAAGAGCTTCTTTATATATTTTGTTTACAAAAATATTTTACGTGTGTTCTGACTAAAAATGAGAAAACGCAGTTTCATTGAACTATTATATTTGAACCACTGGACGATAGCATATAAACCACTGGACGATAGCATAGTCTTCTGTTTCACAAGGTTCTTGTAAAACTTAAGATACACTATCTTCATATTTTTAAAAGGACAACTAAAATAATATAAACACACTATTCAACCCCCCTTCTAGTGTGCTTCTCTGTATTTCAGTTGGCATCAGAGCTTGATAAACCGGACTTTGATTGTATTTTGATGTGAGTTTAGATGCCATTTTCATACATTTTGAATATATTTTATTGGCAAAACTCACTGTTTGGTGTTAGTTGGTGCAAGACAGGTACTCAAGAGGCTTCACGAGGAAAAGAGTTGAAAATTGCACTTTTTGGAGCAAAAATGCCACTGTCTAGAGGACCAAGAAAAAAGGCCAGAATTGAAGTAATGCAAGGACCATGGCCATGGTAAATTACCATGGCCATGGTAAATTTACCATGGCCATGCTGGTTGCGTAGTAGAATTGGACTTTTATGCAAGGACCACGGCCGTGGTAAGTTGCGCTGTCAGCCATTTAAAATTTGAATTATTATAAATAGGATAGGAAACCCTTTTATCTTTATCTTTTGCTCTGTTTCCAAAAACTGAGGGTTCTGATTGAGATAGAGAACGTGTGAGAGAATTCGATTGCTGTAAGACGTAGAGATCGTCATTGGGAGTACTACTTGTAACAATTCTAATCCCTTTGTAATCTTTATGTTTTCTATGAGGTTTTCTAGTTTGTTCATGAACATGAGTGGCTAGTCCTCCAAGCCTAGGATTATGATGTAGCTGCGTCTCTTGTACCCCATCTTTGATTTTCAATGAATGTCTCAATGTTTCTAGTTATTGAATCTTTTTACTATTTTGTTTGCTATTAGAACTGATCACTCTAAATATTAGTCAGTCCCTTGGCTATGATCAATTGCCTGGGACTGACAGAACTGTAAAGTGATTGAATTCATATGATTTGCATGATCAAACTAATTGTGTGAATTTCCAGTGGATTAATTCTCTTAATCAACCTCTCTGAGTATTATCGTTTACCCTAATTTAATTCACCTATGACCAATTGGGAATTGAATTAGGGGAAACAACAGTAGTAAGCTACGATCAATTGTTTACTAATGAATTTAAAGAGGACTGGCAATTAACTTAATTAGAGCATTCAATGAGATCAAGATGAGGGAAAAAGGGATGCATGCAAAATCATAATCCTTGGCGTTTCATTCTTATTGTTTCACATTAATCTTCTTGTCTTAATCCTTACTTTTAAAAACTGAACAATTGAACTCTATTTTCTCCCAAATTTGATTCCTGATTGAATTGTTTAACCATTACAAAATTGATTGTTTGGGAACACAACTGGTCTTTTGGGTTCGATATCCGGACTCTTAGAGTCCACTGTAACTACTGCGTAGGGTACGCTTGCCCTTTGCAAACATATTTTTACGCATCAGAACTCGACCTCTTGGGTTGAGTACTTAGCAGTACAGAGGAAAGATCCTAAGAAAGATGGAAAATGAGGGACAAGCTGTGAACAGACCACCACTCTTCAAGGGTGTCAAATATGATTACTGGAAATAAAGAATGATAGCATTCTTTGAATCTAGTCATATTGACATGTGGGACGTTGTGGAGATGGGCTACTACATTCCACTTGATGAGAACCTCATCGAAATCCCAAAGACTAGATGGACGGAGGAGCAGAAACAAAGATTTCATCTCAACTCCAGAGCTAGAAACATCATCATGTGTGCACTAAGCGAACAAGAATACAACAAGGTGCACAGTCTCAAAAGCGCGAAACAAATGTGGGACACTCTTGCGTTAACGTATGAGGGTTCCGCCCAGGTAAAATGTAACAAACTCAGTCTCCTTACTCGTCAATATGAATTGTTTAGTATGGAAGAAAACGATGACATACAAGGTATGTTTGGACGGTTTCAAATCATACTAAATGAACTTAGATCACATGGTAAAGATTATAATAACTATGAACATGTTGAGAAAATTCTAAGAAGTTTGCCTAGACAATGGAGACCACAGGTTACAACCTTGAGAGCAACAAAGGACTGGATGATATGTCCCTAGAAGAACTCGTAGGAATTCTCAAGGTGCATGAACTAGAACTGCATCAAGATGGTGATGGTAAGAAAAACAAGTCTCTGGCGCTCAGCGTCCAGAAGCCAAGGAAAGCACCATCGTCCAAAGCCATGCAAGCTGAAACATTATCAGACGAACAATCTGAAGATGATGACTCATACGAGAATGATGAGCTATCCTTCATATCCAAGAGGATACACGCTATGTGGAAGAAGAAAGGTGGATCCAGATGGAGAAACCTAAACAGGAAAAGCCTTAAAGAAAAGAAGGAGAAGAGTCCAATCATATGCAAAAAGCCAGGACACTTCAAATCAGAATGCCCAGATCTCGACAAGAGCAAGGACAAGAAGAAGAAATTCTTCAGCAAAGGGAAGGGCAAGAAAGTTCTGATGTCCACATGGGAAGACCTGAACGATGACTCATCATCGGACGATGAAGAAGAAGAGGAAGCACACATATGTCTGATAGCACACACTTCAACAGATTCTTCTGAACCAGAAGAAGAAGATGAGGTAGACTTTAATGACTTAGATTCACTTCAAGAAGCTTATCATGAACTACTTTCAAACTCTTCTATTATGTCAAAAGCCTACAGAACTTTAAAGAGATCGTCCAAATCACTTTCAAAAGAAAAAGAAGTTTTAGAGAAAAGTTTCAAACAACTTGAAAGTGAAAAGGAGGATTTACAAGAAAAGTTTACAGAGCTCTCAAAGCAATATGAAATTACAAATGTGGAGAGGCGAACTCTCTGGAATGATGCTGCTCGAGCCTATAAATCCTGTGAGGATTCAAGGACTAGAGAAATGAATCTTTCCATAGAGATTCAAAATCTCAAAGCAGAAAACAAAAGGCTAGTTGAGAAGCTTCTAAAAGTTGAAGCAGATACTTTCTTAAGAGGTCAACCACATGATGTTGTAAAACTTCATGAAGAGATTGACAGCCTAAAGAAGGATCTGTCAAACTTTGTTAAGGGTTCTAACAACCTTAAAATGATTTTAAAATATGAAGCTCTAACAACCTTAAAATGATTTTAAAATATGAAGGTTGTAAAAGACCAAATGACAGGTCAGGACATGGATATAAGGAAAAGAAATATATTCATGACGAGAAAATAGATGTTTGCTACTTCTGTGGGAAACCTGGACATATAACGTCCAAATGCAGACACCTGCCTAAGAAGGGAGCATCAAATGCCCTTCAAACTAACAAAAGAGGACCCAAGTCAATTTGGGTACCTAAGGATAAAATTGTCTCTGTTGCAGATATGCTTAACAGTAGGAAATAAACTCCAATCATGGTACTTGGACAGTGGGTGCTCACATCACATGACAGGAGAAAGGTGTATGTTCCAAAGCCTCCTACCCAAAGCTGGTGGGACAGTCACTTTCAGAGGGAATCAAAAAGGGATGATAGCTGGCGTAGGTAAGATTGGTATCCCACCTTATCCTTGTATTGATAAAGCTCTTTATGTTAAAGGTCTTAAACATAATCTACTTAGCATAAGCCAATTATGTGACAGTGGATATGATGTTGCCTTTAGCAAAGGTGAATGTATAGTCAGGAACTCTGATGGATCCCTTCTCTTTACTGTAAAGAGGCAAGGTAATCTGTACAAGATTAAACTTGGGGAACTATCAAGTCAAAATGTATCATGCCTAGTTTTCGTACAAGAAAATCATTGGCTATGGCATAAAAGATTTGGTCATGCAAGCTTGAGGTTAATCTCAAAGCTGAACAGGCACAGCCTCGTAAGAGGACTACCAAGTATGTCATATAAAGATGATCTTCTTTGTGAAGCTTATCAAAAAGGGAAACAAGTGAAAAGTTCTTTTCAAAGTAAAAACATTGTTTCCACTTCTAGACCTCTTGAGCTGTTACATATTGATTTGTTTGGACCCACAAGAACAACCTCAGTAAGTAATAAGAGATATGGATTGGTTATAGTGGACGACTATACTAGATGGACATGGGTCATGTTCCTATCCCACAAAGATGAGTCCTTCAAGGCTTTTTATAACTTCTGCAAAAGAATTCAAAATGAAAAAGGTGTATGCATTATTTCTATCCGAAGTGATCATGGGGGAGAATTCGAAAATGAAAGTTTTCAAAGGTTCTGTGAGGATAATGGTATCCTTCACAACTTCTCAACACCCAGAACACCACAACAGAATGGTGTTGTTGAGAGAAAAAATAGGTCACTCCAAGAGATGGCCAGGACCATGTTGAATGATAATTCAACCCCTAAACACTTATGGGCTGAAGCAGTGAATACTGCCTGTTATTTACAAAACAGAATCTATATAAGGTCGATACTGAAAAAGACTCCATATGAATTGTGGAAGGGAAGAAGAGCCAACATATCCTACCTCCATCCATTTGGATGTCAATGTTTCATTCTGAACACTAAGGATAACTTGGGAAAATTTGATTCTAAGTATGATGAAGGAATATTGCTTGGATATTCTGAAACTTCAAAGGCATACAGAGTTTATAACTCTAGAACCTCAGTTGTTGAAGAAGTTATCCATGTGAAGTTCAATGACATCAAGCCTGATAAGGAATTATCAGAGCTAGACAAATCATTTGCAGATCTCAGATTGGACGATGTAAGTAAGTCATCAGATACGTCCAAGCATGATGTCTCAGTTGAATAGTCCAATGCACCACTGAACGGTCCAGTAGCAGAACAAAGAGAACCAACTGGACGCAACTGGCAAATGAAGAAACATCATCCAGAGGAGCAAATCATCGGAGATCCAAAAGATAGAGTCAAAACCAGATCTTCACTTCAACGACAGCAAGGTCACACAGCACTCATATCTCAAATAGAACCTAAGACTATGGACGATGCGTTAGAAGATGAAAGCTGGGTCAAAGCAATGCAGGAAGAACTTGACCAGTTTCAAAAGAACAATGTCTGGAAGTTAGTAGAACTCCCAAACGACAAAGAAGCTGTAGGAGCAAGTGGGTGTTCAGAAACAAGCTGGATGAAGCAGGTAATGTTGTGAGAAACAAAGCAAGGTTGGTAGCAAAAGGTTACTCACAACAGGAAGGTATAGATTATACTGAAACTTATGCTCCTGTTGCATGTCTAGAGGTAATTCGCATTTTACTTTCATTTGCAGCTCATAGCAATATGAAGCTATATCAAATGGACGTAAAAAGTGCATTCCTCAATGGACTCATAAAGGAAGAAGTCTATGTGGAACAACCCCCAGGATTTGAAAGTGATGCTTTTCCAAATCATGTTTTCAAACTTAACAAAGTTCTATATGGGTTGAAACAAGCACCTAGAGCTAGGTATGAAAAACTCAGCTCATTTCTGTCAGAAAATGGTTTTTTAAGAGGAAAAGTAGACACTACATTATTTCACAAAGACTACTCTTCTGATTTTATTATTGCACAAATATATGTTGATGATATCATATTTAGTGCCACTAATGAGTCTCTCTGTGAAGAATTTGCCAAATTAATGCAAACAAAGTTTGAGATGAGCATGATGGGTGAGCTAAAATTCTTCCTTGGACTTCAAATCAAACAAACTGAAAAGGGCATATACATACATCAAACTAAGTATGTCAAAGAGCTATTGAAGAAGTAAAAGATGGACGATGCAAAACCAATGAAAACTCCTATGCATCCAACAACAGTACTTAGACTGGACGACAATTCAAAGAAGGTGGATAACACTCTATATAGAGGAATGATAGGATCACTCCTATACCTCATAGCGTCCAGACCTGACACCATATTCAGCGTATGCTTATGTGGTAGATTTCAATCTGACCCAAGGGAAGTTCATTTAACTGCTGTTAAAAGAATCTTTCGATATCTTGCTGGAACCACTAACCTTGGCCTATATTTCAAAAAACAGAAAGATTTCAGGTTGGTTGGATACTGTGGTGTTGATTATGCTGGAGATAGAATTGAAAGAAAAAGCACTAGTGGAGGATGTCACTTCATTGGTGGAAACTTGGTCTCCTGGATATGCAAGAAGCAAGGAACCATTGCACTGTCCACTGCTGAAGCAGAGTATATTTCAGCTGCAAAATGTTGTTCTCAAATCTTATGGATCAAACATCAACTTGAGGACTACAACATATATGAGAGTAACATTCCTATCTTCTGTGATAGTAAAGCTGCCATAGATCTCTCTAAGAATCCGATATTGCATTCAAGGGCTAAACATATAGAGATTAAACATCACTTTATAAGAGACCATGTTTAGAAGGGTACTGTGGAACTACACTTTGTAACCACAGATAATCAGCTTGTTGATATATTTACTAAACCCCTTACTGAAGATAAGTTAATCCTTCTAAGGAATAAACTTGGTATGGGCTCTGTAAAGGAATGATTAACATCTACATAGGTGCGTCCAATAGAACCTTAGCGTCTAAGGGACATGTCGTCCAAAGGGCACTAAGTCATGCACGTGCATTGCATATGTTACACTTAAGTCCAACATCTGGACGATGTTTTTATCTTAGCATTTTTGTTTTTTTTAAACATTGTTCAAATGGCCAAAATGGTTCGTTTAAGAGTAAGTATGAGTTAATGCTCTATGCTGAGTCACCTAAATGTTAATAACCGTACACAGTTACCCACATTCTTCGCACGCCTCATCATGGCGGGTTTTATGGCATAATTCCCATTTCAAATATTCATAAAAGCCCAAAACCGCCTCACGTTCTCCGAACAAAGCCCATATATGTAATCAGTCAAATCATCTCAGAAAATCATTACCATACCTATCATTTCTAAGCTTATCTTCAACCTTAGGCATTCCCTCTCTCTCAGAAACCCAAAACCCTCTCAGAAAACCTAAAAATCCAAACTTTTCTACCATGTCGAACTCCGCAAGCTCAAGCAACTCTGAACTCGACGTCCACACCTACCCTGAGACCACAGTTGTGTGTCAAGGTGCTGCTACAGTGCACATTGAGCACTTCTTCGATATTGAAAAGTTGGAGAGACTGGGGCTGAACCTGAACGAGAGCCTTCTGAAGTGTGGAATCAGAGGCTACTTCAATGAAAACCAGAAGATATTCCCTGAGTTGATCAGGATGTTCTGGAGGAATGCCAAATTCCAGAGCAAAAGGGAGCTTGTGGCCACTATTCTTGGACGAGAGGTAACACTGTCCACTGAGTCCATTGCAAAGGCAACTGGTTGCATCAAGGAGCAGAACCAGTACAGAGCAGACTGGGCCAAACAGTACGGCAATCACGTTGCAAACGTACTTTGTAAGACCAAATCCACAGACTCAATGAAGATTGAGTACAAGAACCTGTGTGAGGAAGCAAAAATCTGGCAGCAGGTGTGCAACAAGAGTATCCTGCACAAAGCTGGGTCTAAGGACTCAGTCACGGACTTACACAAGTTCGTGATATTCAACATTATGGAAGATATTCCTTTCAACCTACCTCACACCATTTACATAAATATTGTGAGAATGATGAAGACTATTGGTGACATTGATGACATCTTCTACGCCGCCTTGCTGAACAAGATCTTCTGGGACCAAAAGGTCTATCAACGCTTCTTTGATGAACTAGACGAAGTTGATCACGAAGCTATCGTGAAGAAAGGGCAAATGGTGGCAACACAACAACCATTTGGCGAGTCCAACATAAAGCCTATGAAGATCAAGCTGACAGCCAAGGTCCTAAGGGACTTGGACGAAGATAGCATCAACAAGCAACAACATGAACAAAGCAAGATTATCTCCAATGATGATGAGGAGGAGATTGATCTTCTTGGTATTGGCAAGAAGATCAAAAGGTTGATGGAGGAACATGGGAGCAGAAAGATAACACGTCAAATGTCTCAGAAGCATGAGGAAGATGTTGAAAGGGAGAGAAGAACCAAGAAAAGACATGCTAACACCTCCACTGCTCAGTCCCCGGCAGAGAAGCGTCCAAGGACTGATGCGTCCAGACCTGCTCAAGCTGAGCAGCGTCCAAAGGCAACTTCAATAAAGCCTGTTCCAGAAAAGCCAAAGGTTCGGAAGCTTCAAATTCTGGGCGACTCTGATGATGATGACCAGATACCAATTGGTCAAATCAAGAAGAAAGCAGAAGAGAAGGAGGCCCCTCAGCAAAAGAAGCAGAAGGTACAACCCGTTGAACCAACTTCCTTTCCTTCTAACGTGCCTCGACGAGTAAAGACTCAGGCAATTAGACAAAGGAGAGTTGCACTTCCACCACCTTCCTCCCAAGACACTGACAGCATATCCACCAGTGCCTCACTACCAGCTCCATCCAGTGCTCCATCCACATCAACAACCCAGCAACCACCTCTTCTCTTGGACTTGTCCAAGTTTGTGCGTCCAAGGGATGCATGGAAGGATGCCTGGTCCCCATGGACCATACCCCCCAAGCAGAAAACCAAAGAAGAAGAAGACAGAGAATGCTTCCCTGTTGCATTCCTTACACGAAATGAACAAAATTACTGTAAGAGGCACGATGTGATCTGGAGGCCTCTACAAGAACCTTTGGAGAGGCATCTGACTACTGTCTCAGCACCAGAGTGGATGAGACATGATTATGCTCATGATCCTTCAGCTGATTATGCTGCAATGCCAGAAGGAGCAATAATCAGCAACCCTCTGCCCACTTGGACGAGAGAAGTGTATCCACACTTGATCCGCATGACTAATCCTTACTCTTGTCCAACTGGAACCCAACAAAGGGTGCGTCCAGCAGCAGCAGAACTGCCTGAACCAAAGGTGGAGGTTGCTTCTCAATTCACAAAGACGGTTGCGGAGCATAAAGGGAAGGCTCTAAGAAAGAAGAAGGCACCGTCCAAGAAGCCCCTGTTAGCAAGGATACTAAACTGGCCGCAGAATTGAAGTTGGCCATTAAAGAAAGCCTGGACCCTTCCAAGTCGAAGCAGCGTCCAGATGTACAATGGGTCAAGGATGTTCGCATCTGGACTCCCATTACAAAGTTCCTGCCTCTACCTGCTGGAACTCCAGTACTTAATTTCCAGCCAAGCGATTATGATGATCTTGGCAAACTTCTTCAACAGATGTATATACCAAACCAAGACATCGCCTACCCACCAAACCTTCACATCAGCCGCGCCACAGAAATAAAGTTTGTACCAGATAGGGTATGTCCTAGACTACCCTTATATGATGCTGATCGAAAGAAAGGTTACAAGTTCTATGGCATTGACATGCCAAGCAGGGAAGAGAAAGTTGAAGCCCTGCAACAATCCTCTCATACCTGGGGTCACCTGTTTGACAAGACTGGTAAGCTTACACGTCCACTTGGAACTTTCGATTCCATGACCTTTTGGCGCCAAATCTTATGGAACGACTCCCAGAAGGCCTCCTCCTCCGGCTGCTCTAAGAATGATTTCGTTCACCCCCCTCATGGTCTTGAGGTGTTGTGTCCAGTGAAGACTCATCACTTCACAGACACTTTTGCTTGCTTTCTGAAAGATTCAGATGACTACCTGGACTTAATGAAGACATTGCCTATCATCAGAAGCAACAAAGTGTTTGATCTTTGGACACTGGATCGCACAGAGTTTGTGGAGGAACTCCAAACTCTGCATGAGGAGTACAAGGCAAAAGAAGCCAAAGCAGCAGAACAAGCTCGTCTAGAGCAGCTGGCTCTTAAGCAAGTTGAGGCTGCAACCACAGAAAAGAAAGATCAGGTTGCCAAGCTGAAAGCTACACAAGCAGAGTTGGATGAAGCATCTGCCAAGATAACAAAGGTGCTAGCTCATCTTGACTTGGACCCGTCTGTACCAGTAGACTTGGACCCATCTGTACCAGTATACGTGGAACACTTTGTCGCTTTACATGAAGAACCCACTGTCCAAACTAGAAAGTCTAAGGATGATGGAGAGCCTATTGTTGAAGCATCTAAGCCTATGGAATCAATTGCAGAAAAGCCTCCTGCTGAAGAAATAACCAGCTTCCCCGTTGTTGATGCGTCTACTGAAGCTCACTCGGGTACACATCAATTGGTTCCCACAGGATCTTCAAGTCCAAGGGGCATACTTCCCTTGCGATTTGTTGAACCTCAAGGGGTCTCAGAAGATCGTGTTCACGAGATCGTGCAACAGGCTCTGAGGCAACAACAACTGGAAACTGAAGCAGCTCTTCGAGCATTTCAGCAAAGGCAACAAGCTAAGGCTGCTCAACATCGTATGCTGCTGCAGAATGCTATTACTGAACAGTTCATGAGCCTCTCCCAGACGCTTGTGAATCAAATTCAAAATACTGCAGCCAACCTGCTTGGACAAGTTGCTCATGCCATTCCACCTGTCCAACCACAACAACTCTAACCAGCAGCACCACTTGTCAAACCACAACCTCATCAACCAGCACCACCTACCCAAGCACCACCAGAACAACCACCACCACCACCACAAGAACCACCTCCACAGCCATAGGTGACCATGATGGTCAAGTCATTTTTTCATCTTTCAAACCCATCTTTTTTTATTAATGACAAAGGGGGAGAAATTGGAATTTTGATGTCATAGAAGTATTTGATGTCATAGAAGTATATGTTTTACACTCTGTGAATATTTTGGCTGTTTTATCAACACATTTTTTTTAATACATGACATATTCCTCATCCATATCCCTGATATGTTTTTACACTCTGATATCTGTTATATCTGATATATTCTTTCTGTTTATTATACACTGCTATCAGATGAATAAGAAATGTTGAACTCAGGGGGAGTACTTCATTTCATATATATTAACCCTGTCAACATACAATGGCATAACATAATCATCTCTTATGTATTTTATTGCATTCATATATGATTATGTGCCTGTTAACATCAAAATTTAACATTATTTGTCATCATCAATAAGGGGGAGATTGTTAAGTTCTAAGACTATGGACGATGTCCAACCCCTCAAATTTCAATTTTGATGATAACAAATAAAGGATAAATTTTGTGAAGTATCTAATGGTCTTGTTTGAGTATTATAGGATCTACGTCGTCCAATGCCGCAATGGTATTGTATCTCTCAAACTTAGACTTTATATTTCTATAAGCAAAGCGTCCAAATATGCTTTGTAAAGTACTACGTCCAGCGTCCAATGTTTCTGTAAAGCAAGCGTCCAATGCCTATATATAACTTACACTTTGTTTCCTATCTTAAAAAGTTATATAATGCGACAATACGTTTTCAATAATGATTCTCTGGAATGTTCGATTGTTCCCGCTCATTCTAACATGACATTCTATTTGAATTTTTGAAAAGTATTGTACAGGGACAGAAAAGTATTTCTCTACAGAGATAGTACAAGTAGAGGAGGCGCTACATGTACGGTTGTCTCCTCTGACTCTCCAACTGAAGTCAACACGTGACAACGGTCACATAGTTGGGAGAGAACCACTATTGGCAAAGGTACAGATCCCACAACGGATACTTTACACCAAGCTGTCTATAAATAGAGGAACAAGCTCATGCATCAAATACGGAGATTTAGTTAAGAGCCGAAACTCTGTCAAAACGACTGGACGATCCATACTTGCGTGAAAAAGAACTTTCTACTTAGCTTTGCTAAGCGATCCTGTATATTTGTTTTTATTGTATTATCCTCTCTGTGAGAGTTATTCATTATTTCAATACTCAGACAATATCTGTTTGGAAAGCCAGGAGTGGCTTAGTGTTAAAAAATACTTAGGTTTGCTTTAATCTCAGGGGGAGATTAAAAGTGTGCCAGGAGTGGCCTAGAGAATACTTGTGCCAGGAGTGGCCTAGAGAATACTTGTAACCAGGAGTGGCCTAGAGAATACTTGTAGCCAGAAGTGGTAGTGTTAAAATACTTGTTTGTAATCAGATTCTGATTAGTAGAACCCTTCAAAAGTTTTTGAAGGAGAACTGGACGTAGCTCAGTTTGAGTGAACCAGTATAAAACTAAGTGTTCTACTCTTTCGCTTTCTAGCTTACTAGCAAATCTCTTAAGTCATCTCTTCACACACCATGAAAGAGCTTCTTTATATATTGTGTTTACAAAAATATTTTACGTGTGTTCTAACGAAAAATGAGAAAACGCAGTTTCATTGAACTGTTATATTTGAACCACTAGACGATAGCATATAAACCACTGGATGATAGCATAGTCTTCTGTTTCATAAGGTTCTTGTAAAACTTAAGATACACTATCTTCATATTTTTAAAAGGACAACTAAAATAATATAAACACACTATTCAACCCCCCCTTCTAGTGTGCTTCTCTGTATTTCAAGTGTAAGAATACACTGCGAAAACAAGAAAATAGTCAAGAAAAGTGAAAAATTTAATTATAATTAGTCTCTAATAATTATAATTAGGTATATGTGAAATTTTTATTTCATTTCGTTACCGTTGATTAAAATAATAATTTTTTAATGCGGTTCAATGAGTGTAATTTTGAGAGCTTTTCGGTAGTTAGAAAAATTATGAGACATTCTAAAATTTCTTAGATGTCCTAAATTAAATTAGTAAGACATACATTTACTAATTTATACTTAGTAATTTAATTAGCCCAATTTACATTTTGTTACCTTCCCATTTTCAATTCAACCAAATCAAAATTTGGAGACCAATCTACACGTTTTCTTCGGGTAGTCATATAGGAAAAAAAAATTAGGCCATCATTACCTATTGCTAGCCGTATCACATGTCTAAAAAAAAATCCAGCTAATTACTTGTTCCCCACTTCAAGATGTGTCAAAATTTCAAACACAAATGGCCTTAAACCTTGCTGATAGGCGGCTGGAGGTTGACAAAAAAATTACAAACCCAATTCCCACGTTTCTTCATATGGTCATGTGTCTAAAATTTCAAAACAACACCCTCAAATTGTTCTAATAGGGTGGCGCTGCATTTGAAATCATGAGGAACCTTGTCATGATTTTTTTCAATTGAGACAACTTCTTTGCCACGTTGAGTTGATGTTTTTTTTTTATAAAAAAATGTTATTTATTATGTTTATAAAGTGCTGCACCTAAAACTTAATTTCCGAAGTATTCTTCTATCATGCAACCGTGGGATTTTCACGGTCTCTTCCTCCTTCGCTTTTCCTTCTTCTGCCTCTCAAACTACTCACTTTCAGTTCCATAATTATGAATTCATGAAACATCTAAAGCTAGAAAATTACTCCTTCTTCTTAACTTGAATTATTCTTAATATTGGTAAGTTGCTCTCAATATTTTCTCCTCCTCTTTTCTTTATAAAATCTGAACATTTTTCTTCTCCTAACCATTTTTATTTTGTTCATGGAAATGGTTCTTTGTTAGATTTAAGGTGATTTATTCAAAGACCATGTCTAAGGAATTAAAACCTCACCACCTCTCACTCTCCAAAGACTCTAATTTTTTAGCATCTCTTTGAGGTAAGGAAAGCTTACAGTTTTCATGTATTCTTTGGTGTATGGATCTGTTGTAATGTGTATTGTCTTTTGAAGGTAATGTTTTGATAATTTGTTTGTGATAGAAATTTGATTGAATGGAAGTATATGATAGCTGAAAACAAAGTGCTTGTTGTCTGGTTCATTGTTGTCTTAACATGTCTTAGTATTTTGGTGATAACTTTGGCTGTGGTGAATGAAATTAGATTTCGTTTATCGAAAATGAAAATAGACATATGGGGCTACAGTTTTGGCACAAGAACTGTCCAAAAATATTGAAAATCGAAGGAGTTATGACCCTCGAAAGTTGACCGTCCAGTCAGGAAAACATGAATGAACATTGTACCTTGTTTTGCAATTCTGTATGTCAACAAAAATCGTATTCAAAAACGAGTTATATGGTTAGAAAATAGATATCTCAAGCTTTCTAACGGTGTATAGCATGCTTTCTAATTCATTAAATTTCTATTTCAAAAGTTTCCTTGAAACTGACCCATCTCCAGTGAAGAAAATCTATTTTCGAGATTTTTGAAAATGTTGGTTCACTTTCTATAAGATGACTTATAGATTATTATTTCCATTCTTGAAAACTATAATTCCAGTGGTTTACAACATGAAATCCAATTTTCTACAATATATTTGGGATGAGTTGAGATTCTAAAACATACAAGTGGACTATTTTGTATTAAAGACAGTTTTGACTTTTACTCACAAAAATGATTATTGCTGTTTTTTTTTTTTTTTTGTAAATCTTTGATTTGTCTATGGTTTTATTCTTTTGAAAACAGACTTATTGGTATTTTGATTTCAAAACCCAGGAGATCATATTGTTATTTTATCTTTTAACTTCCTTTCAAAAATCTTTCTAAAGTTTTAAAAATGATTTCTATAATTTCTATTATTTCAAATACTTTAAGAGATTTTAGAAAAACTCCAAAGTGTTCTAAATAATTTTAAAAATTAAAAATTTTAAGGTTTGGCCAGCGTCCGGTTAACTTCGATGTTTTCTTTAACTTTGAAATCACGGTAGATATATGTTGTTGACCATAGTGGATGATGACTGTGGATATGTTGTTGACCACAGTGGATGGTGACTGTGGGTATGTTGGAATTTTCATGTTTATGAGCATGGGTCCATAGTGGATGGTGACTGTGGATATGTTGTTGTTGATCACAGTGGACGAAGACTGTGGATATGTTAATGTGTTGGATTGTGCGTGCATACATGCATGAGTCCACAGTGGATCATGACTGTGGATACGAGTTAGCACGTAAGTTGAGGGTGGGAGTGTAGCCCTCAACCTAGTGTCGAAAAGATTGGTAGGGTCGTGTACATGGACCCCGGGGGATGGGATGGATGGGTGATTCCACATTGAGGTCAAGATTTCTGCAAATCTTGTGTCGTGGTAAGCCACTACCCACGTATGCCTATCCTGACAAAGCCACTAATTTCTTTCCAAGACCAGTATCAGCGTTTCCCCCAATGGTCGGATTGGACTATGTTAAGGGTTTTGACTGTGCTGGTCGCTCGACTGGTGAAAATCTCCATGGAGTCGTGTCTGCATATAGCGCAAAACTAGTTCATATTGTTTGAGGATATATTGGTGATTGTCACAATAAAATGTATTTTACTGTATGTCATTATTGTTTACCTTTGTGAATATGCTAGTGTAATATTTTATTTGAAATGTATGTTTGTTCTATAAGCTTACCCTTGTGTTGCTTGTTTGTATGTGTTTGACTGTGATGATCGCGATTCTTCGCGGGAGCTGACGGTGGGCTACCAATGGATTAAGTCCTTCATGGCTGAAGTCACAGGAGATCCGCTTCTTCTGTTTCCTCCTTCGCATATCGTCCTAATTTCTAATTAAGGGTACTATGTAGTTGTGGCCAGCTAGTAAGAGTGAGTCTTAATATGTATCCCCTCCCCTTTTGTGGTATGTACTACTGATGGGTACATTGGTATTGGCACACACATATCCTTTACTCTTTTGAGATACGTTGATGTGTTTAGTATATGGGTTGTAGTGCCATAAGGCACAGTACTTATATTTCCTACTAGTTATGCTATCTACACATGTGATTCAGTATATGCTTGTATTACTTTAAATCTTTAAGTTGCAACTAGTTTAAAAAAAATCACGTATTTTCATAAACAAAGTAATTAAGAGTTTTAAATAATTAAAACAAATTCCGTTTTACTTCGAAAGGTGTCATGTAACGAAAGTGGGTCGTTACAATTTTCATATTTTTCAAGACAATATTCTTTTAACTTTTGATATTTTTATACTTTTATTCTTTTCAACTTTTTCAACAATTTAAAACCTTACTCTTACACAGTTAAACTTTTTTTAACAATCACTCTTTTATGAAATTTTTATGATTTTCAACTTTATCATATTTTTTAAGTCAGTACTTAAAATTATATATTTTTCAAACTTTATACTTTTCATCATTTTCATATTTTTCAAGACATTACTTTTTTACTATTTAATATTTTTAAACTTTTATTCTTTTAAACCATTTCAATACTTTTAAACATTTTTTTGAATATCATGTCTTTATTATTTTTTCTAGACGTTTTTTTTTCTTTTTCACACTTTTAAACTTTTATTCTTTTAAACTAAATCTATTTTTTAACTTGATCATTTTTTAACTTTTACTACTCCCAACATTTTCATATTTATTAAGACATTATTCTTTTTATTTTCCATAATTTTACACTTTTATTATTTTCAACATTTTCAATATTTTTAAACCTTTCTTTTATGCATTTAAAGTTTTTATCTCTATTCGTCACTATTTTATGAACTTTTATGATTTTCAACTTTTTCATAATTTTTTAAGTCATCACTCTTTTTAATATTTTTATACATCTAAATCTTTATGAAAACATCATCAATTTTTAACATTTATTGTATCCGATATTTGTATAACTTTTATTGCTCTCAAGATTTCCATATTTTTCTATATATTATTCTTTTAATTTTCATATAATTAAACTTTAATTTGTTCAACTTTTTCAATATTTTTCAACATTACTTTTATAAATTTAAAACGTTTTCATAATTTTCAAATTTTTATTCCTTACAACTTTTGTAATATTCTTAAACATTACTTTTACACATCTCAACTTTTTAAAAATCAATATTTTGTAAATTTTAATGTTTTCAACATTTTCATATTTTTGAGACATTTTTTTTTTTTTTACTTTTTCACATTTTTGAACTTTTAATCTTTTCAACTTTTTCAATATCTTTAAACAATTATTTTTAAGACGTCTAAATCTTTTTTTAAATGTTATCATTTGAACTTTTATTGCATTCAACATTTATGTTACTTTTTTTTCATATTTTTCTAACTTTATTGCATTCAACATGATTCTTTTAAAGCGTTTACTACTTCCAACATTTTTATATTTTTACACTTTTATTCTTTTTCAACCTTTTTAAACTTTATTTTTACGTATTTAAACTTTTTTCTTAACTGTCCCGATCTTTTATTATTTTTCATATGTTTTTAAGCTTTCACTTTTTTACCTTTACATAATTTTAAATTTTTTAGCTTTTATAATATTTTTTCCTCTTATTTCATAATAATTTTTTCTACTTTTTAGCTTTTTTATTTTGGACATATATTTTTAATCAGTATTATGACTCTTTTTACATATTTTTTTGACTTTTTTATTTTTGATTTTTTTATTACTTTTGAAACCTTTTAAAAATCATGTAATCACCGATCAATATTTTGTATAGTTTTTTCAAAAATAAATTTTTTTTTTTTTTAATTTTGAACTAAGAAATATTTTGTTTACACTTTGTATGTTTTTTTTTTTTCAATTTCTTGAAACGTGTTTATGTTATATGTTTAAAAATATTTAAAATAATATTCTTATACAAAATATTTAACACACTTTTACCGTTATTTTTTAAATTATTATTTTCTAATTTGAAGATTTTTATTTTGAACTTATTTTTATGTGTAGCATTACTCATTTTTCACCTATCAACATTTTGAATAACATTCTTTAAAAAATAATATATTTAGTTTTAACTTTGTACAATGTAATTTTTTTTTTCTATATACTTTGTATAATTTTTCTTTAAAATTTTTTTGAAATTTTTTATTTTATACTGTTTATATTTTATTGTACTTAAACCATTCTTAAATCATGCTCTCAAATAATAATATTAATATTTTATACATTTTTCAAAGGCTTTTTTTTTATTACTTTTAACTTTGTACTTTATAATATTGTTAAAACACATTATTTTTCTTCAATTATTTGCAAATATTTCCAAAATTGTGCTTATTATATTATGTAAAAATATTTTGCAACTTATATTTTGAAATAAAATATTTTAAACACTTTTATGGTTATTTTTCAACTTATTTTGTAACATTTTTGTACTTGAACATTTTTTTGAACATATATATCAGTTGTTATATACATTTTTCCAACTTTTTATTTTATTTTATTAGTTTTGAAACCTTTTTGCAACATTTTCTGTTTTCAACAATTTCAGAAATTTTAACCTTTTTTTAAACTCATTTTTTTTAAACTAGTTTTTTTTAAACATCTGTATTTTTTAAACTTTTATATTTTAACCCTTTTCAAAAATGAATTTTCTTATATTGTCAAATATTAGTTTATTAATATTTCGTATTTTTCAAACCTTAGTATTTTTACAATTTTTTATATTTTTAAATATCAATATTTTAAACTATTTTTGAAAATTTTCAGAATTTTTTGAACTTTTTTTTAATTTTACACTTTTTCTCTAATTTTTTACACTTTTACTCTACTACACTTTCTCATGTCTTTGTAAACATTATATTTAAGTATTTAAGCTTTCTTTAAACGTTAGTATTTTTTAAACACTTCTATTTTAATGTTTTTCATAAATAAATATTTGTATATTTATAAAAAAATTATTTTAAAAGTTTCTTAAACATCATTATTTTACAAACTTTTATTGATTTGAAATTTTTATATTTTTTAAAATAATATTTTATTACTATTTGATATCTTTTGAAGCTTTATTTTTCACAATTTATATTTTTCCAAATCAATATTGTTAAAGTATTCTTAAACCTTTTCTGTTTTAAAAATTTTCAGAATTTTTTAGCATTATTTTGTTAACATTTTAAACAATTTTTTAATTGATTTTTTTTGCATTTTAATATTTCAAATACTTCATTATTCATAAAACTTGTATTGATTTCAACTTTTCATATTTTTTAAACTTATAGATTATTACTGTTTGATTTTTTAGAAGCTTTATTTTTTACAATTTATTTTTATATTTTGCAACATCAATATTTTCAAACTGTTTTTGAACGTTTTCTGTTTTAACCTATTTCAGAATTTTTTTTAACATTTTTTGCTGCGTTTTACTGATTTTTTACACTTTTATTTTAGGCAACTTTAATTTTTCTAAACACTATCTTTAAGTTATTAAAATTTTCTTTAAAAAGTTTGTCAAAAATAAAAACTTTTTTAAACTTTTTCAAACATAAACATCACTATTTTTTCTAAATGATATATTTAAGCATATAAACTTTTTTTAAACATCACTATTTTTTCAACATTCTTATTTTCACCTTTTATTTAAGTATATAAAATTTTTTAAACATCATTTTTTTAAAACATTTTTATCTCAAGCTTTTTCAAAAAACTTTTATTGAATTCAATTTTCATATATTTTAAAACAACAGTTTATTACTATGTGGTGTTTTTTAACCTTTTTTTTTTTTACAGCTTTATTATATTTCTCAACATGAATATTTTTAAACTTTTTCTGTTGTTAACATTTTCAACAAAATTTAAAGTTAATTTTTTCATATTTTTCTAACAACTAAATTTATGTATTTAGACATTTTTTTTAAGTTCATTCTTTTTTACACACTTTTATTATAACTTTTTCAAAAATAAATTTTCTTATATTTATAAATATTATTATATTTTAATATTTTTTAAACTTCTTAATTTTAAAACTTTTATTGTTTTCAAATTTTCAAAAATTTTCAAATAATAGTTTAAAACTATTTGATATTTTTTGTACTTTAATTTTTTACAAATTTTTTATATTTTTCAACTTCAATATTTTTCAACAATTTTTTAATAATATATTTTTACATTTCAAAAATAATTTTTATTTGTAAAACATTTTTACATTTTAATAATTACTTAACTATTTTTTAAACTTTCATTGATTTTAAATTTTCATTTTCTTTTCAAAAAATAATTTAAAGTACTCGGGATTTTTTTAACTTTTTTTTTCACTTGTTTTATATAGTTTATATTTCAAGGTCAATTTTTTCCTACTGTTATTTACCCTTTCAACTTTTTTCATATATTCTAAACACTATATTTAAGTATTTAAACTTTTATTAAACATTTTTACTTTAACCTTTTTCATTATTTTTAAAACGTTCACTTATTTCAAATTTTGTTGTTTTTTAAAAAATAGTTTATTACTATTTTTTTTTAAATGTTAGTATTTTTCACAATTTTCTTATATTTTTCAACATCAATATTTTTAACTTTCTTTGAACATTTTCTATTTTCAACTTTTTCAGAATTTTTTTAGCATTATTTTTTACTAATTTTTTACATTTTTATTCTATTAAACATTTATATTTTAATGTTTTTCAGAAATAAATTTTCATATATGTATAAACATTAATTTTACATTGTAAAAATGTCTGAAACTTAAATATTTTTAAAACTTTTATTGATTTCAAATTTTCAAAACAATAGTTTATTGCTATTTGATATTTTTTGAAAATTATTTTTTACAATTTTTTATATTTTTGAAAATCACTGTTTTTAAACATTTTCTAACATTTTTTGGTTTCAAATTTTCATATTTTTTTAAATAATAATTTATTTATTTTTTAAAATTTTTTAACCTTTAATTCTTACAATTTTTTATATTTTCAATATCATTTTGGAACTTTTTTTTAACATCTTTTGTTTTCAACATTATCAGATTTTTAAATTTTCATATTTATCAACATAAATATTTTTGAAATTGTTTTATACGTTTTGTTTTCATCATTTTCTGAAATTTTTTTCACATTCTATTTTTTCTCTTTTTTTACTAACTCCTTACACTTTTATATTTTCAACTTTTCAACATTAAGTGTTTAAACTTTTTTAAACATCATTATTTTTTAAAGATTTTCACATAAATTTTCATTTATTTATTAACATTTTAATAATTTTTTAAACTTCATTGATTTCAAGATTTCTTATTTTTGAAAATAGTTTATTAATATTTAATATATTTTGAACATTTATTTTTTATAATTTTTTAATATTTTTCAAGATAAATATTCTTAACGCTATTTTTCATAAGTTTATAAAATTATTTTTCTCTTACAACTTGTTCATATTTTTCTAATCAGTAATTTAAGTCTTTAAAATTTTCTAAATATTATCATTTTCTAAACATTATTTTATCAATTTTCAATAATAAATAATAATTTCTCAAACTTCATTATTTTCCGAATAACAGTTTTATTTATATTTAATATTTTTGAACCTTTGTTTTTACAATTTTTTATATTTTTCAACATCAATATTTTTAAACTATTTTTGAACATTTTGTTTACAAAATTTTCAGAATTTTTCCAACAATATTTTTTTTCATATTTTTCACTGAATTTTTGCATTATTTTTCCAAGTATTTAAACTTTTTTTAAACATCAGTATTTTTAAAAAAAAAAGATAAATATAAACATTATTTTTACATTCTAATAATTTCTTAAACTTTTTTATTTTTAAAACTTTCATTGATTTTAATTTTTCATATTTTTTAAACTAATAGTTAACAAAATTTGATAGATTTCAAATTTTACATTATTTAAAATAATAGTTTATTAAAAATTTTTATTTTTTAAACTTTTTTTTTTACAGTTTTTTGTACTTTTTAACATCAATATTTTTAAACTATTTTTGAACCTTTTTTGTTATCAAGATTTTCGAAAAAAATTTAAACATTATTCTTTTCAAATTTTTGACAGTTTATTTGACTGATTTTTGACACTTTTAACTTTTTCATATTTTCTAAATTATTTTAAACATTATTATGTTTTAAAATTTTCATTTTAACCTTTTTCAGAAATAATATTTCAGATATCTATAAATATTAATTTTACATTTCACTGATTTCATCTTAAAATTTATTAGTTTTAAAACTTTTACTGATTTCAAATTTTGTTAGTTTTTAAAATAATAGTTTATTGGTATTTGATATTTTTTTAACTTTTTGTAATTTTTTTATACTTTTCAACATCAATTGTTTTTAAACTAGTTTCAAACATTATCAGTGTTTTAAAAATTATTTTTTCAAATTTATATCTTTAAAAATAATAGTTTATTACTTTTTGGTGTTGTTTTTGCTTTTATTTTTTTTTACAATTTTTTATATTTCTCAACGTCAATATTTTGGAACTATTGTAAAACATTTTTTGTTTTTAACATTTTCAAAAAAAAATAAACATTATTTTTTCAATTTTTTACACTTTTTTATTGATTTTTTATACTCTTAAATTTTCATATTTTCTAAACACTATTTTAAGTTTTTAAACTTTTAAACATTATTCATGTTTACACATTTTTATTTTAACCTTTTTCAAGAAAAATTCATATATTTATAAAAAATATTTTTATCTGTTAAAAATTTCTTAAACTTCATTATTTTTAAAACTGTTACTGATTTCAAATTTTCATTTTTTAAAATAATAGTTTGTTGCTATTTGGTATTTTTTACAATTTTTTATATTTTTCAACATCAATATTTCTAAACTGTTTATAAGCATTTTTTGTTTTTAACAATGATGAAGTTTTGAAACAAAAATACTGTTTTCAAATGTTACTACTTATTTCTAAACTTATTTGCTTGAGTCCTTACTAGTTACTACTTTTTTCTAAACTTATTTCTAAAATGTTTAAACAATGATGAAATTTTGAAACAAAAATAGTTTCAATGGATAAATATGAAAATATATGAAAAAATCTGAAAAGAGAGACATTTAGTTCTCATATTTTGAAATAGAGACATTTAGTCTACCAATTTTGTATAATTCGTGATTTTCGTCCTTCTGTCAAATTAGAATTATCGTTGACTACGATGTGACATATGCTTTAATGACGTAAAACTAGTTTAAAATAAATTATTAAGATTCGTGATTTTCATATTAGGGCTCACATCCATAATTTTAAAAATCGAACCGGTGATCAACCCAGTCAAGATATTTGGTCACTGGGTCAATGGTCGAACCAGTGGATCATTAATTGAACTGCATGACCCGGTTTTTATTAAAAAAAATTAAAAATTTCATACCTTGCCATAAATATAGTATATATATTAAATTTGTTAACTATTATAAAAAAAAAGTGTAATTAAAATGATTAATTAGATTTTATATATATAATATTTTCACATATCTTTTCCTTTGTTTGATTGGAAGGAAAATGAAAGAAATAATTGACTTCAAGAAACAAAAATTTTAATTTTTCTTTCCTTCTACTTTCAAATTTTTCTTTCCTTCCTTATTTATTTCCTCTCTTCCAAACGTATGATTAGTGTTGTGCACGTTTCTCATAGAGCTAGATTTCAAACTAAGCAGAGCACTTTCACATTTCCCGAAGTCACTAGCCAATTCACGTTTCTAACGTTCAAAAAAATAAATTTGAATGAACAGATCGAGTTCTGCTTTTCGGTTCACTGGTTCGTCTGGAAAATCAGCCGGGTCACACTGGTTTATACCAGTCTGATGACATGACCAATTGGATAAAAGGCTCGAACTGGCTAGGCCACCGGTTCCCAGTCCGACTGGCCGATCTGGGCCAGTTTTTAAAACTATGCTCACGACTATCCCTAGCCATTAAAATAAATTATATTACCTTTTTTTTAAACATATTTTCATCAATTATTCTACTTAGTATTTAAAAAAAATTAAAAAATAGACAATTAATTTTGTGTCACGTCACTATATTTGGATCACATTAAAGTCAACATTAATTTCTTAACAGTCAACACTTTCAATTTGATGGAAATACCAAAATTACGAATTTTGCAAAATTGGGAGACTAAATGTCTCAATTTTAAAATCAGTGGAATAAAATTATATATTTTATAAAGTTAGGGGACTAAATGTTTTTATAAAATAGAGAGACCAAAATTATGGATTGTGCAAGACAGGGGATCAAAATTGTATTCAATCCTAATTATTTTAATTAAAGGGAAAGAGAAGAAATAAATAAGAGGTGGTGATCATAAATGGCTTCCCAGGTGGCAGGTGGTGGAAGTGCAATATAGACTATCTTCTTATTTTTTTAATTTAGTGGATTATGAAATTGTAATAGTATAAATTTTTAGAATTTCACATACCACATATTAGACATATATGTCTATTTATAGATTATCATCTAGCATTAAAACTTATAGTAAATACTAAATCGATTCTACTCATTTACACACCTACTGGCAGGTTGATGGCTCATGGTGCATTCTACTTGGAAAATACAGAGAAATGGTGCTTGAGTATTAGAAGTGGTTTGGGTGGGAGTCGATGGTGGGTTTGGGGAAAGAGGCAGGTGCCCAAAATGCAAGTTTGCAAATTGCAACACAACGTGGCCAACTTTGTTAAGCTGAAGCCTTTTTTCTGTCTGCCGGATTAAAGTGAAGTATAGGCATGGCCGTGTACTTGTTTTATTAATTTTCAAAGATAGTGCAACTTAATGCCCAAACCATTCACATTAACAAATAACACTGCATTCGAAAGCTTCAAGCTTTCAAGCTTGCTTGCTCCAAGCAATTATTTGGGCCAACAACAGGAACCGTGTGCAGTTCAAGACTTCAACTTCAAACGACAACATAATACATGCAGGCCTTGATCCTCTTAACTCTTTCTTCACCATTTCGCATTAAACCATTACTGGCTAACTTGAGGCGAGATGAGTGAACCACTTTCCCGTTCGTTAACATTCAGAATCTCGATCGTTTCCTTTGCAAGCATGTTGAATGTTTCTATGAAGCTCCTAACATAAATCGTTTTTCATATACATTGACTACTCATTTTCCCTTTTTTTTTTTTTTTTTAGCAATCAAGGGCAAACATGTTTATCAAAGAAAGTTGACATGGAAAGGGAAGTGTTATTCTCACTCCACCCCCATTTTTGTTGAGTTCACCCCAATATGTTTACAAATTTATTTATTTTTTTGACAAAAATACCTTTGATAGAAACATTACCTAATAACACAATGGAAATATGTTTTCGTTATTTATTTGGACAAAATCTTGTTGATTGTATATCCCCAGGGACGGATCCAGAAACCTAATAAAGGGGGGGCTGAATTTTTTTTTCTTCCTTTATAATTGTTTAAATTTTAATAAATAATAATTTTTAAAAAATATTTACTATTTTTACACTAAATTTGAAATTATTTTTTATTTTAAATGATAATAACATTAACCGTTACCATAATAACAACCAACACACAACTAGTTTTACATAATTTTACACTAGTTATCATCTTAACTATTACAATAATAACAACAAATATAACTAATTTTACACTAATTAACCTTAACTAGTATTATAATAACAACAAACATAATTAATTTTATAAAATTTTACACTAACTAATTTAAAAATATATGTATATACATGAAAAATACCGACGGAGGGGGGGGGGGGGGCTGGCGCCCCCACCCGCCCCCCTCTAGATTCGTCCCTGTATATCCCGACAAGAAATTTCTAAGATACACAATGAAAAGTGTTACCTCGTTTATCTCGATAAGTAGGGGTGGAAATAGACCATACTATTTGACAAGGACTATGACCTACTCTACATTAGGTTAGGCCATGCCATATATATAAACTAGTTCAAGGCTTTTATAAAAACCTATTTGATTAAAAAGGTTGGGCTTGGATCATTCAAAAAAATCTTTTAAGCCTAACAAACTGACATATTTAAATAAATAATAATTTTTGTAATTATTAATATTATATTAAATTTTTATAATATATTAAAATCATTTATCTATTTACTTTTAAATATTAAGCATGTTGACCTACATATAAATTCATGTTAATAAACTTATTGAAGGATAAATTGATGCCTTATTTAAAAGTTTTAATGCAAAATGGACTTTTAAATAGTTATTGTGACAGTTAGGTTAGACCTTGAAAAATGCTTATATCACATAAACAAATTATACTTGACTCTTATAAAGCTCAGCTTACGTATTTTATACATATAATTTACAACTTATTAAACATATAGTTTTTTTTTTCATTGTCTTATTAGTTTATTACCTTATTTAGAGATATGTTTATTTAGAGATATGCCAAGTCTATCTCAAAACTTAAATATGAAATAAGCTTTTAAACAAGCTAATAGGGAAAATTAGGCTTTTAAGAAGGTCGGGTCAAATCTAAAAAATAAGCCCATGACAAATAACAGGACAAGTTTGGCCTTGAGATTTTTTTAACATGTTAGGACCTATTTAAGCAAAGCCTTATTCGATCCAACCTATTTTTATCCTTAATTATTGACAAGATCTTATGGTGTGACTTCACAATATACAACGAAAATAAGTTTCTATTTATATTTTGACAAATCTTGTTGAGATACACAATGGAAACTTATTTATGTCAAGGTTTGGTAAAAAAAATTATTAAAAGATTGGGGGTGAACTTAGCAAAACGCGGGTTGGGAATAACAATCCCCCATAGAAACTACTCCAAGGTTACTTCCTACATTCTAGCTTATCTTAGTCCATTTTTGGGTGCTTTAGACCCAATTGCAACCTACCAGTCATCCGTTATGGCCCAAAACTAATTGCAACATACTAATTTCTTTTTGACAAAACTAATTTTAGTGCCTACAAAAACTAATTTGAAATAACGTAGATTTAAGTTAAAATTAGTTTTGAAATAAAGTAAGTTATATTTGAATATTTATTTATTAAAAAAAATTGAATACTTTTATTCTAAAAGTAAATTAATAGTAAAAATTAATATAAATTTTTTAGTCAGCATAAAAATTACTTTAATTCAAAATCATTTTTGAGTTCCTAATCAATTCCTCAACCTATGACTAAACATGTAAGCATTTACTTAAAATTACCTATTACTATTATTTTAATGTGATTTTGTATAATTACTTTATCTTACAAAATAAATAAATATACAGTTTTTTTTAAACGTATGATTTGTGTTGTTTTGATTTCAAAAAGTTTGTGTTTACGTAAATTATTCTAAAAAGTTGCAACTTGTTAATAAATTTGGTTTTATTTCAAGTAAAATAAATTAATACTTACTTCGTTTTTTTTTTTTTCTAATTTTAATACAATCGTATTCATTTAACGTTACGGTAATTAATATTTATGCTACATGCATAATGAGAATAATTATAATTTAAAAGATGTAAGAATTACATAAATTATAATTTATAATTTTTTTATTAATGTAAGAATTATAAATTTAAACAATTACATAAATAATCAAAATACAAAGTCACGTCAATATTTAAAAACTCACGTATTTTTTTAATTTATAATTTATTTTAATAAAATTTAACCATTTACATTTATTACTGTTATTTTTCGTTCCTAATATTTATTTCAATAGTTTTTTAATTTTCAATTTCAGAAAGACAATTTTTTCTTATTTGAATTGGTTTTCCGATTATATATTCCAATTTTTTTTTTCAATTTCAGAAAGCAAATTTTTAATTGTTATTATTTTTTTTCTTAATTAAATTGGTTTTCTTATTTCCCATTTCCTAAACCCACCTTTTCCGTTCTCTCTAGAGAGTGTCATTTGTATCGTAAATCTTGTAGACAGCAGAAACCGCGAAATTGAGCCTAAAATCGATGAGTTCGCAAAATGGTGAGGAGAGCCACCACCCACAACCACAACCGCAACCGCAAGGTACTCATGGATGCACACTTGTTTCCGTTCATCTTTTTTCATTTCTCAACTTTAATTCGCAGAAAAAAAAAATAAAGAGATTAGTTCCACTAATTTGACTAAGCTCCTTAATCGATTTTGTTTCAATAATAATTTGGTTTCGCAGGTGAAAAGGTTACCGAAGTGGGATGGTACGTTCTTGGCGAGGATCAGCAACAGGTCGGTCCTTACGCCTTCTCAGAGTTGCGCGGTGAGTGAGTTCTTTGATACTGTCTTTTTTTTTTTTTTCCTCTGAATATTTTTGTGTTTTAAATGAACAAAGTGGAGTGGAGCTAGGGTTAGGTCTTGTTTATTTTGATTTTGTTGTTTGTTCCCCAATTAATTAAGTGAATACTGAGGCAGCACTGTTTCAGACTTTGAGCACACTTGTTTTGTGTTGAAATTGAAACCTCTGTTTGTCATATTTAAATGGAAATTGGCATGGACAGAGCATTTCTTGAATGGATACCTCTCCGAAAATACGTTTGTGTGGTCTGAAGGAAGGAGTGAGTGGCGGCCCTTGTCCTCAGTTTCCGACCTGTGGGCTCAAATTAACCAGCAGGGACCTGATTCTTCAACTGCGGGTATGACTTTTCTTCTTTTTCGCTTAGAATTTTCCATTATTGATATTATTATTGTTATTTGTTGTTGTTGTTGTTTGTGGAGCTTAGAGAATGACCTGTTATGTAGTGTCTGCTGATGATGTTGACGAGTTTGAAAGATGGCAAAAGGAGATTCAGGAGGCAGAGGCACAGGCGGAAGGTTCGGAATTTGGATCCTTATCTGGCAATGTCAGCGGTACTGGGGCAGGAGAAGATTCTGAGAGACCTTCGACGCCACCTGAGGGTGAAGAAGAATTTATTGATGATGATGGAACTGTATATAAGTGGGACAGGAATCTTAGGGCTTGGGTTCCCCAGGTTGGTGCATAACATGTGTATCACTATTATTATTATCATCATCATATTTTTTTAATCTCATACTTTGTGTGGCTAGTGATGTTCTTTGTTATATTATGATTAAATGAAGATAGGCTAAAGGCTTAACTAAATTTTGATGCCCAGGATTTTAGATTAAGTTTAATCAAGTTGTCACTCCTTAAAGTTTGAACTGTTTTTTGAGGCTTATGTGGTTTCATAGGGCTGATTTTACATTTGTCAAACTGATCCGATGTATTTGTTTCCATTTTTGAGCCTATTATTATGGCCTGTTAACAACATTGACATCTGAAAGAGATGACTCAATAACATATTGTTTTGGAAACAATAGGTCTTTGGTTTTAGATTCTGCACAAGCTAAATGGGCAATGAATCCCAAGAATCAAATATTGCTGTAATAGTTCATGTTTGGCATCCAGCAGAATTTATTCTTCATATAGCACATGCAATCCCCCTTGGGCAGAGGCAAAAGAAAAAAAAGAGTAAATTACACAGACCCCCTTAAGGTTTGCTCTTATTACACCTAGTACCCCTTCATTTTTTTACATTACTTTGAGCACCCGTAAGGGAGGTCTGTGTACATTTTTTACACCTAAGAGGGGAATCAGTGTAACAAAAGTCCAGAAATTATGAGGTTTTTTGTAGGGTTCAAAAATGGAGGGGTATCAAGTGTAATAAGGGCAAACCTCAGGGGGGGGGTCCGTGTAATTTACTAAAAAAAAAATGAAGCTTCTGCCATGCTGATGGGATTATATGTTATCCCAATAAATGGGTAAAATATAATATTAATTTGATACTGTATGCTTCCAGAATAAATAGAATACACCGTGTTTGGTAATTTGGCACTTCCACAAGTGATATTGCTTAAGAATATTAAAACAAGTGTACACTTCCAAAATCAATTCTCAAAAATTGAAACCAAACGGGCGCTAACTATATATAAGGTTCAATGGAATCTGAAACTGTCTGTAAGACAATGTACACCCAAACCATATGAATGAATTTATTTTACTATCAATTTTATAATTAAAGTTTTAATGGATAACATGAGAATTACTTATTCCGAAGAGGAGTTGCAGTTACTTGTGAGATTTACTGTATATGTTTTATGTCGAACTCGAACACAAGTATTAAATAATTATGCATGCACCTTTCATCTTTCCTTTGAATCTATTCAATGCTTCATTGCTGTAGATTGTGGCTGCTGTTCATTAACCACGATGCTGTTAGGTATGAAATTTTCATGGCTTCTGTTGGGTACTAGATCTTAAAGGCAAGTTCTAGGAATTCTTTTAATTCGTAGGGAATTAATACTTCCTCTTTCTCTAAATTTCATGAGAACCATCTCCCTAGACAAGCATGAATAAGTGTTTCTCAAGTGAAAATTGTTTTGTTTTGTTTTTTAAAACATCAACAAGTTTTAATTTTTATGAAGTGTTAAATCTAAATACTCTAAAAAACTGAATTAAGCTGAAGTGCTTCTGTTCTGGATACTCTCTTGAAGTTTTTTTTCTTTTTACTTGGACTTGATTACTTCTCTTTTTGGTTTAGTTTCTGCCAGTCACATTTTGTTTCCTGTGAATTATGTGGTGGTTTCATTTCCCTTTTTCATTATAGTACCCAGAAATCAGAATGTTGTCTTTTCAACCTTGAGGCCTGATACTTATTTGTGTTTGCGTGTATCCTTGAAGTAATGATCCCTATAAATCTCAATAATGCCTTTGTATTTATTCTTTGGGCCAAGGTTATTGATTGTTTCTTGAATGTATTTTTAATTGATGATTTTTTTTTATGAGTGTGATTAACGAAGTTGTTATGTCATAGGAGTATCCAACTGGCAGCACTGAGCCTTACGGGGTTGAAGAGATGACCTTCTTGGAAGAAGAGGAAGTTTTTCCAACAATGACAAATTCTGATGCCTCTGAAAAGTTTGAAGATACAAAATTGAGTGTTTCTGCGCCTTCCTCGAAGGAAGAAGAAAATGAAGCAAAAGAAGCAAATAATACCAATGTGTTAGCAGGTGGAAAAAGGAAGCTTTCAGATCAACAAACTGACAAGAAGGTGCCCCTTTTCTTTCCATCTTGTCTATATCATTGGTTTCACCCTGATTCATTTTCTTATCTTTGTTACTTTGAATTGGAAATGAGTACCTTTTTTGGGAGACAAATGGCACCTCTATTGATCTCATTGTGTTTCAGGAAGCTAATAAACCCCCTGATAGTTGGTTTGAATTAAAGATCAATACACATGTTTATGTCACTGGGTTGCCTGAGGATGTTACCACTGATGAAGTAAGTATCAACTTTTCTCAATTTGCCTGAATGTAATTTTTGTTGCAATAATTAACATGACATGGGTAATATATTGCAGATTGTGGAGGTATTTTCTAAATGTGGAATTATAAAGGAGGTATATTTCTATTCTTATATTATATATATTATCTATTCAATTGTGAATTGTAAAATTATAAACAATTGAGCTATATATAATTCATGTCTTATATTATTAGTTTTTCATGATTAGAAGTGTCTTAAAAATGTTATATCCATGTTGGGGAAGGAAAATACTGTTGACACTGTATAAATTAATGGTATAGTGGCTCTACAATACTGCCAAAAGTATGAATTAACATTTTTACACATGGAAGAGCAAAGTATGTTGCATATCATGTTTTTCCTTTTTAATGTTATCTTATCATGCGGGTTTTGATAGTAAGCCTTGTATTTGTGATGAAAATTTTGTGAGCCTGTCTTTCCCTTTTCTGGGCACATGCACTTGCCAATACCCTAATCATAAGTGAATCACAAGGGCATAGCAACTTTTACAAATTAGTTCTCACTAAGAGTGCCTTACAGGAGGCTATTATTTCAAGGAAGTTCATTATGGGGTGCAAATCTGTGAATACTTGTAAAAATGGAAGACTAGCTATTTGAGGGTATCATGACTTGTACTGGCTTCTTATGAATGCATGATTATGGTTATAATAGGACCCTGAAACCAAAAAGCCTCGTGTGAAGCTCTATGTTGATAAAGAAACAGGAAGGAAAAAGGGAGATGCTCTGGTTACATATCTTAAGGTAACTCTTTCCCTTATTGTTCTGCCTGTGATATATTTTCCTTTATAGTTGTGAATGTAACAGGGTTTCAATTATGTTTGCATTTACTAGGAACCTTCGGTGGCTTTGGCAATTCAAATTTTAGATGGAACACCTCTTCGCCCTGGTGGCAAGATTCCTATGTCTGTCAGCCAGGCTAAATTTGAGCAGAAAGGTAACTGTTATTGAATTCTTAATATCTCCTATCCTATGACAACTTCTGGTAATTATTGTTAGATATGGTCATATGGAAATCTGGTGTTAAATTAATAATTATTTATTTATTATGCCTGCTGTTGCTTGATGGAGCTTTCTTTAAATATGCAGGAGACAAGTTTGTATCCAAGCAAGTAGACAATAAAAAGAAAAAGAAATTGAAAAAGGTTGAAGACAAAATGCTTGGATGGGGTATGTTTGGTCTCCCAAAATTTTCAAGTTGATGTTTCTGGAATGACTGTTTCCCAATTCAATCTTTAATTTAGCCTAATTTCTCCTTTTCATTTATTTTTTTTAATTAAAATGCAATATTGATTTACCTTTTGGTAAATATTTTTACAAGAAATTTCTAGATGGTGTAAGTGGGTCAAGTCTTTACCTATGTCAATAGATCCTTGGTTGTGTACTGAGCAAGGTTATCAAATTGAGATTCAAATTGCGAATTACCAAGCTAATTTTTTTATTGTGACTCATCATTTGTATCGAATCATAAGATTTAGAGACAATAAAAAATTACTTCAAATATATTATATGGGTGATATATATATTATATAGATGATATATAGTGTTCAATGTAGTAATTTTAAACTAGCAATAGATAAAACAACTTAATCATAAGTCATATAAAACAAAATTATTAGTTATATCTGAGTTTGTGAAGCCTTTCTTTTAGAAGAATGGAAAGGAAGCAATGAAATAGCCAAAATAGAGTGCATGCATTAAATGCGTGTGACATGAATAATCAAATAGGATAAGTTCACAAGTGCTCCTTCAATTCCTTTTCATTTAACAATGTAAACTTATATGACTTGTCAATTTTTTTCATGAGAATTGGTGAAAGAAAAGTCAAAAAAAAAAAATAACAGACCATTGAATTGTGTTGTTTGTATCTATGATACGAAATTGCACAGATTTATTCATGTATCATAACATACAAAGTCATTTGAGATTCATCTTATGATATGATTCGATAGGTAGTTGAATCATAGGATTCAAATTGTGAATCATAAGATTCTAATAACTATAAAACAATTTAACCATAAGTCTTGTAAAACAAAATTGCTAGTCATATATGATTTTGTGAAGTCTTTATTTTAGAAGAATAGAAATGAAGCAATGAAATAATTACTGAGTGCCTTTTGGAGTTAACTAATTAATGTCTCATTGAAGTCTGTAATATATTATTCTTTGAATAGTGGAGCTGTTGCAAATGTTGAGAATCATTTAAAAAAAATTGTACTCAAATGTATTCTGCTGTCTTGTCTGCTTTTGATGATGGTGGATCTAGAAAACATGCTATGCTCCCATGTCATATTCAAAATCCTTTTTGATCTCAGTAGTGTGAGAAGTTCAGATTATTTTGGTTGACTTGAGATTTTAAGATTCATTTTCAGAGTTAATTTTCTTATTTAGCATGCATCCCTTGTAGTAATGTGATTCTCATTGTATGGCTCAGGTGGTCGTGATGATGCAAAAATTTCAATTCCAGCGACTGTTATCCTTCGTTATATGTTCACTCCAGCTGAAATGAGGGTTGGTGTTAATTTTGCTTGTTTTCTGGATACAATTATCACATAAGAAACTTGCTATACAAGTGGCCATACCTGCCATCATTTTGGACATGGTTATATAGATCACAGAAACAAACTGCTATTGAAGTTTTTTACATTTTTAAAAGTTCTAACATACATATTTAGAAAAAGTACTTTATGTGATCACAATTAATCTTTTTTCTTTTCTATTGTGATGGTAATGATTATTGTTGTGATGTCCCACATTAGCTAGAAATATGACCAAAATATTCCTTACAAGGCTTGGGAAATTCTCCCCCATTAGCTAGTTTTTGGGGTTGAGTTAGACATGATCATTTCTAATATGGTACATCTAGTCTTTTTTGATGTTGGGCCCTGTACATGTCTAGTCCTACAAACCTCACACTCCAAATGTGCAGTCTTGAGTGTGTGCAAGTGTTTTGATGTCTCACATTGGCTAGAAATATGACCAAAGTACTCCTTATGGTCTCAGGCAATCTCTCCCCCTCGAGAACTTTTGAAGCTGAGTTATGCTTGGTACATTTTTAATAACTGTGATAGGATTTCCTGCTTTTTTCATAGACAGTCGAACTTCAATTTGCTTTCTCTGCAATTACAATTTGGTGCTGCTATTTCTCATATTGGACATCTGATATTACCCAATCTATACAGGCTGATGAAAATCTGCGTTTAGAACTTGAAGAAGATGTTAAAGAGGAGTGTACAAAGCTTGGTCCTGTAGATTTAGTCAAGGTAGTTGATCTATATGCCTTAAAAAATAAATAGAATTGCTACTCTTTTCTTTTTCCATCTTTTCTTTCTTTTCTAATAAATATTTTGTTACCAGTTAAATCAACTGAGTGAAAATACGTTTATGTTTATTTTTTCTTTGCTTCTATAATTCATTTAGACCTCACTAAATCTGCGATGTCATAGGTGTAAGGCTATGTTTGGATGCGGGATTTGGGAGGTTAAGGTTTTAAGTAAACTTAACCCTTGTTTAGGAGTGTTTTAGAATAAGGGGAAAAAGTTGAGATATATTATCAATTTATCATGTAATATTGAAGCCTTTGTTATTAATTTTTATGAACATATAAAGTTCTTCCTTATCTACTTCTATATTATAAATTTGAATCCTTATCTTGAATGAGAGTGTTCTTAGGAGCTATTCTTCAACAAGAGCAATTTTAGAAGTTTGTTTTAGAAGTTTTTCTTAAACGAGAGCATTTTTAGTAGTTGTTATAACTCTCATCGATATACTTTTTAATTTTAATTTCAAATTTAATTTGATTTAACAACTATCTAAAAAAATTTCTTTTTCAACTATCTCAAACCACCATCTTTTTATCTTTATCTGTATACTTGATTTTCTTAACTGTTTATCTCTTTTAATCTATTATTTTTCATATTTATTTCTAAACTAATTTCAATATTTTTTTAAAAGAAATTGTCAATAGTTAAAAATAACCTTGTATCACAATATAAATTATTTATCGTAAATTCAAAATATAATTTATATATTAAAAAATATTTATTTATTACAAATTACAAATTTTAATTATAATATAATTTATATATTTAAAAATGTTTATTGATTATAATTTTAATTTTAATTATATAAAAATAAACATTTATCTTGTGCATTGCTTAGGCTAAATACTAGTTATCATTTAGCCTTACATATTTTTAGCTTCCCTCATCCTTCAGTTTATTTTTTTTCCTTCTCCTTCTTATCCCAAAGCATTCCCTTGACACTGGAAGTGTGTCGAGGTTTCAAACGTGAGTGCCTGACTGGCTGACTTATTTTGTTCTGGTGTGGTGGGTAAAAATAATATCTTTCTTTGTAAAACAATATATATATATTTTAATTCAATACATTATAAAAAATATAATTACACAACACTAAGTTTGATTTGGCATCTTCATTTTAAAGTCCTAGTTCCACCAGAAGGCAGGGGAAGAATTTAAATTCTAGAATTCATCTTTGTAATTATTGTACTATATCTTGTCCATCCTTGTAGTTTGAGAGGTCCAAGCTGATAGAGTATGTAGGTGTGTATCATCGTAACACTGCTTCAAGTGAGTTATGACTTGTTTACATTCTCTGTTATGACAGTTGTTGACAGAATTTACTTGGAAATTGTATATATCTTCTAATTCATTTACATTCTGTTTTGGAAATTGTATATATCTTCTACTTCATTTACTTCATTTATATATTTCCATAATTTTGTGTAACATATCCCAACACCCTTACCCTAGTTTTTAGAAATTTTGTTGTATCCTAAGTGTGTACTGTAGTAGTGTTACTATTCATACCCATCATATTCATGCAACTATTGTATTTGTGTTCTCTAATTTTGTCTTTGCTTTTTCATGTTTCCTGCTGGTTTTTTCCTGTAGATCTGCGAGAATCATCCTCAGGGAGTTGTTCTGGTAAAATTCAAGGATAGGAAGGATGCCCAAAAGTGCATAGAATTGATGAATGGAAGATGGTAATTATCTATGTTTTGTCCATTTTCTTCTTGTGCAATATATGCATAGCCTTCATGTTGTAGCAACTTACTGCATCATATAAGCTGCATACTTGACCGAGGCATGACGACTTTCTGTAGTTGATCATATCCAAATCTGATTTTAGACATTCATCAACTAGGAAAGGTACTATTAAAATAGTTGAAACATCAGTGTTTCAGGGGCAGAAACTGAGGTGGTTATAAAAAAACCATATAATTTAGTAGGTGGTTATAAAAAAAACGTATAATTTAGTTTAATTATGTGATTCAATCTTTTACTTTTGTGTAAACTTAGAAACTATTAAAACTGACTTACAAACTGGAATATTAAAAAAAAAAAAAAAATAGTTCCCCGAAATTTGAAAGTTTACAAAGTAAAATAGGAGTCATGAATTCCTTTGAGCTGCTTATTTAAGTGTTAACTCATGAAATGATTTTATAGCTTAATATTTTAACCACGTACCTCTACCTCCATCCCTTTAGTTATTGAAGCCTCATGATGTCCGTACTCCTTGAAATACTGAAACATCACATCAAGATACTTGAATGGAATTACTGACCAGTGACCAGAAAGATACAATATATTTGTATTTTTGCATGCTTCATCGAAAATTCCTCATTTAAAGCCATTAAACCTATATTGGATGCAGAGTTGGACATTTTTGCAATTGCTTTTACCTTTTCCTTTCTCCATTATTTCTCATTTGTATCTTCATTTACCTTTTCCTGTGTATATCAACTCTAGCAATTTTTTTCCTCGTTTATTTTATCAGGTTTGGTGGTAGACAGATACACGCCAGTGAAGATGATGATTCAGTTAACCATGCCGCAGTCCGGGATCTGGAAGAAGATGCCATTCGGCTGGAGCAGTTTGGTTCCGAACTTGAAGGTGACTGAGTTAATGAGAATAACAATGCACCAGGTTCATGGTTCCCAATAAGTCCGGACCTAGGAATATTGCACGATGGCTGAAGCTTTTGGATTACTAGGTCATCACTTTTCTCGGTTTTGCAAAGATATATTAGTTTTCCTTATGTAATTGGGAAAAGCAGAGAAAGAAATAGAGGAGAAAAGAAGTTACTGATTTGGCTGACTCATCTTATTTGGAAAATTGTAATACACCCTGCGTGTAGTGTAGCATTCAGTTATTCCAGGTCACAGATTTTGAGTTATGACATGTGACAATGCAGTTAAATTTGAACTGTTAGATTAATTTAAATTATCTTAACCGTTGGGGTAAGACACTTGAGCATGTAAAGGAGTGTTTCATCATATATGGGATTGTATGCGTAGTAAAAGAATCGTTCCATTCCATAGGAAAAAAAAAAAAAAAAAGGCAACTACCATGGCCCATGGGGCATTGCAGCCATTGGTGATGGTCACTCTATGGGGATTTATTGAAGGCACCTCCCGTTTTTTCCTGGTACATCCCATTAAAATTAATTAACAACTATATTGATTATTTTACCCTTTTCCCTTGTATATAGTATTACGGATTCATCAATCCGTAATTATATAAAATACATTACGGATTGTATAATCCGTAATTGTATAAAGTATTACGGATTGTACAATCCGTAATACTATTAATACAATTACGGATTATGCAATCCGTATATAATCTGTTAATGAATATTGATTGTAAGCTACGGATTGTCTAATCCGTAAGCCTTTCCGCTGGGGTGTATTATAAAGCTACGGATTGTCTAATCCGTGAGAGAGGGGGGGGGGGGGCGGCTGTTCACTTGAATTAAACCTTAGCTATTTTTTTTTTTTTAAGAACGCATCACACCCCTCTTTAATTTTCTCCTATAAAATTACAAATTAAATTATGTTAAATATCATGTTATACAATTAAAAATTAAATTATACAATTTTTATTTCTTACGGATTATCAAATCCGGAATGTTTAGGGTATTCCGGAAATGTATTACGGAATATCCATTTCGTAATATATTGTTATATTACGGAATGAGTATTCCGTAATACATTTTCAGAAAATCCTAAACATTCTGGATTGTATAATCCGTAATATTCAGTTGTACTACGGAATAGGCATTCCGTAACATAACATATATTACGGATTACTCATTCCGTAATATATGCTATGTTATGGAATGCCATAGTACAACTACGGATTGCATAATCCGTCAATCCTAAAAAAAAATTGGGGTGCGCTGCATATAGGGAATAAAGGGAGGAAAAGGGCAAAATAGTCTCTACAAGGGATTTTTTATTTTCAATGGGGTGTCCCAAGAAAAAATTGAGGTGCCTTAAACAATTCCCCACGCTATGATAGGTTTGCAATTGCATTGATTTGATGATTGCTGTGGGTTTTCACAATTTCATTTTACATAAGGTCTTGTGCTGCCAAATCTCGTTAACGGTTCCATGTAAGATAATGAAAGTATGAGTGAATGAAAAAGGTACACGGGAAGTACATGTAGGAAATTGCCTGAATAAAATTTCAGTTAGCTTGTTTTTCTTAACACATGTCAAACATGTGTAGGTGATCTAATTGTTTCATTATTTTTCTCCTGCTTTTCCATCTGATCATTGGTGCATTTTAACATGGGGAACTTAAAGAACTGGTCCAGCACGGACCACAGAAAAACAATTACCTAAACTAAGTTGCAAGAGCCAACTTAAAATCCGATCCATGCACAGATTGTCTCTCTTTGGGTCAATAGTTTAATTAAAGACTTATTGATTAAGCATTTAGGTTTAAATGTTTTTGTTCCATAAACTTTTTTAAAATTTACTTTTAGTTTCTAAATAAAAAATTTAGCATTTTTGGGCCTATACTTCTTCTGTTAATATTCTTAGTTCTTACTATCAAATATAACGTTAAGTGATGACGCAACGGTCACGTTGATAGTCACGTGTAATTTTTTTTTTATAAACTATGATTTTAATATTTAATCAACTAGTCTGATGTCATCAACTAGTTGGAAAGATTATTTAGATAGGTCAAACTAGGACAAATAAGAAGGACAAGATAGGTCATTATGAACTCCAATGAATATTCTTAACTTCATCAAGACCATTTCCAATAAATACAAATGATTTAGATTAAAAAAAATAACAAAGGATAGTGTTAAAATACCTTAAAAAGTGTTATTAACATTAAAAAAAAAACATTTACTTCAATATTTTAATGAGGATGACAATGGGGTGAGGCGGACATGTTTGGTAACTTCTCGTAACTCACTCTGTTGAATAAAAATGTGTCTTTACGAATTTTAAAAAGAGTTTAAGGGTGATGCACTGACAGTATAAAATAATTTTACACTGTTATCCAATCACAAATCACTATTGATATGACTTTTAAGATAGTTTTGTAAAAGTCAACAAACTTACTATACATAATGATTTGTGATTGGATGACAGTGTAAAACTATTTTATACTGCTAGTGCATAATTTTTTTTCTTTTTTAAATATATGCGGATATTTATCGATATTTGTGGATATTTATTAAATATAAAAATTTTAACAAAAATTTAAATTAAATTAAAAAAATAATTTTGAAACATATATTTGTATTAAAGAAAATAATTTTTAATATATTTATATTAAAAATAAATTAGAACAATTTATTTTGTATATAATTAAGAACATTTAAGTAATTTTAAATTGTGGGTACCCACAGATACCCATTAAACTAGCTACATATTTAAGACTAACTCAAGATTACTTGTTAAATTAATTTAATTTTTTTTCTAAACCACATATCCTCCACTAGAGATCATCCTGTTCGAACCATGTAGGATCACTATAAACGACAAAACTCTTCCTCCGAATATTTAACTATAGGTGATAATCTTATTAAATTAGAATAATTTCAGACTAATTGATCCAAATGTTGGATGATACATGATATACTTTTTAATCTATGGTTCATTTACTCAAAATATAAAAAAAATGCGGCATCCCTTCACACCCTTGTCAATTGCTTTCTAAAAATATACGTGAAAGTAAATTACTTAAAAAAGAAAAAGAAAAAAGGAATTGATGCAGAGAAGGTACTAGTTTAGTTTCACCAAAATAACCCGCAGACGCAAACGTTGAAAACAAAACACACGCATCCATCAGCCCCAACATTACATTACAACGGTAGATCCCTTCTCTCTTTTTCCCTTTCCCCATTTCTCTTCTCTCAGGCAATTCCTCAATCACGCTCTTCACATTCTTATTACAATTCCTTCGCAATTTTCCTCTCTTTTTTTCCTTCTCGCGTGTTTTACACCGCCAATTTGATTCATTAACGTATCTCGTGAAATTTCAGTTACATTGCAAACTTGTCTGAACTTGATTTTGTTTTGTTGTTATTATTATTATTTTTTGTTTTGTACTTTGCCTAACTTGTTGTGAACATACATGTAAATGTAATAATAGTTCGATTTTCGTGCCCTTGGTTTGCGTGTTTATCTGTTGGTGCTTAGGTAAATAGAGTGTAGCCATATGATACATCATCTTCTTCTTCGCTCTGGACCCGCGCCAATTAGCACGATCACAGGGTTTGGAATTGATGCGCAGGTTACATGGCATGTCACCGTTACTTGCTGAGTTTTTTTTTTTTTTTTTTTTTTTTTGAAATTTGAATTGAAAGAAGAACGTTGATTATGAATGGTTTAACTGAACCCCTAGTTTGTAGTTCATTCTTCTTTTTTTTCTTTTTTTTTTTTTGTTTTGTTATGTTTTGAGTAGTGAGTGCTACACAACTAGATACGATTAGCTAGAGTTTTAAAATGAGTCAGTTACATTCAAGAGGAGTTGTTGGGACCACTCATTTATTGAAAAGTCAATTAATATGTATGTGTGTGTGGAATAGGGTGTGTATTTGTTTTGGAGACAGATTTTAGAGAGAGAAATTCTGATTGAAGGAGTTAGGGTGTGTTTGATTTATATTTTCAAACACTGTTTTTTGTTTTCAAAATGCAACTAAACAAGATTGTTTAGACAGTTGGTGGATGGTAGTGAGGCACAGAGGAGGACTTGTCTTTATAAAGATGTTAATTGAAAGAGGACTTGTCTTTATAAAGACAATTAATTTTGGATGAGAAATTTTAGAAAACAGTTTTTAAAACCAAAAAGTGAGAAGAAAATCAAACATGCCACCCTTAATGCTTTTATATGAGTTTGTAAGTGTTTTCCTTTGTCTTCTTCCTTTACTAACCTGTTAGGTGTTTGTGCTTAGATTATGTATTGTCTATGGACATTGAAATAATGAAAATCACTCTGTTGATTTTAATATCATGAGATGAGGACTTGTTTGGATAAAAGTTATCATTGCTGTTTCTAACAGCGGTGTGCGAAGATTCCAGAGGAGTTGTAGTTAGTTGGTGGTGGTTTGTCTCAAAATGTTATATGAGGATCACTTTATTAAGGAGAATGGTTTAAAAGATGCAAAGGAAAACGTTTTGTGAATATTAGAGGATGTTATTTCACTCATTTGTTATAACCATGCTACTTTTGGTGTATATGGCTTGATTAAAATACTTTGAAGAAATTGTCTCAGTCCTTAAATCTGGCATGGGACAGGATCTTTTTCGTGGCCTCTCTTTGGTGTTTTGTCCACTCTCTCTTTAAGGGAGCTTTCATAACAGATGTATGGATGGACATACTATATTGCCTATTTATGACTTTGTTTTTGTTTTTCTTTTCTATCTTTTTTGTGCCTCTGTTTTGATGGATTTTGCTTGTTCTGTAAGCTTTCATTCTTTGTTCTAATAATATCATCCTTTGTCCTTCCACCCAAAAAATAATTATAATAATTTGGCTATTTGTTCTAAAAGGTGGTATGCTCCATAAAACTACCGCACTCTGTAGACATTAGCATAATTGTTTTGAGACATAACAATATTTGAGGATATGAATCGGTCATTAGACCTAGTACAACAACAACTACCATCCCTTATCCCATTAGATTATATTCTACATGGATCAAAACAACATAAAAGTAATCTTAATTGATTCTTGAAATCATCTTGCCTTTGGTTACAGATATGGGTCTACCTGACATTTCTTATTTAATGTTTAAGTTTTACCCTTTAGTATTGTTTAAGAAAATCATCTTATCTCTCAGTGAGAATTATCTAATCCATTTTTACTTAATACCAGGGTTTGAGATTATAAAGACTTAGTGGAAGGCTAAGCTGAAGTTGAAGAGTTGAGGGGAAAACAAGGAGAGAAGGAGGTTGAGGTATTTATATTTGTTGACTTTACCTAAATGGTGAAATCAATATTGCTGTGGGTAATTCAATGACTTTAGTTGGATATTTTCCAATTCTTTTGATCAATACTCCTTTCCTAAAAAAGTTAATACTGGTGGTCTTCCTTTTTCATGGTTCTCTAGTTTTCCTTCCCATACGCTAATAGATGACAGGATCAGTCCAACACACTAATCTAAGCATAATATTACCTATGCATGATAGGCGACAATTGGTTCGTCAACTCTTTACTTTTAGTGATAAACTTTACCAAAAGTACTACTTTAGCATCCAAGTTTGATTGATCAGAAACTGTAACTGTGTAACATCTTATCAGCTTCTAAAGAAAAGATGAAAATAGATTTTTTTTTATAGTTTCTAATTTTTTAAAAATTTTATCCAAACAATTCAAAATACCTGAGAAATTATTTTTATTTTTATTTCTAATTTCTCTGGTTCTGTTGACCTATGTTAAATTATGGTACAGTTGAATTGTCGTTATATATGAGATACTTTTTAGCACTCGGGGTTGAGAGTTCTGATATTTTAAACTTGCCCATCTCTTATCTGCTTGTTGGTTGTATTGCCAGATCTGTGGTTTATTGGACAATTGTTTCCATTTTTGGAGACAAATTTCATGTTTCTTTGGGCAAGGTTATCATTTGGATATGGAAAAAGAAATGGAAATATTTTACCGTTGTGAATACTCTCTAGATATGAATAGAAGTCATAGAATCAATATAATACTTCATTGACAGTGGTGCATATTGGAAACTGATGCTTTCAGGTACTCAATAAAGTTTTGGTTTGTTTGAATTGGGGGGCTTGATGCCAATGGTGGATACAGTTGTATGTGCTAGAAACAGTCAACAGTCGCTTCATAAGGTAAATATATTATATATTCAAAATTCTTGTGGAACTACAATGTGTCACTAATATAGCCTTCCTGTCTTCTGTAATTCTTTGTTAGCAGTTGCTCTTTTGTTTTCATCTTAGGTGAAGGTGACATTCTAGTATTGGAAAGGGCCAGAGTCCATGATGATTATATATTGTTGAAATTTGTTTCTACACACTGGCAATCCTTAGGTCTGACAGATGGCTTTTTCTAATGAAGAAGAGAAGACTGAGGACTACCTTTTCAAGATTGTTTTAATTGGTGATTCAGCTGTTGGGAAATCAAATTTACTTGCACGATTTGCCAGGGATGAGTTTTATCCTAATTCGAAGTCAACTATAGGAGTAGAGTTCCAAACTCAGAAGATGGATATTAATGGAAAGGAAGTTAAAGCACAGATATGGGACACTGCTGGGCAGGAGAGGTTCAGAGCTGTTACATCTGCATATTATAGGGGTGCAGTTGGAGCTCTTCTGGTGTATGACATCAGTCGGCGCCAAACGTTTGATAGCATAGGCCGATGGCTTAATGAACTTCACAGTAAGAATTACAATTATGTTTGAACCCTTTTTACCATCTCGAAGTTTTTCTCATGCTTATTTTCTTAGTGAGGTTTCTGATTTAGGAAATTGTTAACTTGTCCTTCAATTTGGTATTGGTACAATATATAAAAACATTATGAGATTATGATACTGAAATTTAATGGCTTATTGGTAAATAAACAAGATTATAATCTTTATTCTTTCTCTTAAGGTGATTCTGTTTTATTAGTTAATGAAACATTATCTTATTGGATGTATCACGTGGATGTTAAATTCTGAATTGCATAGTTAATGGTTTTAATTTTTCTCTTTTCTGCTTTGACCTTTTGCATTTTTATGTTATTCTTGTTTTTTTTTTATATAATATTAATATACATATAGACACATGCATAAATATACACCTTGTAATAAACGTGATTTAATATTAATTTGTAAAAACGATGATTTTGGTTTTTAGGCCTGTTTGGAAAAAACTTCTCCATAAGTACTTATAGAAGAAAATAAAAATAAGTTTCTTCCATAAACTAAAATTAGCTAATGTGTAAGATAAAAGGAAAAGTTAAATGAAAGAGATTCTACAAATTAGTTTATCCATAAGCATAAGCTAATTTGAGATAAGTTTATTTCAATTTACTTTCATTTTTTTTTCTAAGTGCATATATTGATAGGCCTCATGTTTTTTTATTTTTTTTCTTATTCACATATTTTGATTGTGAATGTGATAAAAACAAGGATTAAATGGAGTGGTTTATTATTTAACAGCTCACTCTGACATGAACGTTGTGACAATACTTGTTGGGAACAAGTCAGATCTTAAAGATGCAAGGGAGGTGGCTACCGCTGAAGGCAAGGCCTTAGCTGAGGCACAGGGTTTGTTCTTCATGGAGACATCAGCTCTTGATTCATCAAATGTAGCAGCTGCTTTTGAAACTGTTGTAAAGGAGATTTACAACATCCTAAGTCGGAAGGTTATGATGTCTCAAGAGCTCAACAAAGAGGATGTTACCCGAATTGAAAATGGAAAGACTGTTGTACTACAAGGGGAAGGAGAACGAGAAGCAGAAGCGGAGGCAAAAAAGGGTGGTTGTTGTTCATCTTAGGTTTTGATAATATGTCAGGCTCCAAAACTGAGTTTTTATTATAATTATTCAACCAATCCTGAAAATGTAACTCATATTCAAGATTTATGTTTAAATGTTTACTGAGATTTTGGAGTAGAAATTGCCAATGCATTGGAAGAATTACAAAAATGAGTGCAACTGGTTCTTAAATGACACTAGAAAAAAAATATGGATAGTCAAAATAGAAGAGTTACTCATAATGAGCACTGAAATGTCCAAAATTTCTTTTTATTCTACATATACATGAATATCATATAAAATTATTCAGATATTTATCTCTACTATTTCAGTGTATAACTTTGAAAGTATTTGTTTAAAATGTATATTTGCAAGCTATTTCACCAATGATTATTCGAATAACCACATTTATAACTCAACTATTTCTTTTGACGGCTCAAAAATTTGGATTTGTGATATATTGCAAAATATAAATTCAAAAAAAATCTCAATAGCCCATCCTGCTTTAATATGTAGTATTTGACTAACGATAAAATACAACAGGAAGTCGATTAACAAAATGGACTTCCACTTTACAAAATTCCAGGCAAATAATGAGATAATAAAAACTAAAAAGTATTAGAATATTTGTTGGGAGCAATCGTCATCCAAACGGCACACTCGACTGTAGCAGCTTCAGCTGCAGCAACAACAGGTCACTGGATTTTTCCTTTCAATCGCAGCTTGTGTTGTTTGATTTTGATATGGAATATAGTCATTTACATAATAAATTGGGCTCATTTCTGAATAAATTAAATAATGTATCAAGTAAAAGCTGTCTGGCTACTTGGCCTTGCATTTGCTTTCTGTACAGTTCAATCAGCTCGATGATTACAAGTTGGACCACAAGCTACCTATTATAAAAAGAAGAAAAAAAAAAGCCATTACCAAACATATTCAAGATGCTTATTACAGCAAGTATAAACAAAAACTTATTGCCCGTTACAAAGACCATCTATCGATTTTTTGTTGTTCCACCGAAAAACTAAAATAAAATAGTTACAAGCACTTACATTAACTGCTGCTTTAAGGGCTATGCAATTTCTGTAGCTGGTCAACCACATCACAGGAACTGCTGAATGGTTGGAAATCAGAACGGTGTAGTACAGTTCCTTGGATATGCCTGGAGCCGTCTGGTTGAGAGTCAATCATGGATTTTTTCTTGGATGAATAACAGTGGTGAACACGGACGCGGTGATTTCTTGGCTGGATAGTGTAATTGCCATGCACCTTAACCACCAAAATAGCTTCCTTGTCTCTGGAGTCTTCACACCAAGAATTTTGTACAACACCATCAACAAACTCTTCCAGAGTCTGAAATTCATCATGATGCACTGATACTTCAACAATTTGATCTGGTCTTATTATACCAGTTGCAGGACTCACCTGAATCATAAAATTAGCAAGTAATTATCGTATGGTGCATTGCAATGGAGAGATGAGATCCCCTGTCTGAAGCAAAAAAAGGTATGATGTTGATCCACATAAAGAATTTGGCCCTAGGAGTAAACATTTTTGTACAAAATCCAATAGTCAAAGCCATTTTTTTCTAGGGGAGTTTTTGGTTATCTTTCTCAAGGATTTAAATTGCAGACCACATCACATGATGCGGCTGTAACAGCCCAGCCGCGGTGCCACTATAACTACCACACTGCGATAGCAAATGAAAGTAGCTCACAACAGTTGCAATGTGATTGTGACTGTGGGACAACCACGACCACAACTGACAACTTCAATTGTAATTCAAAACCTTGATCTTTCCCATTGACTTTATGGAAGAAAAAAAAAAAGAATAAATAGTTTCTTCGGTCAGGGTCAGGTGACTAATCTCACAAACTTGGTGCGCTCTTCTGTCTACATATTAGTTTAGAAAGGACTATCCAATAATGCATTCCTATAGTACAATAAAGAATAACTGGGTTGATGTTGTCAGTTGGGTTGATGTCGCCAATTGGGTTCAGGTTACTATAATAAACAGGAAAATAAAAAACCTTTTCAATATGACCAAACTTGCGGTTGGTATTGCTTCTCTAACTTAGAAAAATGTACTGATGAGAAAATAAAATGAATATCAAGTAAATATATAATGGTTAAAACATCTACTCTGTCAGAAGGTATTTCAATTTCCATCTGAATTTTTGGACCCCATGTCCTGTGGAATTCTTTAGCAGAAAATAGAAATCATCCACAACTTTCCCTGAGATGAAGTAACAATTATCATCCCACCCTAGTTATCTAATACAACAATAACAAAACAACCAAGCATTATCCCATTGACGGTGTCAGCTATAAGGATCAATAAATGCCATTGAGTTATAAGCAAATTCTATTTTAATGATTCCTCCTAAAGCTCTCTTAGGTGATCTTGCTCTACCTCTTTTAATAAGCCTATCTTCCATTTGAAATTGAACCACTTTTCACACTAGAGCCTATGTTAGTCTTCTTCTCACATACAAAGCTTTTTTCTGTCTTCTCTCTCCCAGATATATTTGCTCCTAATCTTATCTTTTTCTTATATGTGCACCCATCAGCCGTAACATTCTTATCTACACTACACTTGAGGACCTGAGGTTATATTTATTGTAATTGATAGAATTTATTTTTTATCTTTAATTAGCCATTACAGATTCTTAAGCACTTGAGAATTATAAAGTTTTTAAGCTCGAGGTTCCTGAATTAAAATTACTTTTTAGTTTCTGCCTTTCAAATCTCTCTAGTTTTCAAGTTCCTTCTCTAACCATAAATATTGTACAAAAAAAGAAATTTATTTTAAATAAAGAATATCACCTCAAGCCACCTTGGGAAGCCAAAGGAACCTCTCAACTGATGGTTAGTAGCCTTCTGATCCCCTGTAACAGTAGACTGACCTTCACAAATTATTTCAAACAAAGCATTGCCTTCTGCACATTTATTTGTAATACGCAAAATTAATGTGTCCTGGTTTTGAAGAATTATGTTGTTTGTACTAATGATAGTTTCAGGAATCTTGCATAATTCTTTCAGAAGACATTTAATTTTCTCATTTGACTCAAGAATCTCTCCAAACTCCTGCCTCCGGATTGATTCATCTACTCGAGCAATATCTGTAGAAAATATGCAGCGGACAGGCTTGTGGTCACTATCTGTGACATCCATGCAAGCTTCGTACCTATTGAAGGTTAGATGGCATTAATCAAAACAAAAATTGAAAGAAAAAGACAGTACTTCTCACTCACACTTTTCCAAAATATTTAGAGAGCAATGCTACACAATCAGAAAAGTTTAAATTATATTTTGGCCCTATATTTCAATTGGGTCCTGAATGCAAAGTGTTCAATTTAGTCCTTATATGTACAATTGTTGAGGAAGGAGGAAATCAGAGACGAGATTGAATCCATGTGTTTACACAACCGAGGCCTGATTATATAGTCACAAAGTAATTATTACAAGAATCAACAAATATCCTAATTACCTACCGTAAATACAAGGCATGGTTAGTCTATTTACATTTGATGTGTGTGGACAAGACCTTACAGTCTTATCATGAAACACAGAATAGGAGGCAATATGCAATGCAGGTTGATGATCACAAATTAAGTGTCATTTGCATAATCTCATCAAAGCAGAGTTGAAATTAGTATCCAGAATTGAAACACAAATGCCGGGGGGGAAAAAAGGCATAGTGGGCAGTGGCCAGTGAATCCACCAGGCATACATGGAATAGGATTGCCTCCCATCAAACTCTAAATAACATGTTGAGGAAAAAGAGAATGAGAGATACATGATTGGATCCATGTGTCCAAGTTATATAGACATAAAGTATACTCACAAGAATCTATAAGTACCACATTTACAAGATATGGTTAGCCTATACATTATTGATGTATCTTCCAACAATAACCATTTTTCAATGTCATCCCCGAAATCTGTTGCTTTTATAACACTGTTAGATTAGCATGGAGTTATTGTGAAGTGCAGGGGCCAAGTAGAAAATAATTGTCACTTATAAGGACAAAAATATAATATTTCCGGTCCAACACACGATACTTATAATTGCTCCTTACATTTTATTGTTATAAAACAAATACTATAACAAAAACACACAACTTATGACCAACTTGAAAATTATTATACATATGATATAGGGACTAAATTACAACCTGTTTTGGTATATGGACCAAATTAAAAATGAATATTATATATAGACAATATGTTTTAGCCACACAAAAAAATATGATGAAATACAGCCAAAATATGTTATGATTCAAGGGTGATAGTTATATAAGTCAATAATGATGCCAACTCACTCTAGCAAAATTATTTTTGGCTATCTAGCTTTTTTCTCTTCAGAAATCTTGTAATTCAATTTTGAATCGCTTCACATGTCTAATAATAAAGAAGTCCCCTTTTCAGCACAAGGATCAGAGACTGCATTATCTAGGAGCCATTCCATTACCATAGTGAGTCAAGCACAACATGCCAAGAAAAATAAAACTTATCTAGGAAATATATACAAAGTCCTTCTGGCACGGTATTTTACTCCATATACTCAAATAACAACAAAATATAAGCTATTAGAGCACTCACTGTAATACTGAGGAGACAATGGGACACTCTAAACTGCATTCAGCCACCAAAGAAGTGCAGCTATCACGATACAAAATTCTGTCACACCAGGCAGGGATGCGTTTCTTTTCACCAGAATCATACCCTTCAAGAAACAAGTCATACAATCTGAAGTCATACCCTTAAAAATCTTGAAGCAGCACTGATGAAAATGATTACAAATATATAAGAGCAGCAATGATTGTAACTTGAAATGATTCACCTTTCAATATCTAATTGTTAGAAGAGTTATTTATTGTGTCAAGTGCTGCACTGTACTCTGTACTTCATTGTACTGCACTCTTAACCTAGTAATATATATAGGGAGACTGTGCCATGCAGTTCATCCCATTACGGTATGATTTTTGCCTACCTCCCTCACTAACCTCTAGAGCAAGCCTCTACAACTTACAAGCACCCAAAAAGATGAAAAATTTAAATCCTATTATTCAGAATCTCTGATATCCTTTTTTCCTCTTCCCTATCTGATCTACAATTTTAGCAATTCATATAAAGCCATCTGTGAAGAGGACTATGAAAATCATTACTTATGAGGTGTGATCGGAATTTTTCACTTCATAAAAATCTGGATATATTTTGTTCTATTCTCCTACCCTGTACTGTGTATCTTGTGCATCTAATTGGTCTACAAATAAAAAATCTTAGTAATTGGAAATGCATAATTTGCATAAATGTCCTATTCTGGAGTCATAATTAAAGGAGAAATGTAGCAACCGAACCCACATCTTTTACACTTGACTGTTTCCTTCTCATTTTTTAATGCTAAAGTTTCCTTTCAAGTTCATGAGACCATTTGTGTGTGTTTTTGGGTAGGGGGCCAACCTGCCAAACCAGCTTGGTGCCGTTCAAACTTGTATGTGGGAGGAAATGTTATAATTGCTTCACGCATTCCTTGGAAGACATTCCCAGCTTCCATTTCTGCTCGAAGTTGATCCCTTTCTCTAAGCCAATCAAAGCATCTTTGTGAAACAAAATCTCTTGCTTCATCATATGAAATGTCATCAAGTCGATAATTAAAATCACCAAGAAACACAACCATGTCTGCCTCAGATAACTCGGGCATCCCTTCTGCGGACTGGAAACCAATCTCAAGAATCAATGCTTTATCCAACTGTCTGAGTGCATCATAAAGCATTACTTAGATGAATAAAATGGACAGCATGTACATACATTTGTGCCACGAAACATCGGAACAGAAGATGAAGTGCCAGCTGCAACAGAAAGGACCAATGGCAAGCCAGATCTATAAACATGCCAAAATAAATACATGGATAAGGCAATTGAGAAAATCAGGAAAAGGCACAGCAAAGTACCAGCTGTAGTATTTAAGAGGTTAGTTGGACGACTGAAGGACATTGTTCGGTATACATGATCAAAATCTGCATTGCGACGACCAACTGCATCTAAATGTGCAGCAAAGTGACAATTAACAAAGCACATTATCCGATCATACACTCTAATCCTCAAACCAACAGCTCCCTGGTGAAAGAAACATCTCCTATGTCAATGGTCAGAACAACACAAAAAGAAGATACCTTAAAAAAACCATTGTTCACTGGGAAAAAAATATATATATTTTAGCACACCACATATAGAACAGGTTATCTCTTACGTGGACACAATTAGAGATAAAGTTTTAATGGTTATGGGATATGTTTCTTGCAGACCACACAGAAGCAAATTAGGTCATGGGCTTGCATTACAGAACTTGAAGAATGGAAATCTCTGACTCTGTTTGCTTTTACTTGGAATTGAAACACACCTTAAAATCTAGTAGAGAATCTAGCAATAGCCTGATATTTAAATATCCATGTTAGTCTGCTCAATGAAACCAAAGCTGACAATTACGAGATCCATGATCATGACCAACTGCCACATCTTAATACATCCTTTATTAGCAAAAACGGAGTGATAGAAACACAAGAAACTAAGTCAAACTAATATGCAAAGCAAAACAGTAGAGCAGACACTACAGGCCCACCTTATTGCCAATAGCACGTCCGAAGCCACATGGAACTGCTGCCACATCAACATCCCCAACATGAAATCTAATGTTGGTTTTAACCCTGAAAATGAAAAAATTCAACTACTATAGGCAAAGAGAGCAGCAAGGAAGAATTTAGATAACAATAACAAATTCAAATTGAAGGAGGAAAATAGTTGATATTTCAATTCAGGATACAATTAGGAACCTAACCTTCAGTGATCCATAATTCCATATCCATATCTTTCAAACCAAAATAGAATTCATAACAAGTAGGAAGAAAAGCAGACAATAATCTGATATGGCCACAAATTAGGATTTATTTAGTTTATCTTGCTCCTTTATCTTTTCCTATCTTAATAAGATTTGATATCTTCATATCAAATCTTTATTTTAGTCATTAGGATAATTAGATAAGATCTTTTTAGTTAGGATAGTCTTTATTTATATTTTATCAATTAGGATAATTGTTAGTTATGATCCTATCAATTAGGATTATCTTTATTTTTATTTATCAATTAGGATAATTATTAGGATATCTTTGTAGCCTATTTAAAGGGGCAGACTTGATTGAAATTTAATCAATGAGAAATATTTCAGAAAACTTGTGTTAGTTTAGGAGGGATTCTGTCAAGGACGAATCTGCTTCTCACTCTCACTAAAACGTGTGTTAGTTTAGGAGGAGCTCTGTCAAGGACGAGTCTGCTTCTTGCTTTGACTATAGGTCGAAGGAAGGGGTCTTCCGTGTCTAGACCCGTGACTCGATCCTACGAAAGGGCCTATAACAACTTGGTATCAGAGCCAGCATGGGTGACGCGGATTTAATATCAAAATTGAATGCCTTCATGGAGCATATGGCTGCTAGGCAAAGAGCACTGGAAGAGAAGGTGACTGACCTTATTCGAGAAGTGACTAAAGCTTCAACAGGAGAGAACTCAGGAGAAACAAGCAACAACTCAGGAGAAACAAGCAATAGTAACAAAGTAGGCAATACAGGTTTGGGAGACAATAATCCATTGGGTGAGGTTGCCAATCTCAAGCAATCAGGTTCTGCAGAGGATTATCAACACCAATCTCAATCCTTACTAGCCAGAACTTCTGATCTCAAGCCTTACCAACATGTGGATCCTTTTATTGTTGGGCTGTCAGAAGAATTAAGAATGAATATTGAGTTCCAGCAGCAAGGTAATTCGGGTGTTGCTATGAACATGGCTTGGACATTAGAACATAAGCAAAAGGTCTCTCAAGGGGGGCTGCCACCAACTTTCAAAAGTGGGCCTGCTACTTCCACCCATACAAATAAGCCAGCTGGAAGCAATAATAAGGGAGGTTCTTCTAAACCATATACCAAAAAATTAACAAGGGAAGAAATGGCTGAAAGAAGAGCTAAGGGTCTGTGCTACAAATGTGATAAAGCTTATGAAGTGGGACATAAATGTAAAAGGTTTTTTCATATTCAAGTACCTGGGGAGGAGGACGACGATGAGGATGACCACAAAGAACCTTCTATTCAAATTTGAATTTGAGCGTGAGGACACGCTCAGAGTCAAGGCGGGAGTAATGATATGGCCACAAATTAGGATTTATTTAGTTTATCTTGCTCCTTTATCTTTTCCTATCTTAATAAGATTTGATATCTTCATATCAAATCTTTATTTTAGTCATTAGGATAATTAGATAAGATCTTTTTAGTTAGGATAGTCTTTATTTATATTTTATCAATTAGGATAATTGTTAGTTATGATCCTATCAATTAGGATTATCTTTATTTTTATTTATCAATTAGGATAATTATTAGGATATCTTTGTAGCCTATTTAAAGGGGCAGACTTGATTGAAATTTAATCAATGAGAAATATTTCAGAAAACTTGTGTTAGTTTAGAAGGGGTTCTGTCAAGGACGAATCTGCTTCTCACTCTCACTAAAACGTGTGTTAGTTTAGGAGGAGCTCTGTCAAGGACGAGTCTGCTTCTTGCTTTCACTATAGGTCGAAGGAAGGGGTCTTCCGTGTCTAGACCCGTGACTCGATCCTACGCAAGGGCCCATAACATAATCTGACATAACACAAGCAATTTAACAGACCAATACATGCTCAAATTGCTAAATTTAACACACGACATATTGCCTTAACAAACATCAGGCATTATTTCTGACATATGAAAGCTTCACCATCTCACATGCATTCCTACTCATAGATACTCACCACACAGCAATGACCAAGCCAGCAAGTTGCCTGGATCCAATACGTTCAAATGTTGAACCTTCATCTAAGGTTTTGTCTATCATATCCAGCCACCACTGCCCAACAGCACTTCCCTCCAATCCTACCTATATATTTGTGAGAGATGGGAGGTAGAGGAGGGTTATGAGCAAGAAAAGTTGGTGAAACCATTAATTTTAATTATACTATATATATTTATACTTATATATGTATATACATAACAACAGAAATTTCCATTGAACAAAAATCACAACAGAAATCTATAATGATTTTCAGTAATCCATATGCTAATAGGAAGAAAGACTCAAACACCAGACATTCTTAATCATTTTGATGTGGAGCTCTATTATAATGGAACAATCCAAAAACTCCCCACCATTTCTGAGTTCCTTATGCAATATCAAGGATTCAAAATCAAGTGGATGAATTATAGAATGAAGAAGCACAGGATTACAAGTAGATAAATGGATACAGGATTTGGAATTAGTGCAGTATAATTGGGAAGAATCATTTGCAGCAGTGAATGGTGTTCATGGCCAAAAACATAAGGAGGTTTAGGCTGCAATGATCTCATTGCATAGTTTCATGAATTTTTAACCAGGTAAAAGAGACAGAAGATAAATGGCCCACAAGTAATTTATCCTTATTTTCCCCTAGAATAAGAATTAAGAAAAATATTCTTAATTTCTAAAACACCTGTAAAATCAAAATTTCCAAATTAATACTATATAATACCATAGCCTGTGAGTTCCTTTGTGTCTCCCCTTCTAAACCATTGCATGTCACTCTTGCTACACAATAACCTGCCATTGCAGCTCTGACAAATTATTTTCACCCGATCCCCTCCCTCCCTTCACTCTTTTTCTCTTGTCCAGTTTTTATAATGACCATGTCAATCTTGTACTTAAGTTGTCTCAACAGACATGTTGGACTCATTGATGTGCTCAACAGGGTCCTGTTTCCTTAACCTTTTTTATTTTTCCTTGTGAACATAATCTAACAGGAAATTTTTTGGAAGTGAAAGCTAAAAAGTTTGAAAAAAAAGGCAATGAGATAAAAGTCAGTCTTTCTCAAAGTGCAATATGTCAGTAACTACAACAATTTTATAAACTATAAGCTTTAAAGAAAATTTTTACAGAACAAGGGTATTACAGTCATTAAATTCTGCTTTCATTTCATTTGTACTTGATTCTGCGGTACCAATTAAAGGCATGACATAAAATCACCATTTCATTCCTAAGTCCTAACCTTACAAAAGATGAAAATAGGAACAATCAATGTGTTGCAAACTTGCAATTCGTTACATTACATTCCCCACATTTGACTTTCTCAATTCCTATCTGATTTCTATTAAAGCCATTCAATTAGCCAAAGCAGTGGTAGTAGAGTAGAGAACAAGAACCACGCATGCAAGTTATCAGCTATAACGGCCAACCTGATATCCCACAAGTATTTAGTAAATTCAAATGTATTAAAAGTTAAACCTTATCAAAAAGAAAAAACAACTAAACATAATTCACACAGCAACTACTTTGCTTACAACTACTAGTTGTCTAATAATAACATAGTACTGATTTTCTAGTATTATTACAGAAAAATGATGACTTACAGTTTCTTTAGCTGCAGACATTGCAAGAAATCCAGCACCCATTTCAACCTCTTGCAACCCAACAACAACAAGGCTAACATCTGATGCCACAGAACCTAGCCATGAAGTAAGGGAATCTTGAGATGCTTTTCCTTGTCCAACATTCCAAGTGCCACTGAATATTTTTATATTTTCTATTTTAGTATATAAAAATTCTTTGCCACCCAATTCTGAACGCAATATGCTATCAAGAGGTCCTGGGGAGGTGATGTTCCATCCACGAATGCCACCATGGTTAGCCAATGCAAATACATAACCAGCACCAACTGTCATTTTTACAATTGGACTGCTATGAGCCACCCATCCCCCAATCAGATTACCCTTGAGGTCCAATACCTGGACAGTGCCAGACACATAACCTACCCAAATTTGCATGCCAAAAGTACAAAAGCACTGAATGGCAGATGAATGGTAAAGAAAATCTTGTATGCGATTGCCATTTCCATCCCATTGCACCAGTAAGCCACTTGTAAACCCTGTCCAAATCATTCCATCTATTGTTACCACTACTGCTTCAGTTCTCCGATTATCATCCCCAAAGCCTCCCTTTGCTGCAACTCGACGAACAGCATCTGCTGCCCCCATTATGGCATTACGTGAACGCTGAAAGAACCCAATGGAACTTTGTGTTTTGTCTTTCCTTGAACTTGAAACAAGCTCCACTGAAAAGTCTTGAATTGAGGACAAATCCAACCGATTCTCAATCTGTCCGTCTGAATTGAAAACTTGCAGTAGCTCTCTTGTACAAGCATCCCTACAAATTAACAAGCACTAGCATACATTAAATTGAAAGGTATTAATACACACACAGAGAAGCACAAGTAAAGAAAAGAGAAAAGAGTATAGATCATATGACAGTGAAGTCTCAGTCTATTTATGATTGCTTTATACATCCCACTCACATTGTCATATGATCCTTAATCTTTTCATGGACTCAGGATGACACAATGTAAAGAACATGCAAATATCTAACCCCACTATTTCTTAGATATGCTTATTTTATAAGGATTTATATCATAGAACCAATGTCTTGTTATTAGCAAGATGCAAGCCGGTTCATAGAAGTTTAAAAGAATATCTGTCCGTAAATTAAAAAGGCTAAGGCACTTTCTTAATATAATAAATAATACACTAGCAATATATATATTAACTATCTTTCTAAAATAATAGAATATGTATTTACTATCTTTTTACAAAAGTAAGTTGTGACCACAAGATAGGAAAAATCCTAAAACAATTAATTGCAATTGAATGCCTAAATATCAACCCATACTAATGTTCAATACTAACACCACGAGAGTTTAGGAAGGAAAATCTCACCACAAAGCAAATGAAAAATAACCAGCACTCCACACCTTTGCTCTTGAATTATCAGATACTAAGTACTTTACATCTGAAGTTAGCATGTTACTGAAGCCATTTGTAGATAGCTGGCTCCTTAAGTCAACATAGGACCTCTCCACGAATATGACAGCGCTGTGCCTTTCCTCCTTTGTCAGATGAATAGATTTTTCAACAGCCTCCCAAGGCCATATTTTTATACCTCCTCCTTCTGAACCCGACCATAGATCCCCTAGATTAACAAAATGAAAAAGTGAGAATAATGTATAAAATTCACAACAAGCATGCTAATCAACCAACGAACATCAGGTCCCACAGGCAATTTATTACAATTTCTTTCATATTAATATTATTGGTAACCTAAATATCAGCACTTAATTTTCATAAACTTGCACTCCAAATAATCTTAATAAGTTTGGATTAGCTTAGTACACGTTTGAGTGAACAATTTAATTAAGTGCTTATTCAAAAAGAGCTTATCACATGAGAGCTTATGCCATAAGCACTCAAACAACTTCAATGCAAAATTATTGAAATGGGACCAAAAACAAACTAAAAAAAAGTCATAAGCTACTTTTGTAAACTTAACCAAATACCTTCAATTTTCAACTCAAGTGCTTACACCATAAAACAAGTCCAAAGAAGTTTTGCAAAAGTTCTTCCAAGAGCTCAAAACAGCTTATAATCAAAATCGTTTGACATAACTTATGTTGGACTTCTCTTTTTCTTAAAAACAAAAAAAAACTTTTAAAAGGGTAGTTATTTTTAATAAAGAAAACTTTATGAACTTAAAAAAATTAAAAAATAAATAAATAAAACTAGTTTTAGAAGCTTTTGAATTCTACTTTTCCTTTTTCTTCTTTATTTTAAATCTCAAGATCCAAAAATACACCATACACGAAATTTAAAATTAAAGTAACTTATAAGATTAAAAAATTACTCCCTCTATTTCTTTTTACCTGTCCATTTAAGAGAATAACACACAGATTAAAGAATGGAATTAATATCTTCGTTTATATTGAAATTATTTTTAAATTCTTAACATGACCTCTACTATTTTTTTTTTTTTTCATTTATGATAAGTATGTAAAGTATTTAAGAATTAATTGAAGATGAGGATATACTAAAAAAAATATTACCTCTGGTCCTAATTATAAGCAACAAAGTGACTTTTTCTTTGGTCCTAATTATAAGCAACAATCACCTGGGTTTTAAAGTAAATTTCTTTTGTATCCTTACTTTATTGTTTACTCTATTTCCTATGCACTATGACAATTACTTAAAGCAAAAGGTGTTTTTGGAATAAAAATTGAACTTATGGCAGAATTAATTAAAAAAAGCTGTAATAATTATTTTTTTTGGTATTGATGATTTGTCTTATGTTATTTATAATTAGGACCAGAGATAGTAGTAACTAATATTATCTTAAACTTTAAAGTGGAGAGATAAATAGAAACAAAATCTTCTTTCAAAGGTAAACAGATAAAAAATATGGAGGGAGTTACCAAACAACTTTAACTTAAGGACAAATAATCCATGCATTAACACCATAACACTTTTAAATTATCATCCAATCATAAACCGTTATCTATAATCTATAACTTCTATAACAGTGATATTCACTTTTCATACATTATAAACTACACTGATGCATATAAAAAAAATCACCCCACTAACTACATATAAAGTCCAATTTCAAAATAACTGTATACTCATTCTCCATTTAACCTCCGTCATCATCTCTTTTATTTTTTAAGAAAATATATAGAGACACCGAGTGCCTCATATGATCAGTTTGTCAAACTTTCATAGTAATTACCTTAAAAATCAAATGAAAAGTGACTTCTAATTGCATGACAGTATAATAGAAACTTTTGCACTGAAAATACAATGCTATTAAACTCGTAACTTTAAATTTAAACTCTCATTTTTAATTTCAATTTTTTTTTATAAATCATTGTTAATTTTAATGTCAATTTTAAAGCATTAGCTCGTAATTGCCAAAAAAAGAAATAAGCTAAGCACCTACGGTACCTGATAACAGCTAAAAACTATCCTAATAGAAACAAGCCTAAGTATAATAATAGTAGTAGTTAGTAGAGCAGAGTAATGTTAACAGTGAAGAGTGAAGGGATGACCATATGAGGTGAAGGTAAGTGAAAGAACAGGGCCACGGTGAGCATGCCAAGACAAGCTTTCCTTAAACCGATTGCTCCAATCGCAGTTGTTATTGTTGTTATCATCATCCAAACTCTGATCAACATCATCCATCTTCCAGCACCTAATCTTCCCATCCTTGTGTCCACTCCACACCAACCTGTTCCCCTCATCCGCAACCAAACACAGCGCCGGCGAAGTCCACACCGACTCGCGAAACGGCGCACTCTCCTCGTCGTCGCTCCTCACCACCGCGCCTTCTTCTCCGACGACGCCGCACCACGACGCGTACAGATCCTTGAAGTTCCAGAACCTCACGCCGCACTCGGACGCCGCCCACAGCTGAGACTCCGTCGCCACAATGCTCCGCAGGAAACGCCCAATCTGAGTCTCCCGCAGCGGGTGCGGCCGCAGCTCGAGGCTCGGCGGCCGCGCCGGATGCACCGCGCCGCGCGCGGGGAGGCGGAAGATGCCGGCGCCGCCTCCCCTCGCGACGAACTCCGGCAGCGGCGCGGCGCGGGAGCCGGGGGAGCGGTGGCCGTGGTCGGCGGAGAGCTTCCGGTCGAGGAACTGGAGCATGTAATCGAGGCGGCGGTTGGTGGATTGGATGGAGCTGGAGGGCGAAACGTCGTCGTCGGAAGAGGAGGAGTGCAAATATCTAGAAGAAGTTTCGTGGTCGAAGGAAGCGACATCGTTTTGACGGATTGATGATGGATCCATTGAATTGGAATCAGTTACGTTACGCGTTCGACGATCGGAACAGTGGGAGAAAATCTAGCTTGTGTGAATTTGGTGTCGATGTTAATTGTGTTTGACTTGGGATTGGATGAGAGAGAGAAATAGAGAGTGAGGGACGAAGGAGTGGGAGTTTGGTCTGAAGCGGAGAGGGACAGACCAAACAAATTCCAGCTGAGACACCTCACACCTGTTACAACGAGTTCCACACCTCCACACTATTCTTTCCAGACTTTTGTACTGTTAAATTATTAATTCCAAATTCGGATTATTTAATAGGTTTGATTTAATTTTTTATTTTTATTTGATTCGTTGGAATGATTTTATGAAATATAATAAATTTTTACTATTTGTTTAAACCTTTGTCTTAAATATGCACGTTACCAATATTGGTTTTTTAATATTTAACTATTTTTACTATTTGTTTAAAATTTTGTCTAAAATATGCACGTTACCAAGATTGGTTTTTTTAAAATTTAATTATGTCTCTGGTATATTTAAAATATAAGGCTTGATTACATATTGTATAACTTAACTATCATCATTTTACGAATTTTACCATTCAAGTTTTTTTCATGAATTTTATCATCCAATTTTTCAATTTTTGCAAATTTTATCATCATATTTTTTTTATTTTTGTACATTTTACTATCATATTGGTAATAAAACGATGTCGTTTTATTTTTTCTTTTAACTTAAAAATTCACAAAATAATGATAATTAGGTGATAAAATGTGCAATTAAGTCTATAAAATAATATTGGATTACTTTTGTGCTTTTATATTTTAATTGATCAATACATGTATCTTATTGTATGTTTACTGGTATCTCATAAATGCGATGCAATTTTTTTATTTTTAAAAGATTTAATTGTTATTTTGATCTTCTAATTTATTTTTGAGTAAATTACACAGACTCTCTATGATTTGTCTTTATTATACTCGATATCCCTCCATTTTTTAATTCTACACAAAATCTTCTAATTTTTAGACTTTCGTTACACCGATCCCCTCTCTTAAGTATAAATTGTTACACTGACACCCTCTTAGATTTAAAAAATATTACATTGACCTCCTTTAGGGATGCTTAAAGTAATGTAAAAAAATATAGGGGTATCGAGTATAATAAGAGCAAACCTTAGGAAAATCCGCGTAATTTACTCTTTATTTTTTAGGTTCAATTTGGTTTTTTTTTATTTTTATAATGTTTAATTTGATCCTTTAATTTATTTATTATGTTCAATTTGGTCCCTTTATTTTTAAAAGATTCAATTAGGTCCTTAATTTTTTTAAAATGGATTCAATTTTGTCCCATTTTTCTTCGGTAAGCTCCAAACATTTTCAAAAAAAGGGACCAAATTTAGTTTTAAGTGGGATCAAATTGAATCCATTTTAAAAAATAAAAGATCTAATTGAAACTTTTAAAAATAAAGGAACCAAATTGAATCTAATAAATAAAATAAGGGACCAAATTGAATCTTTTAAAAATTAGAGGATCAAATTGAACATAAAAAATAAATTAGAAGACCAAAATAGTAATTAAACCTATTTAAAATGTAAGAAAAATTAAGATGATAGAAAATGAAATTGAATTTAAAAAATAGTGCTTATATTATTAATTATTTATTTTTATCTCATAACATATTATTAAGTAAACCACTAAATTTGTCCCAAAAAGTGTAAGGCACGAGCAAATTTATCTCTGAAAGATAGAAAATTGCAAAAAGTTCCCTGAAATTACATTTCATCGGGTAAGTTACTCCTTCCATTAGTAAAAAAAGTTAGAAAATTGCAAAAAGATCTATGAAATTGCAAAAACTTAGACACTTGGACAAACTTCAATCAAGGCACGAACACACAAAACGAATTCCAAACAGCATTTAGGTTGCGATTCTTCGACTTCGGATCATGGTTCCTGAATTGCACAACTCGCTTAGGTTGTGGTTCTTCAATTTTGGGTTTGGGTTCAAATTTGTGCTTACGCAAGGATGTTTGCAGTTAACGTCGTCAACCCAATTGGACGAAGAAGGCCTAATTGAGGTTCTTTTGAAGATAATGGGACTTAATTGAAAATTTTAATAATAATGGGACGAAAATGATAATTAAACCTTTTTTAAAATTTCTTCATGTATCCAAGTCAGCAGGTACCAAAATGAAGAATTAAAATATTTTTTTAATTTTCTCTAAGGCTTTGTAACATCCAAATTTCCATCAAATTCTATTTTAAAACTATTCATAAATTTATATTTAAAAATTTAAAGATAATTCAAAAATATTCTTACATACATCATTGTCTTTAGATTATGAATTACTATCCAAATATTATTTTTAAATAATTTTCTAGGCTTGAGTCTAAGAAATTACCAAAATGCCCTTGGTGTCATCAAACTAACTGAAATCTTGTTTTTAGCCAAAATATAATTACAAAAAATGTAGAAACTTTATTTTACCTTAGAATATTAACTGTAATATTAAAAATATTATTTGATATTTTTTTTGCAACCGTCTAGATTTCTATATAATTAACAATATCTCTGACCCTTTTAATAAGCCTAAGTTCAGTTTTCATTGGGGAACAAAGCAAAACCTTAACATAATATGACCAAATTCAACAAATTATTTTAAACCATTTTTTTTTTTGTAATATCAATCTTCTAAATCAGGAAAAAGGAATGTAATTTGGCACAACAAAACTCAATAATCTCAATTAAGATCATCATTGGTAAAAGAAATTCATGGTATTCATATTTTTCAAAACATTTGTATCATATCTACAATTTTAAATAAAATAAAACAAGAGTTTAATAGTGATTCTCTGATTGTGTAAAACAGTTTTACACTGTCATCCAATCATAAATCATCGTTAATATGACTTTTAAGATGATTTTGTAAAAATCAACAAACTTATCATAAACTTTTAAGATAATATAGTCTTTTTTTTTCTCGTAAAATAATTTAACCATGGAAAGGGAGAATATAAATTATACAAAATAGTAACTAGAAATTTATTAGTGCAATTTGAAATGACTAATAAAAATTTAAATATAGGACCCATCAAGAACAAAAATATAGATGATTGAACAAAAACTATAAATGGTTACAATAATATTAATTGAAGTACAAGATTTGGATCAAGTGAAATTCATTGATTCACGGAAAACTAAACAGACTCATCACCGTATCAGTCTTGCAATACTCACCAATATATCATGTTGTTAGCCTGCTTTTAAGCGTGATGATAAAGGTTCATAAAACCAGCATAATAATGGGTATGAATACCCATATATATTGGATAGCCATTGTCATGAATACAGTGAAAGTTTCACCAATTCCAGCATTTCCTCCAAGTCTTGTTTATTTTATTTAAACACAATAGAGTTCTTATTTTTTCATATCACCCAAACAATTACAAACCAAACCACCTGCCAAATATGCACTTTTTCTCAAGGACAATTTATTAGTCCCCTGTATTGCTAAAACTGATTTATCATTAATTTCATTTTACAATATCATCCTTACACCCCCACCAACTGAGTCATGCTAACCATAGCTCTGAATAAATCTGATATTCCAAGAAGATGTGATATGTAGTTTCCTCCCTATTGTTGCAACCTGGGCATTAGTTTCAAGAAGGAGCAAAATTGACTAGGATTTCTGCTGGTGTGTTTGGTTTAACGTTAGGTTGAACGGGCACACATTCCAATGCACGTTTTGTGAGAAGTAGGAATTCAGAGTTTTTGATTCAACGGTCGTTTGAAAGCTTTCCAACGGAAAGCCAAACACACACTACACCATTAGAATTAAAATGCATTAAGATTGAACTCCAACAGGGAAGAAAAGAATCGTATCGTAATAGAAAGAGAAAAGGAAATCATACATTCATACTTTTGATTGAAATACTCAAAGAATTTGAAGACAAAGAAAGAAACATTACCTTAGGGATTTTGTTAGATAGGATTATGAGGAACCTCACCTATAAAGGGGTTTAGGGTTTAGTGATTTGAGATGATCCATGATGAATGAGGATTTAGGAAAATGTTTGGAATTTGATTTGGGCATAGGGTTCTTAAAATTTGAGAAATCAAAATCAAAAAAGAAGTCGTGAGCGTGAGCGTGTGGTGTGAGTAGTTTTAGTGTAAAAGTGTGAAGGGAATAAAAAACAATTCTTAATGCATCGGACTATTTTTATAAAACGTAAGTCACTCTTAATGACCAATTGTCATTCTCATCACTAAGGGATAATAAAAGGTAAGGTTAGTATGAAAGCATGCATAAGAATTACATTATACCTTTTTTGGCGAGGGAAGAGTTTTCATCCCCTTCAATCCGCAAATAGTGGTAAGAGAACATAAGATTTACATTATACCTCTTTGTTGAGGGAAGGGTTTTCATCTCCTTCAGTTCCCAAAGAGTGATGAGAGAATATCTTTTGGTAAGGGAAATATGTATGGCAAAGAACAAGAAGGACACCTCTTAAAGATTATAAGCTCAAATTTGCCATGTAAGATGGAAAAGAGAAAAGATGGATTTAATGCATGCTAGGCTTAAGACCATGTTTAAATGGTCCTTAATATCATGCTATATATAGAAATGAAGTTATAACTCATGTATTTTATGTCTTAGGAAAGTTATTGCTCAGAGCATATACAATGCATGATTGCTTAAATGAGTTGCTTATCTTAAATTTGTGATTCCTACAATGCCACATAGATTTAAGAACTTTATGCAAAAATTTACTTCAATGCTAAAGTTACTAGAGTGAGTGCTTAACTTGAGCCACATTAAATTTTGTAATTGAAAAATTGTTCTTTAATTGGTAAGAATGAATTAAGCAACGGTTGCTTATATAAGCAACTCACTTAAGCAACGCACTGTCAAGTCATTTGCTCCAATGCTAAAAATTTGTTAAGCAACGTTGTTTAACTTTAAGCAACTCGTGAAGCACCCGCATTGGAAATGCTCTCATGTACTCAATGTGTTGGGAAGTATGACTCATGTAATTTATGTGTTAGGAAGTTATGACTCGTGTACTCTATGTGTTAAGAAATTATGACTCATTTACCCTAAAGAGTTAAGAAGTTATGACTCACATATACTCTACATGTTAAAGTTATGGCTCATGTACTTTATGGGTTAGGAAGTTATGAGCTAAACTCTGCCATATAGAACATGGAAAAAAATGAACATATGTAATGCGTGCTAGATGTTAGATCGTATTTTTATGAAATACGATACCATGCCTTATAAATAAGAAGTTACATATTATGTGCTTTATATGGGACTTGTTTGCAATTATGCATGGACAAATTTTAAAATTGGTGAAATAGAAGTCCTGAAATTGATTTAAACTTTATTTTAATCTTGTTATTTTTTTAATTCACATTAAGTATAATACACACATAATCACATATTCATTATGGGACTTGTTTGCAATTTTTCTATGCAAGGACAAATTTGAAAATTGATAAAATATAAGGATTTTAAACTTTATTTTAACCTTACTCAATTATTATAATACACATTATATATATATATAATAATAATAATAATAATAATAATAATAATTAAGTTTAAAACTTTATATATAATATTCATTAAGGGACTTGTTCATAATTTTTTATGCAGGGACAAATTGGAAAGTTGGTGAAATATAAGGACTGATTTTTTTTCAAAATTTATTTTAATCTTACTCAAATTATTTTAATTCACAATGTTTTTTTAAATTTATCCACATCAATATTATAAATTTAAGTCCTTATTCTTAAAAATAAAACTCTTATAAATTTGTAGTGCATATCTATATCTTATAAATTCTATATAAAAATTATTTATTTATTATTTTAAGGGTGCGTTTAAGACGTACAGTTACAAAAATTAAATTATTGCAATATATGATCGATTATTTAAAAAATTAGTTATAAAAAATGTTCAACTTCCTTGATTATTTTAATCTGCATTAAAATATCTTGAAATTCACAAAAGCACAAGCTATATACGTTTTATACATACAACATATATATGTATACATTGCAGTTACTGCAAATTTACATATTGTCATCATGAAAGTTTTCCATATTAGCTAGCACACATACATATAACAATATGGTATAATCAATTACATGATAGAGCAAGCATTGACATTATCATCATTGAACATGTTGCTAACATTGTCATCTCCACGGTGAGACACGTGCATGGTGCCATGCCTCTCTGGGAGGTTGTAGCCATGTCTATAGTAGTTGTAGCTTTCTTTGAACTCATGGGTGGTGTCTTTGAAGTAGTGGTCAGCAGTTGTGAAGTAGAGTGGTGGATTAGGGTAAGGCCAGAATTCTGCCCTCTTCCCGGCCCTCCTCACAGCCTTAAGCACCTTGTTCCGATCAACATAACCACCAACCGTCACCCTTTCCATCTCTAAGTCAACCTCCACGGAATCAATGCCTGTATATAAAACAACAAAACTTACATATGTGGTTTTTTTTTTTTACATTGTCAAGATAGACTCTAGACTTGGTCCCCTTAAGTAAGGTATCGGATTCGAACCTTGTGAATGAAAAAAACATAGTTAGAAAGAAAGATCCGTCCAGCCAGATTTTCTAGCAGAGATTAGTCATAATATTCACAATACTTTTATATGATTCATTTTTTTTTTTCCTTCATCTAATCTATCGTTATTATGTCACTCATTTTATCTCACAATGTTAATTGTTTTTTTTATCTTATCTCTTTTAAATTGTAAAATTTATTCTGAAGAAATTATGTAGAAGTAGCATTATCTCTTCCTATTTAATATTTAACCAATAAAATATTAATAGGTTTCATAACACTTCTTACGTTATTCCTTTCACACCATTTAAAACCTCTGTTATATATAAAGAGAATGAGAATATGTAGTAAGAGTATTCGGATTAGATTCCAAAATTATTTTTTGTCCTGTCTCATTCCTGTCATTTTTCTATGGGTTTGGTTTCTCTGCAGCCCCTGCAGCAACATATAAAGCCTATCAAAATTAATTATATAAATATATTTTTTATTCTCTTATTTTTAACAACCATTAGATTTGAATTTAATGGCCAAGATCACTGCTGCAGGTGTAGCACTGCTGCAGAGGATCCAAACGCTTTTTCTATACCCATTTTGAGTCACGTATAGGATTGTTTGAGGCAGGAGATTATCGAGGGGAAGAAATAGGGTATCATAATTTTTTCATTTAAGTAAATATTTGTTAAAAAAAAATTATAATAAAATAATAGATTATTATGAAATCTTTTAATTATCTCTACTTATTCGTTTTTTTTATAAAATATGTAAAATTCTGTAAATTAATTAGAAAAATAAAACTTTAATCTTTCTTTTATTTTTCTGTAAAATATTTCATCTAAATTGATATCTAAACAACTTTTAAGTCAACCCTCCATAAGACTAATTAACTTGGTAGGTCTAGACGTTTAAGAAATAGACATACCTTTGAGCTTGTAAATGGCGTTTTTAACAACTCTCTCGCAGCCTGTGCAGCACATCCTTACTTTCAGCTCAACGGTCTGAAACGAATAAGTATCTGAGATGTCATTTCAGTTTGCATGACAGTTTTTCATCCTAACTATATTGGTCATACATCATATTCTGATTCTTTCTCAAAATCTCTATAAACTTCAAGCAACGGCCATCAAATGAAATTGAATCGATATATTTTGTTAACTACTGTATTTAAAAACAACTAAATCAAATACTATTGACCCAGGAAAAAGAAAATTGGGATAGGAACTATCTATTATTAAAAATAAAACCAAATTTCGATTGATGGTGATTTTCATATATTCTCTCATATGCACTCATCTGAAAAGTGACTTTTTTTCACTCTTCAACTCCGTGTCTGACCTGTGTCGAAAAGAAGAAGAAAAAAAAAAGAAAAAAAACTCCGTGTCTGACAAGATCATTAACCTGGCATATAATAAAATTGTATTCTTATTTTTTTTTCTTCACCTTCAATTTTTTTAATCAAAAGGAGCTGTTCATATATGGCGTCTCTTTCTCTTATACCGATGGAAGTTTTTTTTTATATATATATGAATAAAGTTTGAAGCTAATATATACCTTACACAAATTAGTTAACCTCTCCAAGATCATTAAAAACAAATTCTTATTAAATTTATCATCATAAATTGGAAACCTCACTGACATGCATAAATATAAGAGTTTTCTTTTCAGTTTCATTTTAGTTATTCCAAAATTTATTATGAATAAAATCCTATGATCATGAACTGAAATGAAGGAAAACAAGGAATAACTGTACTACTGATCATGATGGAGAAAGAACAAAACATATAATCAAGGAGAAAATATTGATCATCTTTCCCTCTATACATGGTGCTGTTCCACTTTCATGAAGATTAATGAAAAAAATAATAATAATATAAAAGCAAACCTGCAAGGAAAGTGGTCGACCCTTCTTTGGCATCTTGAAGTTCCTAGGAATGCCTTTGTTATGATCTTGATAGATAAAAAGGCGGTATATAAACGAAGAGATTTCAGAGCCGAAAGCTTTCTGTAGCAAGGAAGCCATGGTAGATATAAAGAAGAAAAGAAGAACAACTAAGGAAGAAACCAGCGAAGGAATATATTCCTCTGTGCCATTTGCATCTCTTAAAATGATAACATTTTGTAATCAATCAAGCTAGCTAGAGTTTTATAGTACACTTTAACATATATAGGCAAAACTAATGGCACGGAAAAGAGTATCAATTCTTTTTTTCTTATGTAGATGTAGATATTTTTTATATAGCATTTTTCTCTCAACTAAACCAAGTGTGCATGATGTTACGACCTTTCAGACAGGAATGGTATCTAGGTGCATGCTTGATGAAATGGGAATAACAAGTGTCGTGGGATATGGATGAGCTTATAAAAAAGAAAGCAGATTTTAGATGCAAAGGAAAGATAATATATTCTGGTAATCTCCTTTTTAGACACCATCTTTGAAAATGGTTAAACATTGTGACCTAAATATCTAGAAGGCTGAACAAAGTTATATTCCCAGATTTCATTTACTTAGTCTTTCAACGCTAGCCATATAGTTGTTTCCCTTATTTTACAGGAGCTTGGAATAAAAGAATCTTTCTGGCCTATGGATGTTCTAATAAATATAAATGAGGGTTAATTTATAGTATTTTAGATTAATATATAGTGGATGCTCATGCTGATTAGAACCATTGATAACGGCATATTATTCCCTAACTGCTCATTCGTAGCCACAAAAGCATGCATCAATATTTTAGAGAGCCTTGTACCATAGCAACTCTTGATGCATTTAATTACAATATTAGGTATAACATTTTTTTGTCTTGTTTTAGAAAACAAAATTATCAATATTATATTTATGTTAAATGTAATGTTTGGGAGTGATCCGGAGCCTAATTTGGAGAGACAATGGCCAAGGACCTAAGGTTCACTACAAAAAAAAACGTGAGTTAACGTCGGTTGAATACCTGATAAATAAAGCTTTTTTTAATATACATATGATTTTAAGGAATATCTTTTGTTTTGTTATTAAGAGTAGTAATTTTTTTAGAGAATCTGAGGACATTTAAAAGTGTGTTACTCCTCAATTGCTCAATCAATTTTTTTCTATATACAAAAGTTAATTTTCGAATCCCTAACTATTTACTTAAGGGGCCCAAACTCATCATCATTCGGATTAACAACTTGTTAGTTGATAAATAAAGCTTTAATTCTTCTTTTATTCCCCTTCCTTTAGGCTATGTTTGTTTCCGACGATGGAAATAAATCACCGCATATGGAATTGATGCTAGCTAACTTGTTTGGCATAATAAATTTAGGTGAGAAATAACTTTAAAAATGGTGGAACCCATTTGTATTATTTCTTACCTATTTTCACTCATCTCTCTATCTCTCGCATCATTTCTTCTTTATTTTTCTTCAATCAAACAACTTTACTTATCAATTTATTTTTCACATATTTCTACTCTTCCTTTTTTATTTCCATCAACTTTATTTCTCTCCTGTATCAAACCAAGCATTAAGTTCTTGGTTTCTGCACCCAATGGCGTTTTTGGTTCTCTATCGAAGCCTCCTTGTATTCATGCATAATTGTACAACATTGTGATGGAATAAAGCAAAAAAGTAAGGCAGAAAAGGTCGAGAAAACTTATTGAGTCAGGCTTTGTAGGGTTCAAAATCCATATTAATAGAAGGTGAGGAACCTAACAAGTAACACGTGACGGGATTAAAATGCTAAAAGCCAAGTTAGGAAATCCTTTGAATATGTAAGAGTAAGTCCACAAGAAAGACCAGCAATTTGGAATTTCAAGAGGTGACTTCGAGTGTTTGCTTTTCCGTTGAGAATGGCGTTTAACGCTATAATTGTTCTCTTTTCTCACTTGAGTTCTCGGAAAGTGTATAAACGTATTTGCAAACTAGGGGTGTTCACCGGATCGGGTAATCCGTGAACCCAACCCAACTCGACCCGATTTTTTTAGAGTTCGGGTCAAACCCGAACACAATCCGATCTAACCCATTAGTATACGGGTCGGGTAACGGGTTTTGTATTTTGAACCCGTGACCCGACCCGACCCGTACCATAAAATTAATTTTTTTTATATATATATTATTAAATTAAAAAATACAAAACACTATATTTTTTTTTGCTAATTTTTAACCACACATGAATTATAATTTCTCTTTTTTAATTGTTGCTATTTTTTGTTTTGATTTTGTTTATGTTTTCTCATGCTAATATCTATTTAAAATAAAATATTTGTATTAGCATTGAAACCATTCATTTTATTAATCAAATATTGTCACAATTTGGTCTTTTTGGAGGACATGTAGAAATTATATAATTGCAAAGCTCTAGGCAAAAATAAATTGTTGTTCTAAAAAATTCTAATTTTTACAAAATAAAAAATATTTTTTAAATATTCTGACCTGATCAACCCGACCCGATCCAACCTGTTTTTGAACGGGTTGGATTGGATCGGATTTCACAATAAAATTGCACAAACCCGATTCAATCCAACCAATAAAATTTTGATCAGATCGGATATCGGGTTTGGCCAAACCCGATCCAACCCGACACGTGTACACCCCTGTTGCAAACACACTATCTTAATAGCAAAGCAACGTCTCCGGCCGTAGCAAGGATACGAGAAAATTCTGAGACCCAAAGTGAATTATAAAACCACACCAACGCACTTGGTCCACTGGTTGTCTCGTTAATTAACCAACGGGCCAATGTTTTTTTTTTTTTTTAATTATTGATTTTTTTAAAAAAAATATTAAAAATTAAGTTAGAACTAAAAATATTAAATATTAATAATATATTGAAAGATATAAAAGATTAAGAAAAATTCCTAAAATGTTCTCATCGAATAAAAATAGCTCAAAATGCTCTTGTTGAAGAGTAACAATTAAAAATAGTTGAAAACGGACAAAAATGCTCTCTTTCAAGATAATTATTCTAATTTATATATAGACAGAGACATGTGAAATGCACCTTCAAATAAGAGAATAAAGAAATATTAAAAAATATAACAATGTCTATTTGAGAAACAAATAAAAAAAGAGTTTTAATATCCACATTTTATAATCTATGTTTGGTGAAACTAGCTTATAAGCTAACTAAAAGCTTATAAGCTATAAGTTAGGAGTTGAAAAACTGAAAATTTATAAGCTAACTGATTTCATAATTTATAATATAAGAATAAATATTTTCTCTTTTAATTATTAGTTTTTTTTCTCAAATATCTTCTTTTTATCGGGCAACATCGAAGAAACAAAAGATGGGTTATTCAATGTGGAAAAAAATATTTAGCTTAAAAACCTATAAAAATATGTCAAATTAAATTTATAAGGTTGGAAATAAAAAAAATAAAAAAATTTGAGTGACATAAATGAAAGTTAATTAAAAAATAAAAATAAAAATTAAAAGTATCATATGGCAATTTTAGTAAAAGAACTTTAATAATTAATAATTATATATGAAAAATATATACAAGTTTTTTTATTTGGCTTAATTACCAATTTGGTCCCCAAATTATTTTATTTGCGTCAATTTGGTCCCCATATTTTTAAAAATGTCAATTTGGTCCCCAAATTCTTAAAAGTGCATCAATTTGGTAATTGTCATCAAATTGAGGTTGACACCGTTAATATAAGAATTCTAGCGGTTTTCATTTGCAGATAGTGGCGATTTTTAACCGTCACTATATTTATTATTACTTTTTAAATTAAAAATGTAAAAACATAAACCGTCGTCGGTCACCGTCACAACTCCAGTGACCTTTTCGGCCTATGACCACTGGATCTGGTGCGTCTTGGGCCGATCTACCAATATCCAGTCACCACACCTCCATCGTAGGTTTGACGTGCCCACACGCGCCAACTTTGTGATGCGCATATCCAGCCAAACGGCGTTGGTTTCCGGTGCGTGTTGCCTCCTTTTCCAAGCGCGATTCAAACTTCGACTGCGGCGCGACTCCTCCGCGAGCACTCCCAGTCGCGTGGGGCTCCTTCGCGAGCACCCTCCGTCGCGCGGGGCTCCTCCGTGAGCACCCCCCTTCGCGCGGGGCTCCTCTACGAGCACACCCCCGTCGTGCGGGGCTCCTCCGCGAGCACGCCCATTCTCACAGAGCTCCTCCACGAGCACCCCCCGTCACATTGGGCACCTCAGGCGTTGCCGCTGTGGTCACGGAGAGATACACAAGGATCTCTTTATATTTTTTAATTTTAAATTAATAATAAATATTATTGGCGATTAAAAACCGCCACTACCTGCAAATGAAAACCGCTAGAATTCTTATATTAACGGTGTCAACCTCAATTTGACGGTAAGGACCAAATTGATGCACTTTTAAGAATTTGGGAACTAAATTGACGTTTTTAAAAATATGGAACCAAATTAATGCAAATAAAATAATTTGGAGACCAAATTGATATTTAAGCCTTTTTATTTTGACGACCCCAATGTATCCCATGAGCCAAAGATTAACTGTTATGACCCTTAACAAGACTTCTTTATGTCCATCAAAACATGGTGATTGGTGAATAGCATAAACTGATAACAACCTTTCAAGTGTAGAAACAATGCCGGCCTTGACTCCCTCCTTTGCAGATTTAACAATCAAAATTGTCTCAATTTATTCCCCAATAAACAGCCCAGTGACACACGCACAAGATAGAAGGAATATTTTTTTCTTTCTTTATAATCATCTAAGATAGGCATAAAACATGAAAGGTTTGGTTTAAACATTTTACCAAACATGTAACATACAAAATTAGGAGAAAGAAAAAAAACAGTACGCAAGATCAATACCATAGTTACCAATATCGATATAGTTCACATTTATTTCAGAGTGGAAAACAAGTGGACTACTGGTTAGTGGAACATCAAACGTGTACACAACAAAACAAAGTACATGGACCTTCAACTATTACCGTACACAACTAGCAGAGGAAAATCTACAAACATTTCCCTCTCCAAACAGAAATGTCACTCTGAAGACTTCTTCTCAATTTTTTTCTCCCTCTCTGTCTCTCTTTCTCGTGTGCAATAGAAGTACATGGTGCCATGATGGGGAAATATCAAAGTTATTGTGTGATTGTTGCTCCCTCATTCGCACTATCAAAAGAAATTAATTAGCAACTTTCGAGGCAAGGGTTAGTGGGTTACATACATTATGCAATATTTGGATAAAAACAACGGGTGATGATGGGTCATGGGTCAAATCTTAGACTAGACTAGAGGCCCATTTTGTCGTTGAGCAAATAAGAATTAAATGGGTCCATTAATTTTCTTTTACGTTTTTTAATTTTTCTTTTTAATAAAATAATAGTGAATATAAAATAAATAGTAAATAGATAAAAACAAGTAAAAAATGAAATTGGACCATAAATAAGAAAATAAGAAGAAAAAATGTTCAAGCACTATTGGCCATTCATGCACAACTATGAATCAAGTTTATGTGAACATATTTAAAATTTTCAACTATTTATCAACTATAATAAACTTTGTTGATAATTATTTCCATATATCCTATCATATATTGTTTTAGTAATATTATGCTAAATATCTTTTCCTCATTAGTGTTATTAAGTGGCCTTGAAATTCAGGAGGAATTGAATTGAATTTTTACAATACATTTTCACAAATCTTTCCAAGGTATCCTTTCAATTTTCTTGTACCTATTTTTTGAAAATACAAAGGTGAATATATGGACAACACAAATTGTTGGAGATTTCACGACAACTAGTGATATAACCAAATTTACAAGTCGATTTTATAGGATTAAGTTAAATCCAAACCCAAAAATTCTAAGATGGTATTAAAGCCTATCTTAGTGATTGTTGTTGGGCCTATCAGGTGGTTTCATGGTGGTTTTTGACGATAAGATTTGGAGGACGATGAGTGTCGGTAGGTAGCGATGGGTTTGTGGTGTGTTTCACAATGAGTTTGTAGTTGGTTTCGTGGTGGTTCACAATGAGTTCGTAGTTGGTCTTGTAGTGGGTCGCCCACCACCGCACCTCCCTCGCCACCTACGCGCTCTCACCGCATCAACCACTACTTTCCTAGCAATCATTCCATTGTCCTCACACTACATCATGATTATAACAAAATCACCATAGCCAAAACCCAAAACCAATAATAGTCCACAACATTTACAACTTCAATACCTCAGTCCGCAATTCCTCCCTTTTCTTTCTTTTCCCTTATTCTTTTCCTTCATTTGTACCCTACAACCCCAGATGGTCACCACTGCGGTGGTGCTGCCATCCACCGCCACCCAAACGTTATATCCGAAGCAAAATCTGAGATGCGGATATGAAGCAACGGGATTCGAAGAGGAGATGCGAATTCGAAGCAAATATTGATCTCGTCACTCACGCACACTCTACAATATTATTTTGGAAGATTGAAAGTGTTGAGTCATAAGACGAATCAGGACCCTCAATTATTTTGATTTTATGCAAAATAAATATTAAGTAAAAAGACTGCGTCTTATAAATGCCTACAAACGAAAATGTTGTATCTGCGTCTGTAAGATACAGATGATACGCAGATAGATGCTTAAGTCTGAAGAAGCATTTAAAGGCATAGTAAATGCACTATGGTTCTGTAATCTGTTTTGCAGGGAATATTCATATAACATCCTCCTAGGATCTGTCGAAGTGCATAAAAGGGAACAGAAAGAATAATCAAAGTTTCATAAGTTTTTCTCGCCTCAAAAGACGTGCTACAGCTAGCAATAAGTACTTGTCTGAGCAAGCCCATTGCAACAGAAGGATTTGGAGTATATCTCAAGAAAGATAAACAAAATATTTTATCAGCTCAGAATGACTAGTTGGTGACAAGCATTTAATGCTCGCATTAAATGCCCTCAACTACCCTCCTTCAGATGATGGTCAGACGCAAGAAAGAAAACCGTTTAGAGACAATGGTTACTTCCTCAACAAGTCTATATAAAGAAGAAGATTTGAAGTGCTAAGTAGAGAACACACGAACTGAATTCAAAATTCAAGCATTATTTGAAGCCTTCATTCTTTCTCTTGTAAAAATTCTCTTTGTAAAAGCTCTCAACTCACTTTGCGTATCCTGAGAGAAAAAGACTTAGTTCTTAATCTTGTATATCCGTCTGTAAGACGATAGTTAAAAAGTCTGTGCGCCCTTACAAAAACAAATCTCGTGATTTGTTTTAGAGCCAGAAGTGGCTTGATAGTAAAGAATACTTGGTTATTTTTAGCTTGAAGATGCTAAGTGTCAAAAACTACTTGGGTGAGCCAGAAGTGGCAGTGAGGAATACTCGTAACTTGAAAAAGTTAGTGGAACTTGGTGGTTTGCCAAGAACTGGACGTAGTCTCGGGGTGAGACGAACCAGTATAAATTTTCTGTGTTGTCTTTCCTGCTCTTCTATTATTTGTAACTGCTTGAACTGACTTTGTGTTGTGATTAAAATCTATTTTTCTTAAAAAGGGTTTTTCATCTGTGCAGTATCATCTGTAAAAAGGTTTTCTTCAAAAACGATATCTGTTGTTCAACAGACGATACAAGTTGTTTATAAAAACTTTGCGAAAATTTTTATAAATCACAATTCAACACCCCTTCTTGTGATTTTTGCCTTTACAGTTTGGTATCAGAGCTCAGCCTTTAAGGGTTGAGCACCTGACCGTTCCTAGAGGAAAAGATCCAGATGGCCAGTCACGACAATCAGTTCATTCCTGAGGGAGCCTCTCTAACAAGGCCTCCAGCCTTTCTTGGAGATGACTATCCCTACTGGAAAGATCGCATGGAGATGTACATCAAGTCCAACCAGTATCAACTATGAAACATCATCATAAATGAAGATATTCCCAGTACAAGGCCTGAGGATCAATGGAGTCAAGATGACTACAACATCCTTCAAGTCAACAATAAAGCCAAATATACTCTAACCTGTGCTTTAACCAGAAATGAGTACAAGAAGGTGCGAAGACTAAAGTCGGCCAAGGAGATTTGGGATTCTCTCTACACCAACTTTGAAGGAACAGAAGATGTTCAACTAAGAAAAGCTGTCACTTTGACCAGACACTATGAGAGTTTCTCCATGAAAGAAGGAGAAACTGTCGATGACATGTTTGGGAGACTTCAGGTTCTTCTCTTAGACCTGGAATCTCTTGGGCACACTACACTAAAGCTCAGGTAAATCTAAAGATTCTTGATAGCATGCCCAAAGTGTGGGAACCCAAGACCACAGAACATGAGAACCTTGTCTTGGGATGAGTTTCTGGGAGTTCTATGTGTGCATGAAGTGCACCTGCAGAACCGAGACCAACTGCCTACAAACAACGCTATCAAATTCGCTGCTCTCAAAGTTGGTGAAACCAGTACCATCAAGGAAGAAAAGATAAGAGCCCCCAAGGCTCTGAAAGTTCAAACAGAAGAATCAGACGAAAGCTCTGCCGGATCTACAGATGATGAGGTTGTCCTCATGGCAAGAAAATTCAAGCAGATGCTAAAGAAGAAAAAAACAAATTCAAACAATCCTCCAGGAAAAAGGATTCCAGATTCAAGAAGAAAGATAAGGAGGACAGTCAAGAGATCATCTACTTCGAATGTAAAAAACCAGGACATATGAAGTCTGAATGTCCACGATTAAAGAAAAAGAAATCCTACAGTGGCAAGAAAAAGAAGAAGAGTCTGATGGCCACATGGGACGACTCAGACAGTGAGCAAAGCAGTAGCTCAGACGATGAACAAGCAAATATCTGTCTCATAGCAGAGACAGAAGAAAAAGTTGAGGTAAAAACTTGTTCTGAATCTGAAAGCTCATCTGGTTCTTCATCAGATGATGAAGAAGAGATGCCTTATGACGTTTTACTTCAGAACTATCATATGATCTCTCAGCAATGTAAAAAATTTAAACAAAAACTCAAACAATTTGTTTCTGAAATAGAATTGCTAAAGAAATCAAATACAAAACTATAAGAAAAAGTCAAGACTCTTGAAGAAAGCCTAAGAAAAACCAGCACCCCTAGTCAAACAGACGATTCATTCATAGTTGAAAAACTAAGGGAAGAAGTAGCATGTTTAACTAAGGATTTTGGGAAGTTTTTGGAGAGTTCTAACACTCTCACTATGCTTTTAAAATATCATCATCATCCCCATGATAAATCTAGTTTAGGCTTAGAAAAAGATGCGTCTGCTTCTACTCAGTCTGACCCAGACAAATGTGACTTCTGTGGAAAGTCTGGACTCTCCAAGTTCAGATGCATACATAAGAAGAAGCAAATGTCTAAGGGCACTAATGTTGCTGGACCCAAAAAGATTTGGGTACCAAAGTCTCAGATTATTCCTATTTCAGATATCCTTGGTAGGAAAAGGCAAGGGTTTGAGCTGGTACCTGGACAGTGGTTGCTCACGACACATGACGGGAGAAAGGTCTATCTATGTTCCTAGACCTAAAGCCGGTTGAAGGTGAAGCAGTTGCCTTTGGAGGCATGGGAAAAAGATGCATCACAGGCATAGGTAAAGTTGGTATGTCTTCCCTAACCTCCATAGACAACATCCTATATGTTGAAGGTCTGAGGTATAACCTACTTAGCATAAGTCAATTATGTGACAATGGTTATATAGTCTTCTTCAACAAGGACAGATGTATAGTCAAAACAGATGATGGCAAGTTTGTCTTCTCTGTCAGACGACACAACAATCTGTATGAAATTGATCTTATAGACCTTAGCAAGCAGAAGGTAACGTGTCTGCTATCTAGAGAAGATGAAAGATGGATTTGACATAAAAAGCTTTGGCACATGAATTTGAAACACATTTCAAAAATTTTGAAAAAGGGTTTAGTAAGAGGATTGCCCCAGACTTCTTGGAAAACCCATCTTCTTTATGAAGCATGTCAAAAGGGGAAACATATTAAAACTTCTTTTAAATCTAAAAATGTTATTTCCACCTCCAGACCGTTGCAACTCTTGCATATGGATTTATTTAGTCCTATTAGAACGTTGAGTCTAGGCGGGGAGAAATATGGCTTAGTTATTGTAGATGACTATTCAAGATATACATGCGTATACTTCCTAGGCCATAAACACGAGTCTTTAAAGGTCTTTGAAATATTCTGTAAACGAGTTCAAAATGAAAAGGGTTTTTGCATCTCTAGTATCAGAAGTGATCATGGAACTGAGTTTGAAAATGCTGAGTTCAAATCTTTCTACGAAAAGAATGGGATTTTCCACAACTTCTCTTCACCGAGAACACCTCAGCAAAATGGGGTAGTTGAAAGGAAAAATCAAACTCTACAAGAGATGGCTAGAACCATGCTTTGTGAGAACTCTCTTCCTAAACATTTCTAGGCAAAGGCTGTGAACACTGCTTGTTATGTTCAAAACAGAGCATTGATCAGACCTATGATTGAAAAGACTCCCTATGAACTATGGAGAGGAAGAAGACCCAACATTGCTTACCTTCATCCTTTCGGATGTGAATGTTACATCTTAAACACCAAAGATTAATTGGGAAAATTTGATTATAAGGTGGATAAAGGTGTCTTTCTAGGATATTCTGATAAATCTAAAGCTTACAGACTTTTCAATACAAGAACCTTAGTTGTAGAAGAATCTATCCATGTTAATTTTAATGATGGATTAATGTCTGATAGGAGACTATCAGATCTTGAGGATTATTTTGCAGATATGCAGATAGGTCTATCTGTGGCACCAAAGTCAGACGAAATTCAATCACCTCAGGAAACTCTTCCTCAGATTGAAGGAGCATCTGACTCTCAACCACAGACAAGAGATTGGAAATTTGTAACCTATCATCCACAAGATCAGATCATAGGAGATCAGAAAGAAGGCATAAAGACCAGATCATCCTTCAGAGATCAAGCATCTTATGCCTTTGTCTCAGAAATAGAACAAAAAATAATAGACGAAGCCCTGACAGACGATGACTGGATCTTAGTCATAGAAGAAGAATTGAACCAGTTTACCAGAAACGACGTCTGGACCCTAGTTCCTAAGCCAAAGAATAAAAGCATAATTGGAACAAGATGGGTTTTTAGAAACAAACTGGATGAGCAAGGAAAAGTGGTAAGAAACAAAGCTAGATTAGTAGCTCAAGGATATAATCAGCAGAAAGGTATAGACCTCACCGAAACCTTTGCCCCTGTAGCTAGATTAGAAGCTATAAGAATCATGCTTGCATTTGCTGCTCATAAAAACATTAAGCTTTTTCAAATGGATGTTAAGAGTGTCTTTTTAAATGGTTTTTATCGAAGAGGAAGTTTATGTTAGAAACCTCCTGATTTTGAAGATCCCACTCTTACAGATCATGTTTTTAAACTAAAAAAGGCTATTTATGGTCTGAAGCAAGCACCTCGTGCTTGGTATGACAGACTGAGCTCTTTCCTTTTAGAAAATGGTTTTATGAGAGGGAAAGTAGACACTACTATTTTCATAAGAGAAGTGGGCAAAGATTTCATTATAGTTCAATTTTATGTAGATGATATTATTTTTTGAGCTACTAATGAATCTCTTTGCAAGGATTTTTTTTATCTGATGAAAAGCGAGTTTGAAATGAGTATGATGGGAGAACTTAAGTTCTTCTTAAGACTTCAGATCAAACAAGATAGTAAGGGAATCTACGTTCATCAGCAGAAATATACAAGGGAGCTTCTTAAGAAATTCAAAATGGAAGATGCTAAACCAATGAAAACACCTATGCATGCTTCCAGTCCCTTGAGCAAAGATGAATAAGGTAAACCAGTAGATCAGACGATCTATAAAGGTATGATTGGCTCACTTCTTTATCTTACAGCCAGTAGACCTGATATCATGCATAGCGTCTTATGCTAGATTTCAGTTAGATCCAAGAGAGTCTCATCTTAAAGCTGTTAAAAGGATCTTACGTTATCTAGTGGGAACCACTAACCTTAGTCTGTTCTATAAGAAAAATTATGATTTCAGGTTGGTAGGATATTGCGACGCAGATTACGCAGGAGACAGAGTTGAATGAAAAAGTACAAGTGGAGGATATCACTTTATAGGACCTTGTCTCATCTCATGGGCAAGCAAGAAACAGAACTCAATCACATTATCTACTGCAGAAGCTGAATATGTGTCTGCTGCAAGTTGCTGCTCACAGCTACTATGGGTAAAATATCAATTAGAAGATTACTCTAGTTTTGAAAACAATATACCTTTGTATTATGACAATACTAGTGCAATCAATCTATCAAAAAATCCCATACAACATTCTAAGGCAAAGCATATTGAAATCAGATATCATTTCATTCGTGATTATGTTTAAAAAGGTGTTTTCGATATTAAGTTTGTGGATATAGATCATCAATGGACTAATATCTTTATAGAACCTTTGTCTGAAGAACGTTTCATCTGTATTAGGGATCATCTGCATATGCACATGCTTTCAGATTAATGTTTGCACTCATCATAATAACCTTTGTCTTATTTTCTTCATTAATCTGTTGGAACTAATGTGTGTTCAAGTGTACAGACGTTAAAGTGCCCACATTCACAATGGTTATAAGTCTTTTCGTTTTCACTCAAAACGTGTGCCGCCCTTTTCGCCATGATGAGACAGTTTTCGAAAAGTTTTTAATATTGTTAAAATCGCTCTTTTTATAAAGTTCTCTCTCCTCTCTCATCTCCTCTGGTATAAAAGGACCAAGTGCCTCAAGTAGAAGGTTCCTTTGATCTTTCTAATCTCTCTGAAATTCTCTGAGTTTCTCAAAGACTTCAAAGATCAAAACTTTCTCATCTTCTCTTTTCTAAAAACCTAATCTTTCTATGAACATTGGCACCAAAGAAGCAAGTCTCATCTTCTGCTACTCCTCTTATTCGTAACATGGACGAAGCCACTACAACCTTTCCAGAAAAGCTTTTCATTCCTGGAAAGTGGGCAAATCTGAAGGAGCTGGCAAAGGAAAGCTTTGATGTTCTGGACATGTTCACCAGAGTTGGGTGGACCAACTTTGTTGGAAAACACAACGTCTGGTACCATGGTCCTTATGCCCTCTTCTGGGGGACAGCCAAGATGGAGGATGACCAATGCATCAAGGGGACAATTGGTCAGACGTTGGTAGAGATCAGCCTTGCAACCATCGCTATGGCTATTGGTTGTGCTGAAGAGGGTCTGGTCTTTGACAAAGACTGGGAGAAGACCATCACTCAAGAGACGGTGGACAAACTTCTCTATGATGGAGTAGGACCTAAAGACAAAGACCCCAAGAAGAAAGCTACAACCATGAAGAACTTTCTTAGGTCTACCAACATGACCCACGTCTGCAGACTTCTTCACAACATGCTCTTCAACATAGTGCTCCCAAGGACTGGGTCAAGGGACCACGTAAGTGAAAGAGACAGATTCTGCATCTACAATATTGTCATAGGAGAAAAGATCAATCTTCCAAATCTGATCTTCTATCATCTGGAGCAGGCATTCAAAGAAAGATTCTCCATGAAGAAGCAGAAAACCCCCCATCCCTTATTGTATGTTGTTTACTCAACTAATGAGTGATGCTGGTGTTAATCTGACAAAGTTCGAAGCTTTCGGCGGACCCACACAGGTGACAGGAACCAACTTTGTGAGGATGGGTATAGCTCACAAATTCCCTGAATGGGTGAAGAAGCAGGGAACCAAGGTGAAGAAGGAGCCCAAGGAGGAATCGTCTGACGAGCCTGCGTCTGTTGCCAAGACACAGACGCTACCCCAACCCAAGCATGCACAGACGCAAACCAAATCAACCACCAGACGCACCCAACCTCCCTCCTCAGACCAACCCACAAGCCTAAACATCAACCATCTTCAGATTCTCCCTCATCCCTAAAGAGAAAGGTTTCAGAAGCATTATCTGAACCAATTCCTGAACCTCCCCTCAAAAAACCCTTCACCAGAACCACCAAAATTTGCATCGTCACTAGAGCCAAACTCACCACCTTACCTGAACCCCAAACAACACCTCAATCTGAACCTTAACCTATACCTTCCCAAACCCAAGAATCAGATGTTGAGATTCTTGATGCACCCTTCTCTAAACCCCAAACCTCTTCCAAACCCAAGCCTGCACCCAAGCCCAAACCTTCATCTTTTCCTCCACCATCTAACAAAAAGGAAGCAGCAGCCATCAGAAAAGCTTAGGAGCTATCAAGAAAGGAAACTGCTAAAAAGGCTAAGCTAGATAAAAGCCTTGAGAAAAAGGAGCATATTGAGCTAGAATAATCTGTGGTAGAGTTTGTTAAGACTTTATCAGTTGAAGAACAAAAGAGGAAGGTTGCTGAAGAAGTCTTAGCTCCTGCAGACGCTGCTGAAGAAGAAGAAGCAATGGAAGAAGTTGTTCTTAAGTCTATTAAGACTCTTTCTAAAGAAGAACAGAAGCAAGTAGCCATGGAAGATCTCGAGAGAATTGAATCTGTCCTGATTCAAACAGCTGAGATAGCATCTGCAGAAGTGGTAAATAAGCAAATGGCACTTCAGACGCTAACAGTAGATGAAGATGCAGACGAAGCTGAAATCGCAGAACTAAATGAACCCCTTCTTCAGTCTGCTTTGGAGGCAAGCGCCCAAGGTCTGGATATTGGAGAAGACCTTGTTGAAGCTGATGACTCTGGACCTCGTGTTATCTACAGGCCAATCATTGAAGAGGATGAGAGAAAAGTAGATGAGCACTTAGCTCAGTCCGAAGAAGACCGCACTGCCAAACAGATGGTCATTTATGGTGGCTCTTCATTTGTGCCCTCAAATGAACTTTAGACTCAGATCAATGAAGAAATTCAGACTCTGACTGAAGATGAACTCTTCATACGAAGAAGGTATGCTGCAAAGGCCACCCCTCTCTCCGATATATCTATGGAAGTCTAGCTCTGGACCTTCCTCCAAAGTACAGAGGCTATGACTGGATCATCCAAAGAAACCCCAACATTCCACTCCCTTTAGTGCAACCACCAACAGACCCAAACGTCAATGTGAGATACTATGGTGGGTGGAAACGACCCAGAGTGAATGAATGAGAACGCTGCAATAGGGAATGGAGGAGGAAGGGAATCTGCACTAATGAGGATCAAGCCTTCCTACTTGATTCCATCAACTTTGTAGAGTTGTGGAAGGTGTTCCTGGGATTGATCCTTTCAACCTTCCCAACTACGAAGTCCTACCAGAAGAAGAACTGCCTGCACTTTCAAGCTATAAGGAGGAGTCCCTTTTCAGAATCTTTCCTCCTCAACAGACGGCAGCACCAGACCCAAACTCCATTATCTTTGAGCACAATCCGCGTGGCAGACGTAGCTATCCACCTGGAGCCTCAATCTAGAGAAAGCTCTCAGTGCTCACTGATGAGGTACCTTTTTATGAGTCTATCAACCTACAACAGATGATGGGTCTCCTAGCGTATCTCAATGTGATTCTCCCTCGGAACCATGCTGGGCCAAGTTGTTCTGTTTATATTGAAGATCTTAACTTGGATGATCCAGAAGCAAGTCCAACGTTTCATCTCTGGGAATCTTCAGACTACTCTGCAGAGTTACGTATGAAGCTGCAGACATACAAGAAAGAGATAAAGAAGAGGCAAAACTCTTTCAGGCAGATTCAACGACGAGCACAGATGATGCCTCACTTCCTAGGCACACAATTTCACTGTGTGGCCTCAAATCAAACCCAATTCAAGCTTGCTCTGGACAAGGTTATTCATATCCTTCCTATCTTGAATTATAAGGGTAAGAAGAAAGCTGAAGATGAAGCTCCTCAAAGAAACATTCGAGTGCGAAGAGGCAGACCCTTCAGACGGGAGATTGACGGCATCTTTCAAAAGTCTGTTGCTGAAAGAACGTCTGAAGATTTAAAGACTATCAGACATATTAGGAAGTTTGGTGCTTTTTGCTCTGGTCTGGAACCTGAAGACAAGCCTCCTCAGATGGGTATCATCTGAAGATAGGAAGATGTTATCAATGCCACGGACATCAGACTTTCCTATCTTCATCTGACCATTCCGAAATCATGCCCTGGAAGTCCACCTTCTACTATCAATCTGATATGGACTTCTCCTTTGTTGTGAAGCTACCATATTCCACCTTCTTCTTCTCCATGCTTATTCTGGGCTTTGTACAAGAACCAGAAGATGATCTGATGGCCATTGAACCATTCAGACCTCCCATCTCTAAAGAAGAAGTCCATGATCTGTATGCCGAACTCTGGGCCACCAGAAAAGCTCTACGTCAAGCCTTAGAAGATTGAAAAGCACTCGAGGCTGAGCTCAACAAGTGGATCAACATAGATGCCTTCTTCAAAGGACGCCGCTATAGACGCACTACCACTCCACCAGGATCCCCTATGGTTCTTTCATCAGATTCTGACTCTGACACCTCTGATTCTGACGGTCTCATTCCTGGGGAACCAGGTTTTGCTGATCGCCATGCAAAAGGGGGAGAAGGGAAGAGTAAAAAGTAAAAAAGAAAACATAAAGACAGGGACACATCTAAGGGGAAGCTACAAGGGAGAGTATTTTTTTCTTCTGCTATCATCTGTAAAAACACATCATCTTGATGTGAAAACTTTTCAATAAGACGAGTTGTTTGATTGCTCATCAAACCTGAGTATTCTTTTCTCTCTGTTTAAATTCTATGTTTATGTTATTAATAGCTCTGATACATCTTTTTACAATATTTGCTTGGCATCATAAAAAAGGGGAAGATTGTTGAGTCATAAGACGAATCAGGACCCTCAATTATTTTGATTTTATGCAAAATAAATATTAAGTAAAAAGACTGCGTCTTATAAATGCCTACAGACGAAAACATTGTATCTACGTATGTAAGATACAGATGATACGCAGACAGACGCTTAAGTCTAAAGAAGCATTTAAAGGCATAGTAAATGCACTATGGTTCTATAATTTGTTTTGCAGGGAATATTCATATAACATTCTCCTAGGATCTGTCGAAGTGCATAAAAGGGAATAGAAAGAAGAGTCAAAGTTTCAGAAGTTTCCTTCGCCTCAAAAGACGAGCTACAGCTAGTAATAAGTACTTGTCTAAGCAAGCGATGTGACCACTGCAATAGAAGGATTTGGAGTATATCTCAAGAAAGATAAGCAGAATGCTTTATCAGCTTAGAATGACTAGTTGGTGACAAGCTCGCATTAAATGCCCTCAACTACCCTCATTCAGACGATGGTCAAACGCAAGAAAGAAGACCGTTTAGAGACAACGGTTACTTCCTCAGCAAGTCTATATAAAGAAGAAGATTTGATGTGCTAAGTAGAGAACACAAACTGAATTCAAAATTCAAGCATTCTTTCAAGCCTTCATTCTTTCTCTTGTAAAAATTCTCTTTGTAAAAGCTCTCAACTCACTTTGCGTATCCTGAGAGAAAAAGACTTAGTTCTTAATCTTGTATATCCGTCTGTAAGACGATAGTTAAAAAGTCTGTGCGCCCTTACAAAAACAAATCTCGTTATTTGTTTTAGAGCTAGAAGTGGCTTGGTAGTAAAGAATACTTAGTTTTTTTTAGCTTGGAGAGGCTAAGTGTCAAAAACTACTTGGGTGAGCCAGAAGTGGCAGTGAAGAATACTTGTAACTTGAAAAAGTTAGTGAAACTTTGTGGTTTGCCAAGAACTGGACGTAGTATCGGGGTGAGATGAACCAGTATAAAATTTCTATGTTGTCTTTCCTGCTCTTCTATTATCTGTAACTGCTTGGATTGACTTTGTGTTATATTTAAAATATGTTTTTCTTAAAAAAGGTTTTTCATCTGTGCAGTATCATCTGTAAAAAGGTTTTCTTCAAAAATGATATTTGTTGTTCAACAGACGATACAAACTGTTTATAAAAAGTTTGTGAAAATTTTTATAAATCACAATTCAACCCCCCTTCTTGTGATTTTTGCCTTTACAGAAAGCCACCCAAATACGTTAATCTCATGTGGAGGGCATGTAGAAGATATTGATTTGGAACCAATTTGCAACACTTGGGTTGATTTGGACCCAAAAGTCTAATGAAACTGTTGTCATGGGGAAGAAGGATGCACAACGATGGAGAACACTCCAAAAGGGATAAAACTGGAATAAAGGAAGAAAAATACAAAAAAATAAAATAAAATAAAGAAAAAATCATGGCCATAGATTTTTAAATAAGTTAATCTAAAAGATATAATTTGATAGGTATCCCACCATAGCTTTCGTCTTTATTCCGCACTCTTTCACAAACAAATTGAGATATTTGTTTCTTCAACCTACCTACCATGGTCGGCAAACCCAATTATTTATAATGGCTATCAACCGGTTTTACTCCCAACACTTTAACAAGGTCATTAATTGTGGAATTAGGCACATTTGACCAAGAGATGGTTGGAACAACTATTTTTTTGACCAAAAAACTATAAATAGTTGCCATATCATCCTTTTTGCTATTAAGTAAAGAAATTTTTTATTTATTTCAATTTATTTCTTAACTAATTAAAACAATTTTTTTCTTTATATTTAAAATTATAATTATAATTATTTTAATATAAAAAATCTTATTGTTATTTTAAAAACATTTCAATCCATTTGAACCCTAATTTCCTTTTTCTCTCCCCACTGTGCAAGTTCTCTTTCACCCACTAGTAGCAAGAATTAGGGTCGTCAACATTTTTCATCGATTCTGTCTTTCAATTTCATTCATACACTGGGGACAAAGAGAGACGCTGACGAGAATAGTTGGAACTTCTTTGCATGCACGGTTCCATTTTTTCCCAACCATATCGCACAACATTGAACGAATCCTACAAAGCTCTTTTAGGGTTATGGTATTTCGATTCGTTCCTTGATGCCTTTTTCCCCCTTTTCCACATTTGATTTTAACATTTGATTGCTTTCAATTATTACTCCTTGGTTTTATGTATGTTGCGTTTTGAACAATATGTTATGTGTGGTGTTACAGAACACACAATCTTATGCTTTTGTGTAGTAGTTTTTTTTTTGTGGGATAATTTTAAGGAAGCTGTTTTCTTTGTTGTGAGGTTTGATGGTTGAATTTGAATCCCAAAAACAAGATTTGAAGGCTAAAATCGATGATTTGAGAAGCAGTGGATCCATTTAAGTAAAACAATTATAAATTTAAAAGAAAAATATTTAATTAACGTGGGACTAAATTGTAATATATAATAAATCTATTACCTAACAATTATTGGTTTAAAAATCAAATGTTCCAAAATCCCTCAGATTTATAGGGGTATAGTAGAAATTCTCATAAATAAATAGGAGGATAAAGGGTTCTTTGTCTGACTCTTTTGTGTGGTCTAAATTCATTGCATGGTTGCACATTTATCATAACTGAAAAGATGGTGGTGATATATTTCATGATAAGAGATATCCATTCCATAAGAAAGCCCCATTAATGATAAAATACCTGTTAGAAAATTTTACTTGACTCTACCACAGGCCTTTTACATATCCAATTTCATAGCCATATATATAAAACCCTTCCTTCTTGTTTTTGTATGCTTCATATAATGAAAACATTCAAAAGCTAAAAGTGTATTTTCAGTAATTAATTTATTCGGTACAAAAACACTTTGTTTTTCACTTACAATATTTGGAAAAACCAGCCTGAGTTTGTTGGCTATGGTATTTATCAACAATTTGGAAAGCACATTGAGCAAACTAATAGACCATTAAACCTTACATTGGGCCTATGATAGATCTGATTCCCCCCCCCCCCCCTTTTAATGTACAATGATGACTTTGAAATTAAAATCTATGACCTCGTATATATTATCTAAACTCTTAATTACTAGACCAACTCTAGTAGATTGGTTATATGTCCTACTATAATATATTACTTAACTAACTAATTAGATATAATAAGATAATCTAATTATCATCTTATCCTATCATATTCACCAGTTGAAATTTTATCTTGTGGTGAAGGTTGTGTTATAAATTAATAGGATGAAATTGATAAATATTCTCTTCACTCACCCTTGGCTTTCATCATTCCTTTTCTCTCTTTACATGTCTTGCTTTCACTCTTAGTGACAATCCTTACACTCCCTGTTTTTTATTGTCAACTCAAGATTCAAGTTGTTATTGCATCCCTGTTCTATGGCGGCAACCAACAATTCTGGTTAATTTTGCATTTCATAAGGTAAGTTTTTTCTCCTTTTCTTCCTCCACTTCCTTATCCTTATTATCATAACTTTAATTACAATTATTCTTTTTCTTCTTCCACTAAACAGCCATTGAAGGAAGGGAAAAATAACTCGTAGTTTTTTAAACTTATTTTGTTTTTTATTTTTATTTTTTTAATATTTAAAATTTAGATAGAAAGCAACTTAAATGAGGCTTAAAGTATGATTTTATTTCGTGGTTACAAATTTTTTGGTTGCAATGGAATAATTTTACTTAAGATAAGTTATAGTCTAAAATATTAAAATTTGCTTATAAGTTTAATATTATAATTAAAATATTAAATTAGAAAGTTATAATGTATTTTTTTTTGCTAAATAATGTATATTTTTTTTTTGATAAGTTATAATGTGTATGTATATATAGTACAAGAAAGACTATTTTATAAGATATACATGAAAAAAGTACACTAGTCATAAGGATTTGGCTAGACTTAGACCACAAGGCGAAGCCGGAAAGCTAGAAAAAACCGAAAATGTCCTTGGGCTCAATACTTTATGCAAATTAAGCGCTATTGCAAGTTTACCCCAAAACAAAGTTGACCAAAAAAAAAAAACCCAAAAGATAGGGGAAAAAAAAAATTCATCTAGACATTAATGTAGAGGATACAGATTTATCTATGTTGCTTCCTCAATCGTCTTCTTCCTCCATCTTGTTAGGGTTTGTAGAGTTTTCACTTTGTCTTCAATTCTCCACGCTCATCGTTCTCATCACCGGCCATCTATAAGACTTCTAAATTTTCCTTTATTTTTTATCGATACTCCATTGTATTAACCCCAATTTTCCACGTATTCAACCATACAATAGAAAATCGCAATTCCTCCACGATTTCGTTTAGGTAACTCCTGATAGGATATGCTCTTTTGTTTCTTGTGAGGATTATAGCTAATCACTACATAATCGCTTGATTATAGTAAAATTGACTAAGGTTTCTTTTTATTATTATAATTATTATTAATTATTAATTTTTGTTTGGTTTCTATTCATTTAATTTTTTCTAAATAATATTATTGCAGTGAGTTTATAATGATGTATGCTCTGCTCTATACATCTGTATTGTTAGTTGTACAGATAATGGTAACCACAGATTATAAAGGTCCTTTTGAACAAATTCTACAGGATCTTTTAGGTTATCTTTGTGATCCTGTCAGTGATTACTGATTTTTATTTTTAAATTTTTATCTCATGATCTGATTGTTGAAATGTAATGAACTAGGGATTTGATTCTGAGAAAGGGTAAAGAGAAATATTAAAAGAGGGATAAGTAAGAAAGAGATAAAAACTGTTGGTCATCACTTGCATTTAGATGATGCACTCTTCTACATTATGCTTGGTCCTTCATTTGTCAATTAGTACTACTTGATTCAAAAAGAATATTAACAGAAAAGAGCATTATTGAAGTTTCAATATGCCTTTGCTATCTGATCTGCCATTTTGTTGGATGAATGCCAGTAGCTTTATTGAAAATAATTAGAGTTTAGTTGGCCGAGAGTAAGGATAACAATTTTGAGTAAATAGAAAATAAAGTATGGAATGTTAACATACTGTGTTGCATGATGATGTATCACCTTATCTGAGCCGTCTCTATTTGTTTATTGTGACTTATTTCAGATTGATGTATTCCCACAATTTTTGAAGTTACTGGTAGCTTGAATTTTCTTCTATTGATGTGATTTCTACCTTTACTATGCAGTGGAAGTTCAGAGAACCAACAAACTCTACATCTTTCACTTCATAAGTACTCTTCTTATCAAAGTAAGTTTAATAAAATCCAGATTAGATGCTTTTTTGTGTCTGTGCATGTGTGTGCAGATTATGGCTTTATGCTGACTCCTTAGTTCATACAGGGAAGACAACTCAGAGACATTATTGCCTATTGCCTTTTTGCATGAGGTTATGATGGGGACTGAGCTTATGAGAATATGTGTTAAAGAAGATAATGATGATTTTCCATCAGTTCCACCAGGTTTTGAGTCATATACATCTTTCTCACTGAAGAGGGTAGAAAACAATGAAAAACAAGATGATAAAAATATGACCAGTTGTTCAGCCTCTACAAGTGCTTCTGAATCACCATCAACTCAGGTGGAAAATGATGTTCAAGTTCGTGATACTGCAAAGGTTCCTAGATCCCTTCGACGAAGACCATGGATTAATTATGGACAATATGAGAACATTTCAGATGAAGACTCTGACTGTGAGCAGCATGATCAAGTCAGTCTTATATTGGTTCATTTTTTTTTGGATGTCTTGATTTTGAGTACAATGCACAACATTTCCTAAATATTTGAGTGCACAGAATTCTTGTTAGTGTCTTACATATGAATGTCAATGCAGAATTTCTCCTCAAGACCTTGTCTTCCTCGGGGAGTCATCCGTGGATGTCCAGATTGCAGTAATTGCCAAAAGGTCTATTTATAAACTATCATGATTTATTTCTGTCAAAAATTATTACTACCTCCGGTACTTTATATAAGAAACAAAAGAGGACAATTTTTTTGTTCTAATTATAAGAAACATAGGACCACTTTCAAGTGTATCAATTGCTAAATTTCTTTTTTACCCTTCATTAATTGTGAGGTCTATTAATGATACACACTCATTTCCCATGAAAATGGATGCATTTATTGAGCTTTTAACAAAACAAGATATACTCATTGGTTGGAAAAATTATCTTTTGAAATATAACCACTACTTAAACCATTTATGCTGTAGGTAGTTTTGGAATAAAATTAAAATTTATGACATTATTAATTAAAATTAACCAATTTAACCACTTTTATTGGTGTTGATGAATTAAGTATTTGTTTCTTATATATAGCACAGGAGGTAGTATTGGCCTCATTATAATGAATCAACCCTAGCTTGTTGTCTCCATTCTCCTCTCTCTCCTCTATCAGTGTCATTTCTTTTATTATTGTCATTATGTTAATAACTTAATATAGACATACATCAATTTTTTTTTCGAAAAACAGAGAAAAGTACAAATGCTAGAAAATAATAATGTAGTAATAATGACATTTGTATTGGCAAGTTTTATGAATTGGGATGTTCCCTTATTGAATGTTAAAACAGAAGTGGCTTGGTCTACCTTCTCATAAATCAGATGATTATTGTAATAACAACAATGAACTTGAATTGGTAATTTTATCATATATTATAGAGGTTAATTCATCCTAAAATAGCTGTTATTGGGCATTCCTCTTGCGTGATGAGTAATTGACAATTGAAGTTTCTGACAGGTTGTTGCCAGATGGCGACCAGAAGATGCTCGTAGGCCAAATCTTGAGGATGCTCCTGTTTTCTACCCTACTGAAGAGGTCTTGTTCAGTTCCTGTGACACATTTGAATTCATTTCTGTCCATGTCACTGTTCTGTTTAGTTCTGTCAATTAGCTTTATCAGAAAATCATATCTCTGATTGTCATTTTTTCCCAGGAGTTTCAAGACACTTTGAAATATATATCAAGCATTCGCTCGAGGGCTGAGCCATATGGAATTTGTCGCATTGTTCCACCGTCTTCTTGGAAACCCCCTTGTCCTCTCAAGGAAAAAAGTATGTGGGAGGGTTCTAAATTTTCTACACGTGTTCAGAGGATTGACAAACTTCAGAATCGTGATTCAATGAGAAAGATGTCAAAGATTCAAAGTAATATGAAGAGGAAAAGGAGAAGATGCACAAGAATGGGGGTGGATAATAGCACTAGAACAGGACCTAATGCAGGATTTTGTGAAGTTGAAAGGTTTGGGTTTGAACCTGGTCCAGAATTTACCTTGGAAACATTTCAGAGATATGCAGAAGATTTTCAGCTCAAATACTTCAGAAAAAATGAGAATGTATCTCATGTGGGTGCCAATACGACAATTTTAAATGGTACCTCAGAGCCTTCTGTGGAGAACATTGAAGGTGAATATTGGCGGATGGTCGAGAGTCCTACTGAAGAAATTGAGGTCACTTTCCATAGAATCTCAATAATTTGCTGCTTCATGAAATTATTGCCTATCTGTTGCCCTTAGTATGTGCTGCTCTCCTTACATTTCATTTTCTATACTCTTCCAGGTGCTTTATGGAGCTGATCTGGAAACTGGGATTTTTGGGAGTGGTTTCCCTAGCAAATCTAGTCAAGTAGGTTCTGCTTCACATGAACAGTACATAAAATCTGGCTGGAATTTAAATAACTTTGCAAGGCTACCTGGATCTCTTCTCTCTTACGAAAGCAGTGATATATCTGGTGTTCTAGTGCCATGGTTGTACATAGGAATGTGCTTTTCCTCCTTTTGTTGGGTAAGGACTACATATTTCCCTCATTTTCTAGCATGAATTCTTCACAATTTGTTTGGTAAACCACAACACCAGAACTATTTGTTGTGTGTTGAGTGGCAATTTGTTGATGTTGTGTGTGTGTGTGTGTGTTTACGTGTGAGAGAATGAGTCCTTAGTTAGCATAGCATCTTTAGTCTTTATAACAGCTCTATATTTTCTTTATGGTTTAATTATGGATGCAGCATGTGGAAGATCACCATTTATATTCATTGAATTACATGCATTGGGGAGCTCCAAAAATGTGGTATGGTGTCCCTGGAAAAGATGCCTGCAAATTGGAAGAGGCCATGAGAAAGCGTTTACCAGAACTTTTTGAAGAACAGCCTGACTTGCTTCATAAGCTGGTGAGTAAAAGTTTTTCTATTACTTTACAAATGCCATTTGATCATCTTGTTTGTTTTATCTGTTAGAGAGGTAACATAAAAGATAAAAATTATTATTATGTTCTCATTGGGTGGAGTGAAGTTCCATCTTCTATTTTTTACCTCTCCATTTCACCCACCTGTCCATATTTCTATTATTTAGCAGATAAATAGTTATGTTGGATGATCATGTTTATTTCTTTGGACATATATTTATCTAATGCCTGAATTTCAAACATTTTGTTGCAGGTCACTCAGCTTTCTCCTTCTATCCTGAAGTCTAAAGGAGTACCAGTTTATAGGTGTGTCCAAAACCCTGGGGACTTTGTTCTGACATTTCCTCGAGCCTACCACTCTGGGTTCAATTGCGGCTTCAACTGTGCTGAGGCCGTTAATGTAGCTCCTGTTGACTGGCTGCCCCATGGGCATATTGCTATAGAGCTGTACCAGGAGCAGGGGCGTAAGACTTCTATATCACATGATAAGCTGTTGCTTGGGGCTGCAAGGGAAGCAGTACGAGCCCAATGGGAGCTTAATTTGCTGAAGAAGAATACTTTGGATAATCTACGATGGAAGGATGTCTGTGGAAAGGATGGCCTTTTGGCAAAAGCACTCAAGGTAAATTATGCTTCCCCCTAATCCCTATAATGCAGTATGAAGGGATGATAGTTATGATTTTGTATTAACTTATGACATGACCATAATAAGGGAGTTGATGTTTAAATAGTATTGTTTCCAGTTATTAGAATCTTACAATTCACAATTCAAATCCTATGATATGCTACCTATTGATTCGTATCCTAAGATAAATTTCAAACATCTTTGAATCTTATGATACATGAATGAATTGGTGCAATTTCATATCATTGATATGAATCATGCGATTCAACAATTATTTTTTCTTTTTTTTACTTTTCTTTAACAATTCTCATGTAAGAAATTGAAAAGTGATATAAGCTTAAATTGTTAGATGAAAAGGAATTAAAGGAGCACTTTTAAACCTGTCCTATTTGATTATTCCACTACCTTTTCTCACTCATTCAATGCATGCACTCTCTTTGGCTATTTCATTGCTTAGTTTCCATTTTCTAAAATAGAGGCTTCTCATGTAACTAAACTATGATGCTGAACATTTGAGGATCTCGTTTTAATATGAAGCTTCTTTGGGTAGAGCAAATGTTATCTGTAAATTGAATCCTTCTGATTAATAAGTGGCCCTCCACCCCCACCCACCCTGTCAAGAAAAAATAAAATACCCGAAGTATTAATCAAAATTAAATGCAAAACTGAGATATATGAATTATGCTTTGTTAATCCAAATTCTATAAAGATACATGACCGGTACCTTTTATTGAATTTTAATGTTAATAATCTATTTTCCTGTTTTACTTGTATTTTCCTCTCTAGATGCGTGTTGAGATGGAGCGAGCAAGAAGGGAATTTCTCTGCAGTCCTTCACAGGCATTAAAAATGGAGAGTACTTTTGATGATACAGATGAAAGGGAATGCAACATTTGCTTTTTTGATTTACACCTATCTGCAGCTGGTTGTCGCTGTTCCCCAGATAGATATGCTTGCTTGGATCATGCAAAGCAGTTTTGTTCATGCTCTTGGGATTCCAAATTTTTCCTCTTTCGGTATGATATTAGTGAGCTAAATATTCTTGTGGAGGCATTGGAAGGAAAATTAAGTGCAATATATAGATGGGCTAAATCAGATCTTGGGCTGGCATTATCTTCTTATGTCTCAGCAGGCAAGGAAACAATACGTAAGGAATTGAAATCGGATCCATCCAATTTGTCTCTTTCTTCCAGGGCCACTGTGCATAAAGAGATGGCTTTGCATCCGTCAAATAAATATATTGACGATTCTCAATTGATTGATGTCCCTATAGAGAATCAAGCCAATAGCAAAGATCAGAGCTATTTTCAACAGAGGAAATCGGTTGAAACTATTTCATCTTTGAGTTCCATGAAGGAATTGCTAACATTTAAAAGCTCAAAACCTACATCTGAGATGACTAATCATAAGATCTGTGTTAATAAAGAAGAATCGGTTATTTGCAGATCAAATATGAGAACCCCTGGTTGTCAATTGTCTCAAGAAGATACATCTGTGCCTCTAACTCAACATGGAGGTGAAAAAAGTATTATACTTCTTAGTGACGATGAAGATGATGGAAAGATGTCCGATTCAAATAGAAGGAAGGAACTTCCTTTGATGCTTGCAGGTCCTAGAGATAAGGCAAGCCCATGTAACGATATAGAAAATACAAAGTTGACCATTTCTGTGACAGATTCTGCTCTGATGGGTGAAAAGGATGCTATTACATTGCCCCGTGAAAATATGAGTTCTGATTCAACTCAGCTTTTGCATGTGAAACAAGAATGTCATGAACACACAGGAACAGTTCTAGCCTCTACCCGAGTAGATCTTTCTTGTCATATGGGTCTTTCAAGTACAGAATCTACTAGAAATATTCCAGCTCCTTCAAAAGTAGAGGCCAGTGATCATTGTTTGGAAAGTTTGGAGGCTTGTCCTCTGAACCCTCAACTTTCTGGGATTAAGGTTAAGACTGAAGATAATCATGAAAAGTTTGGAGGATGTGCCACTTCTAATGTAGCAGACAATGCAAGAGCTGTTAATGGGAACTTTTCTTGTGGTCCAAACAATTACCGTCAGAAAGGTCCTCGAATTGCAAAGGTTGTCCGGCGCATCAACTGCAATGTTGAACCATTAGAATTTGGAGTTGTGCTCTCTGGAAAGTCTTGGTGCAGTAGTCAGGCTATATTTCCAAAGGGTATGTACACTTGGTCTATAATGAATTACAGCTTCTATGACAGTGTTTAATTGAGTATGTAAACTGTGTATTTATGTAAATTAAATTAATTGATGCAGGATTTAGAAGCCGTGTTAGATACATAAATGTCTTAGATCCATCCAGTATGTGTTACTATGTTTCAGAAATACTTGATGCTGGACGTGGTTGGCCTCTATTTATGGTACTTTCACTTTCTTATTTTCAATTGCAGGCTTTTGTCATGCAATTGGCCTTTTATATTTATTTTTTGTAAGTATGTCTGGAAAGGTATTTCATATATCTGATGTAAATTTGTTGATGTACTTGGAATTTAAATCCTTTGTTGCTAAATATCTTGCTGAGTTTTACCCCTTATTATGTGGGCAAAAGTTTGATGGAAGATTCCTGGCTCCTCTACTTTGCATTTCATGACATACTGTTGGTTTAAGGCCAAGTTTTTTTTTTCCCCCCCAGAAGTTGCTCCCTTTAACATGTAATGTTGTTGAGAATCGATTGCCCCTTTATCTAAGTCATTTCACTACGGATTATTCTGGCTTCTGGGTATCAATTTTTAAGAATGGAGTCATGGAGAAAATGCAAACAAGGTGTTGTGGTATGGGGTAATCTTTGATGGGAGCATTCATGTGTTTAACCTTTTGAGTAACTTATTTCCTTATTTAGGTGTTGAATGCATTTAGTTAAGAATTACTTTGGACATTGAAATAAGTTGCTGTGAGTAATTAGTTGACTGGAATTGGGAAGAGATGGTGTGTGAAATAACTAAAATCTTGTTTTACCCCTCAGGTTTCCTTGGAAAATTGTCCAAGTGAAGTCTTCATTCACGTGTCAGCTGCAAGATGCTGGGAACTGGTCAGAGAGAAAGTGAATCAGGAAATCGCAAAGCAACATAAGCTGGGAAGAAAGGGTCTTCCTCCATTACAGCCTCCTGGCAGCCTTGATGGCTTTGAAATGTTTGGGTTTTCATCACCAGCAATAGTGCAGGTAATTTTACTGATTAAGGCCTTAATTTACTGATAAGCACTTACAGAAAAAGAAAATAAAAAAGTAAAATGAATTGAACTTATTTAATACGCTAAAATTAACTTATGCAGCTCAGCTTTTGTAGAAGTTAAAATGAATTGATCTTATTTCATAAGCTAAAATTAACTTATGCTGCTCAGCTTTTGGAGAAGTTAAAATGAATTGAACTTATCTCAGAAGCTAAAATTTACTTCTTTCTTGTTTTGAATTTTGATAGCTATCAAGGTATAACGAGCCTGCTTTCTTTCAACAGGCTATTGAGGCGCTGGATCGAAGTCGAGTATGTAATGAATATTGGGACTCACGGCCCTACTCTCGTCCTCAGGGCCAGATTTCACAATCATGCCAAACCAATAATGCCAATGGTGGAAATGGTGAAGGGGTTGTCTTGAATAAGCACATGCCCGTTGAAGATGTTGCAGTACTAAGGAGCCTATTTAAAAAGGCTAATGCAGAACAATTGAACTTATTGTACAGCATTCTTAGTGACAATAGGCCAGAGGCTGACAGGAACCTAATTGCGCAACTTCTCAATGAAGAGATTCACAAATCACAACCGCCCTAGGTAAACGGAATTGTTCATACGCCTAACATTTTCATGACGTGTAAATTGTAGTTCCTCCGAGGTTGCACAATGCAACCTTAATCTTTGATTTTTTTTTCCACCTGAATGGAGGTTATAGAGAAAGAGAAAGAGAAAAAAAAGGAAATAAATTTAGGAACAGTGGTGGTGGTGGGAGGCTTATTTTCCTTCAAAATTTTGCTCTTTTCAAGTGGCAGCTGGGAGATGTGGAAAGTTACTAAGTGTCACTTTGGCTGTCTCATCTGAAACTCTGAAGGGCGAGGCTACCAGCCTTTATAATTGATTTTGGTTCATATGTTGTACACACAGTTTGAAACTACAATTAGGTTCATGGCTAGATTTGATTAATTATTTTAGAAAATAGCTTTTTACACGTATTAAGCTGTTTTCTCCAAAAAAGTACATATGTTATAAAAAGTTTTTTTTTTTTCTATACCACAGTTTCTTTCTTTCTTTTTTAAAGCATAAAAACTTGATTATTGTCTTTAGAATTTAGATGATTTCAAAAGCTTAGAGGTTCTTTTGTCCTCAACCAAATGATTTTTGAATAATTATATATTTTGAAAATGTAATTCCATCAAAGTGATTGTTTTTATACAATTAACAAGATTTTGTCTCAAAATCGATTAAGAATTTGGCCAAAGTATTAATTTTTAATAATTGAAAATTTTAAAAGATTGTTAAGTTAAAATAATCTTTTTATAGCTGATTTAAACATGGGGATATATTTCAATATTTATATAATTTCTATAGCTGATTTAAACACGGGGATAGAAAGATTATTTAACGTAACAATCTTTTAAAATTATCAATTATTAAAAAATAATATTTTGGAGCATGTTTTTTATATACCGACTAGGGATGACAATTCTACCCAAACCTTATGGGTACCTGCAAAAATGATCCATGATAAGTAGGGTAATTACCCACTAAATGGGTATGGACTCGGGTACGGATAATTATCTACAAATTTAAACGGGTACGGATGCAAGTATGGGCATCTTAGTACCTAAACCTACCCAAATCCATAATAATAATAATAATAATAATACCTAAGATAAATCACATTCCCTAATCCATAAAAATAAAATAAAAAATCACATTCTTTATTTGCTAAGAGATAAATCACATTATTTAATTCACAAAAAAAAGAATTTTGTTCCTTATAGAGATAGATCATGATCTTTATTAAGATAGATCGTCCTTAATTAAAAAAAAAATACTCTCCTTATTTGCTTCTTTTCTCAAATTTTCCTATTTATTATATTAAGATCTTTGAATGAGATTTTAATTTAATTACTATTGTATTTTTAATCAATATTTTATTTATCAATTTTTTATAATTAATTAAAGTACGGGTAATGGGTGCAGGTACGGACATTTAGGTACCCAATGGGAAAAAACACATGTATTAAAGTTACTATCCACGCGGATATGGGTCCGTGTAAGGAAATTTTTTTAAAATAAGGATATGGAGACATGTACTATACTACCCTACCCATTGTCATCCCTAATACCAACGGACGGTGATTACCATTACCAAAGATGATATATATAATCTTTCTTTGGAGCATGTTAAAATTATGATAAAATAATCTTTCTTTCTTAAAAATCCAGAACTTTATTTTATCATATTATCTAGTACGGTACTTGTGCATTCGTATGAGTTACTCGTTTTTACGCATGTTCGACATATATTTGTTTATAAAATTATATTAAAAAATTTTAATATGCTCCAAATAATAATAATAATAATAATAATAATAATAAATACTATGTCACCTTTTAAAAAATGAAAACTAGGCAATTTCTATTTTTAAAAATGAACATTAAAATATCAAAAGCTGACTTGGCCCAAAGGGTAACTTTTTTTTTTTTTTATCAACAAAATTTATAAGCTACGTGGTTTTTATATAAAATTATTTTTTTCTAAATATTAAATGTAATTGCATATTCAAGACTTTATCTTGAGACAAATAATTAAGCTAAAACAACATCATACATACATGTGCTCAGTTTTTTTATATCGGCAAATGTTAGTTGTTAATTATTAGTTTTTTGTTAGCGAGAGGATTCAAACTCACGACATCTCCCTCTTCCCTTCTCCACATGCGCTTCGTGGTAGAAGTACATTATTAGTTAATTTATATTTTTATTGAAAATAATGATTATGAATAAATTTTTAAACCGTGTGTATAAATATATAAATGATTATATACTTTAAATTAAAAAATAATTTAAAAAATATTAAATAATAATGAAATTATATATATTAAGGAGAAAAAATATGATAAAAAATTACCTATTTCTTAAAGGTAAATACTTTTTCTATTAAAGTTGATAGATTATCTCATATTAAGAAATTTTAACATGCTAAAAAAAAAGGAATTTCTAATAAATACTGTATTACCGTACAAAAAATAAATCAGAAACCAAGCAATATTTTTAAAGATGAACTTATGTCAAAAAAAAAAAAAAGATGAACTTTAATATATCAAAAGCTTACTCGAGTAGAAAATAAAAAGAAGAAGATATTCCTCCAATCATAGATTAAAATAATAAAAATTTAAGATTAAATCACAAAATTGTGCGATTTTTTAAGAGTAATGTGATTATTAAATAAATTTAATTATATTTATCAATATATAATTGTATAGTCTAAATTTATTATTGAGCAAATTACAACAATATCCCCTGAGGTTTTAACCATTACTTTCATCTTCCTTGTAGGAAGTGTCAGTGTAAAGTTTGAGGGGTGTCAGTGTAATATTTTCAAACATATAAGGGGTGTTAATATAATATTTTCAAACTTAAAAGGAGTTAATGTAGAAAAATAAAAAAGAGTAGAATTATGTGTAATTTGATAAAAGCTCAGGAATGTTACTATAATTTGCTCTTTATTATTTTCACTATCTCATACAAATATTTATCTCATTTATTTGACTGAACAATTATCTCATTTAATGCATTATATATACTTGACTTGAAAAAAGAAGAAGAGTATTTTAAGTATTACTTTTCAATAAAATATAAGTTTAATTTCTATATTTTAAGGGTCATGTGATTATTCCTCCAATCATAGAATAAAATAATAATAAAAATTTAAGATTAGATCATAATATTGTGCAATTTTTATTAAGGGTCATGTGATTATTAAATTAAATAAATTTGATTTTACTCATCAATGTCTAATTCTATAGTCTAACTGATAAAAAAAAATTGAATAGTCTAAATTTATTATTTTTACTATCTCATACAAACATTGATATCATTTCTTTGACTGAACAATTATCTCATTTAATGCATTAGGTATACTTGACTTGAAAAAAAAAGTATTTTAAGTCTTTTAATTTTCAATAAAAGATAAGTTTAATTTCTATATTTTAAGGGTCATGTGATTATTCCTCCAATCATAGAATAAAATAATAAAAAAGTTAAGATTAGATCATAAAATTGTGCAATTTTTTTAAGGATCTTGTGATTATTGAATTAAATAAATTTAATTCTATTAATCAATGCATGATTATATAGTCTAAATTTATTATTTTGACTATCTAATACAAACATTTATTTCATTTCTTTGACTGAACAATTATCTCATTTAATGCATTATATATACTTGACTTGAAATCATAGAATAATAAAAAAGTTAAGATTAGATCACAAAATTGTGTAATTTTTTTTAAGGACCATGTGATTATTAAATTAAATAAATTTAATTCTATTTATATTGTATAGTCTAAATTTATTATTTTCACTATTTTATACAAACATTTATCTCATTTCTTTGACTGAACAATTATCACATTTAATGCACTATATATACTTGACTTGAAAAAAAAAAGGTATTTTAAGTCTTTTTTTTTTACAAAAGTATTTTAGGTCTTTTAATTTTCAATAAAAAATAAGTTTAATCTCTATATTTTATAAACAATGATTTGAATTATTGTATTTTTTTTAATGGATGAATTGTATCCTTTTAAGTTCAATTAAAAAGCGCAGAATTCACTAATGATAAAAAAAAATTACAAAGATACAAAAATATTGAGACTTTTTTTTTAGTGGAAAATATAGAGACTTAAGGCTCTGTTCGGTTTCTGAGATGCAAATAAAATACCGCATACGGAAATACGATGTGAGTGTTTGTTATCAAAGAGTTTGAAAAGAGTTAAGTTACAAATTTCTATCATCTCAAAAATCATTTCAAACAGTAAAAATCGATTATTTCACTTAAATAATCGATTTTTTTTACCAATTTAATCGATTATTTGTACATAATAATAATCGATTTTAAGGATTACAGCATAAAAAAATTGATTATTTGTGTATAATAATCGATTATTTGAGCATTTTAATCGATTATTTGTGTATCATAATCGATTTTTTTGTGTCTATTTAATTCTCTCATCTCTATTTCATCTACACCAAACAACTTTACAATATTATTTCTACTCTATTTCTCATCCATTTATCTTAAAACAAACAACATAATATACAACTTTATTTCTATTCTATTTCTTCTTTTTCAAACCATTTATCTTCTATTTTCATCTATCCTATTTTTCTCCTTTTAACAGAACACATCGTAAGACTAACTTTTATCCACCAACATGATTTGACTAGTCCTGGTTCTCGGTTGAAGATACTCAGTTTAAAAAAAAAAAAAAAAAGCTAACTTTAATCAAAAATATATTTTTTCAAAGAAAAGAAAAAAAAACCTACGACGAGGGTAACCCGTTATTTTTACGCTAATGCGGCCTATATATATTTACACGTTTATATTAAAACGCGATGATAGGCTTTGATTAAAGCATAGTCTTCTGTGACAGTGTGGTGGAAGAGAAAACGCAGTGGCTGAACCCCGACCTCTTCGTTCCTTGCTCAGCCATTGAGTATTCAAACACTTTCTCTTCTCAATTTCACTGTAAGCCTTTTATTCCTTTTCTTTTCTTTTTAATTTTCCTCTTCATCTTTCATTATCTTCCTTCCAAGTGCTACCGTGTCATTTAAGCAATGTAATGTCGGCGATCAGTCCACGACTATCTGCGTTTCGCGTGTTTCTTTCTTGCGTTTCTATTTCCTCCGTATTGTGAAATAATTGAAAGAAAAAAAAAAAAAACTAATGATTTGATGTGATTGCAGTTGAGGAGCAGCACGCTACCACTGCGTTTGGAAAGTTGTAAGGATGTTTCCCTCAACAAACCGTAAGTTTTGCCTCCTGTTTTATTATGCTGTGCGTTAATTTGGTTTCTTTGTGTGCTTGTTGTTAGGCCAATTGCATGTTTCTTGAAGTATTGTGGTCATGGTTCTAACGGTCATTGCGGTTACGGCCATTGTGTCTATTGCAATGCAGACTGTTGCTACTGTGTCGTGAAATTATTATATGTTTGCATTGAATGTAAAAAGAATTTTACAATTATTCTAATTATCTGTATATCTTTTATGCGGCCACTGTGGCTGTTGCAATGTGGATTGCGGCTATTGCAGCCTGAAATTATTATATGTTTGCACTAAATGTAAAAAAAGATTTTTTCAATTATTCTAATTATTGGTATATCTTTTATGATTGTGGCTGTTGCAATGTGGATTGCGGCTATTATGGCGTGAAATTATTATTATATATTTGCATTGAATGTAAAAAGAATTTTACAATTATTCTAATTATCGGTATATCTTTTATGCGGCCATTGTGGCTGTTGCAATGCGGATTGCGGCTATTGCGGCATGAAATTATTATGTTTGTACTGAATGTAAAAAAGAATTTTACAATTATTCTAATTATTGGTATATCTTTTATGCGGGTCACTGTGGCTGTTGCAATGCGGATTGCGGCTATAACAGCGTGAAATTATTATACGTTTGTACTGAATATAAAAAAGAATTTTACAATTATTCTAATTATTGGTATATATTTTATTTATAAGATAGCATAACTTTTCATTCATTTTAAGATTTGGTATTCCCCAACATCTCATACGGCCATACCCATTCGACCATTAATACTTAGAAGTTCAAAATAAAAGATTGAAATCTAAATTTTATTTTATTTTTTTGACAAAAAGTGGAATAGAACGGTATTAAGGCTATGTTGCGGCTACGTTGCGGCTTTTCATGTGATTGAAAATCACACTGCAATTGCGGGCTGATGCGGTTGTGGACACCACCGCAACAACAATATTGCGGCCACAATTGCGGTTGTGGACCGCAATTTAGAACCATGATTGTGGTCTTTGTGGTTCGTTTGTTGAATTTGGAGAATGTTCATTTTATCATTTAGTATCATTCTTTGTTGTTTCTGTTGTTGTTATGTGTGTATGAAGGGTGAAGATGATGTTTATTTGGTTCTTGGTTACTTTCACAATATATTGATAAATTGGAATTATTCTTTCAACAGCTTTTGGGCAGCCATCACGGAGCCCTTCTGGCTCTCAATCAGGTTTTGGGCAGACCAATTCAAGTAGCAATCCTTTTGCCCCAAAGCCATTTGGTAGTACAACTCCATTTGATTCGCCAATTGGCAGTTCCATATTTGGAGGTTCTTCCAATGGGGTAGCTCAACCGTCTTCTCCATTCGCTTCCAATACAGCTTTTGGTGCTTCATCGTCACCAGCTTTCAGTAGTTCAGTGCCCCCTTTTTGGTCATCTTCAACTCCTGCTTTTGGTAGTTCATCATCATCATATGATGGTAAGTGTGCATGGAATCCTTTTTTTCATTTCATTTACACACCAGGTGGTTATTGAATTCCTGAGTTTGTTACATCTATAAATGGTGACCATTAGTATCATTTGACTCACTTTCTGCCTTTTTTCATTATGTTATCAGACAGTTTACTAATTCAATCTGACAATTGATTATCTTGCTTTCTAGGATCATCAGTTTTTGGTCAGAAGCCTGCTTTTGGAGGCTTTGGTGCCACCCAGCCATCACAACCAGCATTTGGAAGCAGCATATTTGGTTCCTCAACACCTTTTGGTGCATCATCTCAGCATGCATTTGGGACTTCAAATAACCCTATATTTGGTTCATCAAGTACATCTGCATTTGGCACTTCAAGCACTCCATTTGGGGCGTCTAGTACTCCTGCTTTTGGGGCCTCTAGTACACCTTCATTTAGTTTTGGATTCACTCAAGCTTTTGGTAGCAGCAGCCCATTTGGGAGCACAGCCTCACTCTTAGCAAGGCAGAGTTCAGCATTTGGTGAGTTCAAGAACCATTGGAATTTTGACTGTGATATATCTATTTTCAAGATACAAGGAACTTCAATATCTTTTGCAAATATAGATGAAAATCATCTTTGCATATTTCTCTTGTAGGATTTCAAACTCCGACATCAACTTTTGGAAATACTGGTATTGGGCAGTCAGGTTTTGGAGGTCAACAACAGGGTGGAAGTAGAGTAGCCAGTTACACGGCAACAACTGAAGCAGATAGTGGTACCTCTGGACCAAAATTGGAGTCCATATCCGCCATTCCTATTTACAAAGACAAAAGTCATGAGGAGCTAAGATGGGAGGATTATCAATTGGGAGATAAAGGTTTTTTTTTTTTTATATATATTTATAAATAATTTCTGGCTTTTGTTGCAGTATGATGACCTTGACTTAATCTATTATTTAATTCAAATTTAGGTGCAACTAGCACCCCTGCATTGGGTTCAACTTCAAGCACAACTTTTGGTGGCACAGGAAGTGCATATGGGGTGTCAAGTTCTCCTGTATTTGGTGGTGGGGGATCATTTGGGGCTTCAAGTAACCCTATATTTGGTTCATCAAGTACATCTGCATTTGGCACTTCCAGCACTCCATTTGGGACCTCTAGTACTCCTGCTTTTGGGGCTTCTAGTACCCCTTCATTTAGTTTTGGATTCACTCAAATTGGTCAGCCTTCTTCTGCATATGGTAGCAGCAGCTCATATGGGAGCGCAGCCTCACCCTTGGGAAGTCAGTATTCAAAATTTGGTGAGTTCAAGAACAATTAGAATTTTGACTGATATATCTATTTTCAGGATACAAGAAACTTCAGTATCTTGTGCAAGTGTAGTTGAAAATCATCTTCACATATTTCTTTTGTAGGATTGCAAACTCCAAGATCTGGTTTTGGAAATACTGGTATTGGGCAGTCAGGTTTTGGAGGACAACAACGGGGTGGAAGTAGAGTAGCCAGTTACACGGCAACAACTGAAGCAGATAGTGATACCTCTGGACCAAAATTGGAGTCCATATCTGCCATGCCTGTTTACAAAGACAAAAGTCACGAGGAGCTAAGATGGGAGGATTATCAATTGGGAGATAAAGGTTTTATTTTTTTAATTTTTTTATAATTATAAATAATTTCATAATTCTTCTGGCTTTCGTTGCAGTATGATGACCTTGACTTAATCTATTATATAATTCAAATTTAGGTGCAACTAGCACCCCTGCATTTGGTTCAACTAAAAGCCCAACTTTTGGTAGCACAGGGAGTGCATTTGGGGTGCCAGTTTCTCTTGTATTTGGTCATGGGGGAGGATTTGGGGCTCCAAGTAACCCTATATTTGGTTCATCAAGTACATCTGCATTTAGCACTTCAAGCACTCCATTTGGGGCCTCTAGTACTCCTGCTTTTGGGGCCTCTAGCACCGCTTCATTTAGTTTTGGATCCACTCAAGCTTCTTCTGCATTTGGTAGCAGCAACCCATTTGGGAGCACAGCCTCACCCTTTGGAGATCAAAGTTCAGAATTTGGTGAGTTCAAGAACCATTAGAATTTTGACTGATATATCTATTTTCAAGATACAAGGAACTTCAGTATCTTGTGCAAATGCAGTTGAAAATCATCTTCACATATTTCTCTTGTAGGATTGCAAACACGGACATCAACTTTTGGAAATACCGGTATTGGGCAGTCTGGTTTTGGAGGTCAACAAGGGGGTGGAAGTAGAGTAGCTAGTTACATGGCAACAGCTGAAGCAGATAGTGGTACCTCTGGACCAAAATTGGAATCCATATCTGCGATGCCTATTTTAGAAGACAAAACTCATGAGGAACTAAGATGGGAGGATTATCAATTGGGAGATAAAGGTTTTTTTTTTTTATATTATAAATAATTTCATAATTCTTCTGGCTTTCATTGCGGTATGATGACCTTGACTTAATCTATTATATAATTCAAATTTAGGTGGACCACTTCCCTCTACTCAGTCAACTGGTTTGACAGGCTTCAGTTCATCTACTTCACCAGTGTTTGGTCAATCATCAGCCAATCCTTTCTTTACCACAACACCTAATTCTAACCCTTTTGCGTCAAAGAGTTCACCTTTTTCTTCTGGATTTGGAACTTCAGCTGCTCCTGCCTTCAGTTCACCAGCTTTTGGTTCTTCAACATCAGCAGCAGCAGCACCGTCTATTTTTTGCTCAATCCCATCTCCATTTGGAGCTAACTCTTCTTCAACACCCAGCTTTGGGCAATCTTCGTCCCTGTTTAATGCTGCTCCTGCTCAGGGTACATCTTCACCATTTGGCACAAGCATTTTTGGCAACACACAGTCATCCCCATTATTTAGTTCTACAGCCCCTACAATCACACAGACTGGTTCTGCTTTTGGACAGAATACCTCCCCTTTTGGGCAGACTACACCTTCTTTTAGTCAATCAAGCTTGTTCAATTCACCTTCTTCCAGTATTGTTGTGAGTATTTTCTCATCAATTGCAGCTTCGCTGGCACTTCAGGCGTATTTGGTCAGAATAATTTTGGACTCACGTAAGTTACAATTATTTTTAGGGTCTTACTTACTAACCAGTTACTTTATACCCTTTTAATGGTAATATCTTTTTGATCAATTATATACTCCTACTTGAGTTGTAGCCTTGTAGGAATAGAGTATTTATTCGGTATGTTGGTTATAATGTGTGCCATCCAAAGATTTGTGTTCCAGTGTTTGCTATTATGGAATAGAGTATGAAAATGGTTTTTGAAAACCTTCTGGATGAGTAGTGTCTAAATCCTTCTACTGTAGTTAAGAAGTACATTCACAAATTACTTTATACACATCGCAGTTGTATATATATTCAAAAGCTACTCTTAGCCTTTGTTTTTTTAATGAACTTATCTAATTATCTTAATTTTTAGATGTATTTTTTAATTAAAAAAACCTTTTACCATAAAATGTGCTGACAAACATGCCCTTATTTTTTTTTTTGAATGCCATGTTCAGGAAATATCTCTAATGAGGCACGTGTAACACCTCCTGATAGAACCATTTCACAGGATAAAGATAAAGAGAGTACGTGCTCCTTATGAATTTCTAGTATTTAGTTTATTTAATTTAATTATAAAAGATAGCTCTAGTTTATTGATCTTCTGTAATACCGTTTTTTGCACTTATTGGACATTGGTTGTGCTCTCGATGCTTAAAACAATTATTATCAAATCACTGTGGTTAAACTAATTTTTAATTGATGGATCATTAAAATGATTCCAGAGAGTGCAGTAGAAAATGATCCTGTCAAGGAGCAAGCTCAGCCTACAACAACAAAGCAAACATCCAATGGGAGCAATGAAGATCATTCTCCACAAAAGGCGGACAGTGGTCACAGAGCTGGTGAGGATGCTGCCATTGTATATGAACATGAAGCTGATGTTGAGGCACTAATGCCAAAACTGCGGTGGTCTGATTACTACACACTGCCTCGGATACATGAACTGGTTGCCAAGGAAAGAGCTGAACCAGGATTCTGCAGTCATGTTAAGGACTTTGTGGTTGGAAGGCAAGGCTATGGCAGCATCAGATTCTTGGGCGAGACAGATGTACGAGGCCTCGACCTCGAGTCTCTCATTCAGTTTAACACTCGGGAGGTGATTGTGTACAAGGATGATTCAAAGAAACCTCCTGTTGGACAAGGGCTGAATAAGCCTGCTGAGGTAACACTACTCAACATAAAATGTTTCAACAAAAAAACTGGACATCAGTATACAGAAGGGCCAAAGATCGAGAAATACAAAGGGATGCTCAAGAGAATCGCTGAGGACCAAGGTGCTGAATTTGTATCATATGACCCCATTAAAGGAGAGTGGAAGATCAGGGTCAAACACTTCAGCGTCTACAAGCTGGTAGATGATCACAAGTAAGGTTTGGTCCATTTGGCTCGATATGATGAAGGACAACAATAGATTCAGAACCAAAGTTCTGCTTTAGAATGTATTTTGTTTTTTCCAGTAAATAGTGTGGATATGCTTCTTATCTTTGCTTTACGGTTAATGTTCAGAATTCAAATGTGGGTTTTCTAGTATAATTTTTTTACCTAATTAAATTTTTTGATTCGCATAGATGTTATGGTCATTTTCAACTTTTATTTATTTTTTAATTATGAAGGTGGTGTTTGATGTGGCATTTTTTTTTATTTCAATGATACGATCAAGAGTTCAGTCAAAATGTGTTTGGTTTGCTTAAGTATTTGGAGTTTCTTTTCAATAATTAGTTCTGGGCAGACTGGACAGTAGTCTCAGAACAATGTTTTACATTTTTTGAGAAGGCACGATCGCAATTGCCATTTGCCATCGGATTCCCAATTTACTTTTACCCTGTGTTTGGATAGAGCATTTGGAGAGGGTAATTCAATTTTTCAAAGAATTTAAAATGCCCCATAATAAATTAAGTTGTTTGGATAAAAAAATTTAAAAGCAATTAAAATTAGGTCATTTTTAAAGAGAATTTTAATTGGTTAAAAACAGTGAAATTGAAATTCTCCAAAAATACATGGAATTTGAAATTCTCTCTCGGACCTCTCACGCTCGTGTTCTCTCTCAAACCTCTGCGACCTCACTCTCGGCGCTTCTCTCTCGGACCTTGATGCATTCTCTTTCAAACTTCGACGCGTTCTCTCTCGCGATCACACTCGTTCTCTCTCGCGACTTTGATGCACACTCGTTCTCTCTCTTGATTCAAGTTCGTTTCTCATCTCGTTCGATTTAGGGATTCGTTTTTGAGTTTGTGTTTGATTTCAATGATTTTGTTTTTGATTTGTAGGGTTTTTGATTTACAGGGTTTCTCATCTCGTTTTCTGCTTAGTTGCATATTCAGCAATTAGCATTTGATGTTAAGAGCGATTCTGTTCTTTGTGAGAAAGATATTGTGTCTTTTGAAAGTGGTTTTGTTTGAACTTTGAAGAAGCTAGTTGAGATTGAGGAACTTTACCTGGGTGTGGAAATGAGAATGTGAGTTTTTCACAATCCAGATAAATTTATCACAATTATTTTCTATGTTGCAGAAAAATTGGAACTTGTTTAGTGTAAACATTGCAATGGCAAGGTTAAGTTTCAGGTGGTTTTGTGTGATGTGTGAAATCTGTTATAGAGAATAAGAGAAAAAAGTTTTTTGATTTTGCAATTATAGCAACACAAAATATATTTTAATTTGAGAGCTGTTTATACTTCAACTATCTATTATGATTGGTTGGGTATACAAGGGGTGCAACCAGTGCAGCCTAAGAACCACTTGTTTTGCAACATGTAAGTGGGCTGGTAGGAAAGAAAGGAAACTTGGCTTGGAGATTTGTTTGGTTTGCTGTCATATGGGCTTTGTGGAAACATATTAACTCCATTGTTTTCAAAAATGAAAGATTGAACAGTGATACGGTTCTGGAGTTAGTAAGGTTTTGGTCTTGGTTATGGCTAACATGTAGATTGAAAGGCTTTGCTTATACCTTTTATGATTGGTGTATTCTGCCAAAAGAATGTTTAAAAGGCTTATAAGGCATTGTGGCACAGAATATGTTCTGTAAGGTTCATGTGTAGATATAGGTTAGTTGCTGATTTTGTTTTTGCTTGGGTCTGGAAGATAGACAGGTGGGAAAACTTCTGTTTTGCGGGTCTAGAATGGGTCTACAATGTGCTTTTCGGGTTAAGTTTTTGGGAGAATATGAAATCTGGTTTCAGGAATTGTATACAACAACTATGTTTAGGGGCAGTTTAATACTAGTAGATTGAAGGGATATCAAAATACATAGTTAGTTTGAAGGAATATGATTTACACTTTTGTAAATGGGTTATGGTACCCCTTGTACCATTGATAATATTACATCTTTTTGCTGATAAAAAAGCAAAATAAAAATTATGCTACTCCTCGTAATATATTATGTGGACTTTGCTTTTGCTTGTTAAGAATTGGGGTTTTAATTAAGATACTGCTACTGAACTAGTATGAATATATATTCTAGAATTATATATATTCTAGAGTAACATGTGATTTTGAAGTTGACATGTGTCTAAAGAGAAAAGGAAAAGGTAATCACAATATTCACAAATTTTTTGTGATGAGTGAAAGCTTTGATCATCCTCTCTTCTTACATGTTCGGTTTGTCTTATTTTGAAGAAATGATTACTTATTTTTGATAAAAACATTCATTTATCAGAATTTGGATCTTTAGCATATGAATTTATGTTAGCTAATTTTTCTTGAACAATTCATTGTTTGACGATCTTATTTTTGTTCTTCCACTTATGTGCAGTATTACAATTTTTTTCTATTCATTTATAGTTGATTTCAGGGCTTCAGTAAGTACCTTAGAGGAGTTATGCTGTCTTAAAATGAGATTATTAGCTCGTTTGGATTGCCGGTGGGGGAAGCCGAAATGTAGGTTCCAAAAGCAAGCCCCTTCATACTTCTGCGGTGAAGGCACCTAGGACTTCATGCTGGGGGAAGCCGAAACGTAGGTTCCAAAAGCAAGCCGCTTCATACTTCTGCGGTGAAGGCACCTAGGACTTCGTGCTGCAGCAAAACCACCGCAGAAACAAACATGCATTATATGGTCCAACAGATTTCTAATGATGACATTTGAGAAAGATAGAAAACTACTTGTTAGGTGGAAGCATAAAAGTAATCTGCAACATGCATTGGAAATGGTTTTGCTTGTAATTATCAGCATATTTGGTTGATCCAATTTTGTAGTCTGGCAGATTAAGTTGCTTCAGTTGTAAGTGTAAATTAAATTACAAATGTCTAGAGACAAGCGTTTGAAAAAGATGCTCCCACGGTAAACTCAAAAAGTGTTTACAATTGTACAGGTCAGTCCACAGGCATTAGAAACTTGAATCATAGGGAAAACATGACATTTTGATTAAATTTGTCAAAAAGCTTTTTTTTTTACTTCATTAGTCTATGATGTTGCGATGTACACTAGCTTCTGTTTCTGGTGTAAAGTGGCTTTGCTTTATGTTTGTAAGCCACAAGAGATGATACACTAACAATATGTCATTAAATTGGTGCTTTTGCTCTGATTGCTATTCATGCATGTCATAGCAGCTCTGTTTTCCCATTTTATTGATACTACTCCTTGAAATTAGCTGGTTGTAATTCTTCACATTGTATTGTGGATTAGTGTACTGCACGTCTTGGGTTGGATATGGTGTTTTTAAGGTGTTTTAAACATATACAAAAAGCTTATATGTATTGTATTCTTAAAGTAAATTTATAGTGAAAATACTAGTGTCTAATATTGAACTATTACATATTGTCTAATATTAAAATTATTTTTGAATTTTTAAACATTAAAAATTGATTCATGTTTATTTTTGGTAAAGTATTGGTGATAACAATGTTAATGTTTTAAAAGTGTTCTAAACATATTGTGAATGCTCATATAATTTTAAAATATTTTATAAATTTATAGAGAAAATAGTTAAAAAAAAGAATGTCTAATATTATATTTAAATTATTACATATTATCTAATATTAAAATTATTTTTTTAAAATTTATCAATATTAATGTAAAAATTATCAATATTTGTATTTTTAATTATTAAATATTTAAAATTATTATTAAATATTCTCTGACATTAAATTATTTTTAAATTGTTAACTATTTAAGATTTAAGATTATTTGTAATTATTAATATTTAAAAAATAGCCAATATTTATTTTCGAAAAATTTTAATATTGAAATTTCATTTTTTTAAATATATATTTAAAAATAAAATTTTGCATATGAAGGAAATATTTTGTATATGGAGGAAATTGAATTGCCCTATCCAAGAATTTGAAATTCCAGAAATTTAAATTGATTTATCCAAACAAATCATTTGGAAAATGAAGGAAATCTAAATAAGAGCAATTCAAATCTCTAGCATTTTAAATTCCTTGGAATTTTGAAATTCCTCATCCAAACACAAGGTTAGAGTGTTTGAGATAGCTGAAGTTTTAACATTTCAGCTATATTTTTTTTCTTTAGAAAATTAGTTTTTTACAATTTTTTTTAACATTTCAGCTTTTTTTTTCTTCAGAAAAGAAGTTTTTTTACTAAATCTTTTCGCGTTTGAGACATTTAGCTGAAATTTGGGAACATTTCTAGTGTGGACCATTTGGTCACGTGGTTCACTATGCACCACTTTTTATAACCTTTGGATGAATCTACATTGTACAAATTTATCATACACCCTCCTCATTAGATTCCCACTCCATAGTTCTTACCTTCTTCTCCAACTTATTTTGGGCGGCCACTACATCGCCTCCGATGGCAGCGTCACCACCCACCTTTGGCGGCAACGTCACCTCCCACCACAACTATTCCCCTCGTGTCACCAAAATGCAAAAATCAAAATGAAAACAAATTCAATAACAAATAACAAAAATCAAAGACTAAATATGCAACTAGGGACCAAATCATCATGAACAATGCCTAGATTTTCAACCCCATCCTAATCTTCCAATCCAACATTGATCTCACCAAATTCAGGCCACAAAATAATCCAACAAGAACTCAAGTTCCGTTTTTGATACAAAATATTCCCAACAAACAAATAAAAACAAATCACCAAAACAATCTCACTTAGGATTTCAAAATAAAAGTCAAGAACAGAACCCAAAAATGAAAAGAGAAAAAGAATTGAACTTTGTAGAGCGAATATACACCAATGAACTGGTTCTCGCAATCGGGCTGCTTGGGAGTTGAATCATCATTATGAACTACAAATCGTGAACGAGATTTGTTGCTTCATCAGACACGAACTAGATCTGGTTGCTTCATCAGTCACACGTGCACCAGAAGGCGGCTTAAGCGAAGGAAGTCCGGGGAGGAGGATTCTAGGTTCAGATCAACAAAGGGTGTTTTGGATCTATGAGGAACCAGTTGACCAGTGAGGGGAACATGGCAACAGCAACGGAAAGACGACGACATCAACAGAAACACGGGATCGGCAAGGGGTGATTTGGATCTACGTGGAATCAATTGATCGGCGATATGAGGGGTTCAATGGCAACGATGGCGATGGGAACGCGACGACAGCAACAAAAATGTGGTGGGATGATTGTCGAGCCTAAAGGGAAAAATGGTTAGTTAGAGGGGAAGGAGGGGTTATTTGGTGGAGAGTGTTTATGATAAAATTGTAGACTGACCACTTGATAAAGCGGTCTACACTAGAAATGTTCGAAATGAAATTTCGACCAGGAATCAGACCTATGGCCGAGTCGGTTTAGTTATGTCAAGCAATCAACCCGGTGACACGTCATTGAACCGGACCTATGGCTCTCCTTTCACGTGCTATGCAGACTTTGCTGTGCAAAAGCAAATACAAAATTTACACAAAAATGCCATAGATAGGATTTGATCCTTAGACCTCTTATATTAAAATGCATATATCTTACCACTTAGCCAACTTAATATTTATTATAAGTGACACAAATACAAATATATATATATATATATATATTAATAGTTATAATTTTGACCGGTTCTTGCAATTCAATTAGCGACCCACCAGTTCGACTACTGACCCATTCACCCAGTAGTATGACTGGGTCAATGACTAGTCCGATTTTGATAACACTGAGTAGAAGTGATTGATTTTTTTTCTCTCAGAAAATGTTATTCTTTCTAATTTATTATATAAAGGTTTATTTTTTATTGTATTTAAACGAAATTATATTTTAAAATTATTTTTTAGCAAATGTACTCAAATAAAAATTGATTATGATTGTAATAATAATCAATTATACATATTAAAAGAATCTAATTTTTGCTTGTGCTTCAGACACAAATCTAAAGTAATAGTATTCTAAGCCTTATGTTAAAGTTGTTTAATACTTCAAAGTTCAATCCATAATTGCTACCATTTAAGTACATTTGTCATAACAGAAATCTACCTTTAGGGGGTGTTTGTTTTAAGGTATGATACTGCATTCCTAGAAATCACATTTCCAGAAATATTTTTTTTAAGGGATTCCTAAGAATATTATTATTGGGAATGTTATTCCAGGAAGTATTTAAAATTTTGTTTGGTTAGATTTTAACATTCCTAGGAATATTTTTAAATTTTAAAATAATTTAAATAAAAATGAAAGTTATAAATGAGTTAAAAAATAACTTTCTATATTATCATGAGAATATAACTTATCCACTCCTCACATGAGAATAAAAATAAAGTAAATTATGTTGTAATCACATTCTCGAAAATGAACAATACCCAAGATTTTTTTTTTTAAAACTTTAAACAAATATAAAAATATTATATTTCCAAATTCATATTTATGAGAATAAATTTTTAATCCGTGAAACTAGCGCACTCTTAATGTGTAATGTATTAATGTATTGGCACTCTTAATCCGTGAAACTAGTGTACATTCAAAGTCTATTATGCTTGATAGTTATTTATGGTTGTATAATGGCTAATAGACTCATTTATATTAAAATAAATTAAATGTAATACATATTAATCTCTAATAAAAATAGAAGTGTAATTTAAAAAAATAATTAATTTTTTTAAAGGAAGAGAGTATAATTTATTTATTTTTTAAAAAAAAAACTACTTATAGAAACTTTTATTTCAGTAAATCTTTTACACATTCTCAAGTGAGTGATTGGATAATATCTTAACATTTATCATAAATATTTTTTAATAATCTGTCTTAAGTTTTATTAAGAAAATTGTAAGAAAAAAAAATAAAGTTTGTGCTACTTTACTTAAAAAAGGAGTTAAGCTCAATCTCAAACTATTTTTCTTTTTATATAAATATTTGCTTTTCTTTATTATTATTTTTTTCATTTGGATTCTTTGAAGATTAAGCTTCACAGTTACTATAAAAGTCACTCGATTAAGTGTGAACAAAAGGAATAATTAACTAAGGAGAAATGTTAGGGGCACGGATTAAGGTATTAATGTATTTAATGTGAATTTCAAAAAAAAAAAAAAATTCTACTATTGTTGAATTTCTTTACCAATAGCCTCAAGGCACTGACTCATCAACTAGTTATTTATGATAACAAGATTACAAAACTGAATCCGAGTTAAATCGATACTAGTATTTTCCATGAGTTAATTCGTTTGTTCTCCATTACTATTATTCGTCCTCATAAACTTATTTGAATGGTTGACGTTATCAAATCAAATAATAATTATAATTAAGATGATAATGATAGTACTAAGTACTAGTAAGGGTAGTGGCCCTACGATAATCGGGGAAGACGTGTTGTGACCGCTTATCTGGTAATCCTTATCCGTATCGGTCCGCAACGCAATTGAGTGAGCCCATATCTTTTTCTGACTCATCCCTTATTTATCTCTCTCCGCGAAATTCTGGTGCGGATTGGTTGTTCTACTTCCACCTCCAATTCCAATAATCATCGCGAGGAACGAACCAGGTCTGATCGAGACCTTTTATTTTAATTTATTTATCTAACCTCACTCATTCCTCTTTTGGGAATTTTCCAGCGACCCACATTTATGGACATAATCACTGACCTCGCCATGTTCATTACTCCGCTGTGGATTGCGGTTATCGTCGGCGTCGTAGTGGGCTGGGCGTGGAGGCCCAAATGGGCCTTCCACCCCAAAGACGCGCTTCTCAAGCTCCGCTCCTCCCCTCGCCCTCCCAATCCCCAAAACGACACCGCTTTTACCTACTCCTCCTCCTCCTCCTCCTCCGCCACCAGGTTTCTTTCTTTCTTTCTTTCAAATTACCAAATTCAAATGCTCCGTTTCATAATTCTCATTTCATTTCTTTCTAATTTCAGCTCGTCCGCGCGTGAAAAAGAAACGAGTGCGAGTGCGAGTTCCGTGGTGACGGAACACGATTTGCTGCATTTGTCGAAGTTGGTTGAGGAAAAAGACGGAGGCCCGGCGTGGATTCAGATGATGGACCGTTCTACCCAGACCATGAGTTATCAAGCGTGGCGTAGGGATCCTGAGGTACGCCTTACCTTACTGGATTAATTTGATTCTATTCTTCCCCTTGCAGTTAGTTGAATTGTAATGAGTGAGGGTGCATGGGTTTTAGACTGGACCGCCGCAGTACCGGAGCAGAACGGTGTTCGAAGACGCGAGTCCTGAGTTGGTGAGGGATTTCTTTTGGGATGATGAGTTCCGGTTGAAGTGGGATGACATGCTTATACATGCTTCGACCATACAAGAGTGTGTCCTCACTGGATCAATGATGGTGCACTGGGTGCGCAAGGTTAGCTTCTTCTACACTCTTACTAATGCAATAATATGAAACTAAGTGAACTTGTTTTGTGCTGTGAGTTTGTTGCATTCTCATGTTGTGCAATTCTTGCTTGCTTGCTTGCTACAGTTTCCCTTCTTTTGCAGTGACAGAGAGTATATCATAGGGAGGCGAATTTGGGACGCCGGTCGAATTTACTACTGTGTCACAAAGGTTCGTTCCTATCAAATTAATTTGTTACATTCTCTTTTGTACACTGCCTCTTGCTGTAAGGATCTGTTTCGGTAAACTTCTCCCACAAGCACTTATAGAAGAAGAAAAAATTAAATAAGTTTTTCCATAAGTTAAAATTAGCTTATGTATAAGCTAATTTGTAGAAGCATTCTCATATTAGCTTCTCCAAAAGCTGATATTTTAACTTATGCATAATGCTTCAATTGGTTTGTGTTTTTTGTCAGCCTTGTAATTTAATGTTACACTAGAAGTTTGTGTTTGAGGTATGCTGCGTGGTCGTCGTACACTTGACTTGATTCTTTGGCAGTATTAATTAAACTGAACTTTTTTTAATTAAATAAGGTATTTCCAATTTGAAACAGTAGCTGTTTGGTAATTATGATAATGTTTTCATTCTTTCAGGAACAATCCTTTATCTGGTTTTGTGATATTGACTTGTGGCTTGTTTTGTTTCTTCAGGGAGTACCTTGCCCCTCCATGCCAAGGCATAACAAACCTAAACGAGTTGATTTATTTTATTCAAGCTGGTGTATTCGTGCAGGTAGCAGGCAGTTTAGAACTTAATTCTTGAAAGCACTCTTTATTTAACAGGCAGTTCACATGTTCAGAAAATGTGTGTACATATTAAAATTATAAGCTATGATTTTAGTAAAGCTTATCAATATGTTATTTGGGATTGAGTACTGGGACGTGGAAGTTTCTTCCTTATCTATCTATCTATCTATATAGTTTTGAGAACAAAATCAGTGAAGGCTTTCAGATATTCTATTTGGAATGATTCTCTTGTCTTCAGACATAGTATAGTTCTACTTCAGAACCTTGAAGTTCAAATAAGCCTTATCTCACCTTAAATGGATCACTCAATGTCATTGAGCTCTACTAAAATCCACAATTGAAGTGAAACCATTTAGAACAAGGTCATTTTAATAGTTTCTCAATATTTTCTGAGGTCTTGTTCCATTCCTTTTAATTGGGCTGGCTACCATTTGTTACACTTTAATCCCTGGAGCCTCTTTTTGGTCTTCTTTAATGACCAAAGTACCAAACCTCCTTAGTTAGTTTTAACCATCCTATAAACTTTCTCTCGTTTACATTCATATCATTCTTGTTTCTTAATTTGATTTTCTCTTGTATTTTCATTCATCTAGCTCAGCAATCAGCATCCTCATCTCTGCTGCATGTTATTTTTCTTTCTGACACTTAACTGGCCAAATTTTACTACCATACATCATGTTGGTCTTATAGTTAGAATTTTGATATGATGGTCCTTATACTTAAAATGTGTAATTACCAACTTGCACTCCGTGTTCTCTGTCTACTCCTACTTGGACTCAATTTTGGAATTTACTCCTCTCTAATTATCAATTAAGACTTAGTTATTGTCTCATAAAAAAATCTCTTAAAATTTGGAATCCAACTGAGATTCAATTGAACTGGTTTTGGTTTCATATAAATGATGGAACATGATCATATTCTGTTTATTTTCCTTAAAAGTAGGATTTTTAGCAACGCAATGAAAGAGAAGATTTTTAATGGGGTTTTCTATTTTGTGCTTGTTGGCACTTAAGTATGAAAACATTAAATACACCCTATTAAATACTTTAAACTACTTAAAAAATAAGTATTAAATGACTTTTGTATTTTTGATATATAAATACTTTGAATGTAAAGATTTTATTTTTTACTTCTCATCATGTGCCAATGGGAACATCACATAATAGAAAAAACCCATCTTTAAATTCTGTATTATTTTCATTAATTGTGGTTGTATAGATAATAGAGACTTATGTGCATCTGTTGCCTATCTGGATCCAGTTAAATCAAGAAAAGATGACCAGCTGACTTCATGTGAAGTGTTATTGTTTCATCACGAAGATATGGGAATACCATGGGAAATTGCTAAGCTTGGAGTTCGACAGGGTATGTGGGGAGCTGTCAAGAAGTTTGATCCAGGACTACGGACATATGAGAAACAAAGGGTTTCTGGTACCCCATTGTCACCCTGTGCTCTTGCTGCTAAGATCAACACTAAAATAACCCTGGACTATTTGAGGTCTCTGGAAAACACGACCAGTGACTTGTTGGAGACTGAAAATCAGGATTCTTCTGACAAACCAGCTGGGAGGAACATACCTAAGCTTCTAATTGTTGGCGGAGCCATTGCCCTTGCCTGCACTCTTGATCAAGGACTACTGACTAAGGCAGTTATATTTGGAGTAGCCCGAAGGTTTGCAAAAATGGGAAGGAGGTTGTGATACACTGTGCTTTTTGTTTGCTTTGAGAAATTGCCAGCCAATTCCCTCTGGCAGTAGGAATTGGAAATTGAGATGTCACTTCTTGCTTTGGAGCAACTGTTTATTCTGGATCAAGTTGGCAGCCATGGTTCAAGAGGAATGGTATTATTCTTTCTCCATTTGTTTGATCTATGAGGCAGCTTTTAACTGGAAATAGGGACATTGTATCTTTATGTCATTAAAGATTCTCGTGGTGCAGGAATAACATCAATATCCAGGTTTTTCTTAGTTCATGTTTTTTTACTGTTAGCCCTCGCTGCCCTCTTCTTTTTTACCCTTTTGTTTGATCTGTATATCATCTTTTTCTACCGTTTCATTCTGAGAAATACAGTGAACAAGATATGGTAGCTCTCAAAATTTCGTTTCGTGAATTCTGTTTGTCAAGTCTCTGTAGATAAAATGAGAAGACCGGTAGTTGATGAATAATCACAGTCAAGTAGTCAACACTTTGCAGGGTAGGTGGTTGAATTACGATTTATTTATTGGTCCTTTAATCGTAATAATTAATATATATTTTTAATATTATATTAATCTTGTACTTATATAAAATTACAAGAAATGAAAGTTAGATAAATTTTTGAATTAACGTTAAAATATCATATTATATGTCTTGGGTTATAAAATATTAATAATAAAAGGGTAAATAATAATTATTCACATGTAAACTTTATGAGTGTTTTTTTTTTATGTTTTAAAATTAATTCTTGAATGAATAAACATAAAATTAAAGAGGTTTTTTTTTTTTTCAAGTTCAAATCATTCTATTATTGATTTTGATTGGTTTCTGACAAGTTTTTCATTGGTTTTTTTCTTCTCCAAATTTGTGGATTGTTAGTGACCTAACTGGTTCACAATTATTTTTTTAGTTAAATTGGCTATTTTCAATCATTGGTTAATGTAAATTTAATCTAGAAGAAAGTAGAATTAGGATTCATTAGAAATGGAAATTTTCATATACAACATATATTATGTTCAAGTTATCAATCATCGACAAAGTCGGTAAATATTTCGTACCAACAACGTGGTAATCAAAAAATATTATGTTCAAATTATTTGGTACATGGATTTTGAATTGTAAATTAGAATTCTAACTTTATCATAATTGAAATTGATCCAAAATCATAATTTTTTATGTTTGGGTTGTCTAAAAAGTTAAGTGTAAAATTATAATTCGAAGTTGAATTGTAATTAGAGCGTAAATATTATGTAATGTCATAAATAATGAAAAAAAAATGAAATGACAATTGCCTTAATACTTACAATAGGCCTAATAGTTAGCAAAGATTTTATCTTATAGTACTTTTTTTGGGGGTTATCTTATAATACTTACAGTAGGTCAATTGGTTGAGTTTATTCTTTATTAGAAGTGAAAACTCTTCAAAAAAAAGAAGAAGTGAAAAGCGTTAAGTTATGTAAGAGCAACTTTAACACTAATCTTTCCTCAAAAAAAAACTTTAACACTAATCTCTTGAAAAAAAAAAAAAAAAAAACTGTAACGGGTAATTTTATTTGATTGGAGAGCAATTAACTTTTGTTACATAATGGCATTGATTGCTAAATAAAACAAATTGCTCTTAATTTTTTATGGGTCTCAAGGTTCGGCTATTTTTGTCTTATCTTACTTTTGTTGAGTCCCATTGTAGGTAATAATAAAATATAAGGGTGTAAGATAAGTTATGGGATTTATTTAAGAAATTTTTTAAAATAATAAAAATAACGTGACGCGCACACACGTTATCAAGTTATATATTTGAGAATATTTTAATAAATATAAGCTGTGACTTAGTAAAATATTTCTTCTAAAATAGTATTTGGACTATATATAAACATTAATATATTCCTGATTAATTTTTAAATAAAGTACTTTAGGAGATATAAGGTTGGTTTGGTGGTGAGTTCAAATCATCCGCTAACAAAATCTAACATATTAACAACTAATATTTGTCGATAAAATAAAATAAAATAAATTATTTTAGAGTGAATATATAGCAAATTCTATTTATATAATTTTGACCAATTCAAATTATAATTTGTTAAAATAATATTTTTAAAAACAAGGAAAAATATATTATTACTTAAGATTGCTAATATATTCTCACTTTTTTTAACAGTGTATTTGGTTCAAAAGAAAGAAAGGGGAAGAGAGATTTCAATGAGAAGGAAGAACAGGTCCCTTATTTGGTTTTAGTCAAGAGAAACATTCATAATATATGGATATTAATCATCATACGGTGGATGTATTTGAACGATGTAACTTAAAAGTTGAATCGAACGGGGACGAATCCAGAAACCTATTAAATGGGAGGTTCGATTTTTTTTCTTCCTTTATAATTGTTTAAATTTCTAACTTTTAATAAATAATAATTTTTAAAAAAATATTTACTATTTTTACATTAAAATTGAAATTAATTTTTATTTTAAATAATAATAACTTTAACCATTACTATAATAAAAATAAATACATAACTAGTTTTACATAATTTTATACTAGTTATCATCTTAACTATTACAATAATAACAACAAACACAATTAGTTTTATACAATTTTTTTTATCAGTACTAGTTTTACATAATTTTATACTAGTTAACCTGAATTTGTATTATAATAATAACATACACAATTAATTTTACATTAATATATATATATATATATATATATACACACACAAAAAATCTCAAGGGGCTAGAGCCCCTGCTCGCCCCCTCTCCATCCGTCCTTGATGGAACCAGCTAAGTCATAAGTAAAAAACCTTTATAACTTTTTATGAAATTTGTATTCATTCTTTATCTTTTAAAAGATTTGTTTTAATTTTTTATCTTTATTTGAGTTAATGTTATTCTTTTGAAACAATGATATTTTTTTATGAGTTTAATGGTGATGTACTGCTAGTGTAAAATAGTTTTACACAGTCATTCAATCACAAATCACCGTTTACATTTTGTAAAAGTCAACAAACTTACCATAGGTAGATTGTGATTGAATGATGGTGTAAAATACTTTTACAGTCAATATATCATCCTTTTTCTCATTTTTTATTTTAGTTTTTTTTTAAATGATACAAATAAATAGTTTAATCATGTACGAATAACAAATCATTCCTTTTCATTGCGTTTCCTCCTCCACCGTTCATTTTTGCTGAAAGAGTACACTTCATTTTCAAACACTTTGGTTGGGTTGTTTGGCAAATCTTCTTTGTCCTTTGCATAAATCTAATTTGGCTTAAATATTTTTTTAGTCCTTTAATTTAGTATTTTTTTGTTTTTCGTCTTTGCAAATTTTTTTTTTTAGTCATTGCAAATTATGTTTTTTTGTTTTTTGTCCTTAAAGTGTTTAGATAGCACTTTGAATAGTGAAAAAAATGCTATCTAAATCATTTTAAAAACGAAAAACAAAACAAACATAATTTGTAAGGATGAAAACCAAAAAAAAAATTTGCATGGATGAAAAACAAAAAAATACTAAATTGCAGGGACTAAAAATGTATTTAAACCATCTAATTTTTATAAAATTGCACTAAAAATATCTAATCGGACAATGACTTACTTGTTCTTTAAATTAACAATCATTTTCCATGCCAGTGAGTATTATTGTCGTTGCCATATTAGTTATTACCACCATTACAATAATTACTATCATTGTTATTATTATTACTGTTATTGTAATATTATCGTTACCATTAGTATTATTGTCTACTTTCTATATAAGAATTTTATAGCATGTGAAAAAGATAATATTACCCCCCTTTTAATTAAATGACATGTGTACTTTTTTAGGTTTTTTTGTCTTTTATCAAACTCCTTTCTCTTTCTTCTTTTTTGTCTTTTCTTTCCAGCTTTTATTTTTTTATTTTTTTTTGTTTTTATATTTTTCTATTCTATTGTCTATGTTTTATATATAGAAAAATAAATTCCTTTTTATTATCTATTTTTTTTTCTTTAAGCTTTTTCAGTTTTTTTTTCTTTTAATTGTTTATTACTTCTCTCTTTTTTTTCATTCTTTTTTTATTTTGTTTTTCTTTTTTTTCCTTTTCTTTTTATTTATTTTTTACATTATTTTTTCTTTTAATGTTTTTCTTTCCTTTTTTACTTTTTTATTTATTTGTAATCTACTTTCTATATAAGAATTTTGTAGCCAGTGGGAAAGTAGGATAGGTTTCCCATCATGGGAAAGCTTGATGAGCGTACGATTAAGTGGTCCGTTAGTGAAGGGCGCAGATTAGTTGCTAGTCCACGGTAGAATAAGTTATGTTTAAGTGTGTATATTTAAAAAACAATTCTACGGAAATCCACTTGTCCATGCCATTACAATCCACGTGTATGGCAATCGAATCCCACGTATAGTCCATTGAAGTGTCGTCGTTTTGCTGAGGAAAAATGTCCAGTGTGGTGTCAAGTGTCAACTTTGCAGTTGCTCTTTAGTGATTAGTGGAATCCTCCGTCGCCGACAGAGGCATGCACAGTCAATGTACGAAATTGTATGAACCTTTAACATTGCTTCACAGCATTACATACCATGATAAAAAATCTAAGGGGGGACAAATTGACCAGCAATTCACAGTCAAACCATATTCATGAGTAAAATTTCACAAATTCAAAACAACGCCTTCTGGTGGATCTGTCCAATACAATATAAACGATGTTTCCTTATTTTCCATTTTCTTACAAAATTTAATAAACGCACAAATAACGCATTCCATTATGTTATTCAACAAAAAATGCTACCACTCAATTTGCCTACGAAATCCATCAAAATTTCCCAATTTCAACGTTATGAGTTGCTACCAATTCAATTCACCAAGCAACTTCAAAAAACCCACCAAAAATTTTAAAATTTGTCACTGCAATACTTAGTTCATTGACAATGTGCAACCAAAATTAACCACATTTAACAACATTTAACTAACTACTTAACACCAACCTCAATGAAAGGGAGAAAGCAGTCTAGTTACCACAAAATCAAGACGCATTGAACTACAATTGCATTACAACGGCGGCAAATTGCAAATGGAACCAAAATTGCCTAAACGAACAATGCCTTTGCCGCCTCACGGAATTGGGAGAACGGAAATACGATGAGGACCTCAGTGTTTCTGCCTATATATGAAGCCGCTGACGAATTGAATGGGAGACAAGCATACACTTACGCTCAAACAACCGTGGTGCGTTTCAGTAGAAGGAGGGCAAAATACGGAATCGAACACCCACCGCCCCCCCCCCAAATGTCAGGTAAGCGCACAAATACAGAAAGGGGCACCATTATACAGATCGAAGCCCCCCTCATTCGCACCTTAGGGCACCAAACGAAACGATGACAAATTCCCACATATTCGCAAACGAAATGGGCAAAACGACTACTACGAATGGTTTATCGACAAAGACACAATGCCTCTGTCGGCGACGGGGGATTCCAATAATCACTAATAGGGCAACTGCAAAGTTGACACTTGACACCACACTGGACATTTTTTCTCAGTAAAACGACGACACTTCAGTCGACTACATGTGGGATTCGATTGCCATACACGTGGATTGTAATGGCATGCACATGTGGATTTCCGTGGAATTGTTTTTTAAATATACATACTTAAACATAACTTATTCTACCGTGGACTAGCAACTAATCTGCACCCTTCACTAAGAGACCACTTAATCGTACGGCTCATAAAATTTTCCCATGGTGGGAAACCTATCCTACTTTCCCACCGTAGAAGCGGTCATCTTTCTTCCTTTTTGTCTTTTCTTTCCAACTTTTATTTTTTTATTTTTTTGTTTTTATATTTTTCTATACTATTATCTATGTTTTATATATAGAAAAATAAATTCCTTTTTATTATCTATTTTTTTTCTTTAAGCTTTTTCAGTTTTTTTCTTTTAATTGTTTATTCCTTCTATCTTTTTTTTTCATTCTTTTTTTTTATTTTATGTTTTTCTTTTCTTTTTTTTTCCTTTTCCTTTTATTTATTTTTTACATTATTTTTTTCTTTTAATGTTTTTCTTTCCTTTTTTCCTTTTTTATTTATTTGTAATATTAATATTTTCTGAATTTATTATAAAAAAATTTATTTATATTAAATGATACCTTAATTTATTTATTTATAATAATATTATAAATATAAAAATTTATATTATGATGTTGAGATTTTTTAATTAAAAATTAATTTAAGTCTAATTAATAATATATTTATTACAAATTAAAAATTATATTTATATTATGATGTTGAGATTTTTAATAATTTCATAAATGGAAGTTTTGTTGATTATAATAATAATAATAATAATAATAATAATAATAATAATAATAATATTTACATAAATAAATAATAAATATATTAAAATTAATCTATAAACATATTTTTATTACAAAACATTTTTAAATTCCTTCATCAATAATATCGTAAATTAAATTAGTTTTATTTTTCTATGGTATAAATCTCAAATATCATTTACAAGATACAATTTTACTTGAGTCAGGTATAACCATTATAAACGATAAAACTCTTTATCTTAATATTTAATACAACTACATATCTAAGACTTAATTGAATTTTTTCTTCTTTTTTGAAATCCTATAAAATCATTTTACTATGAAATCTATGTTTTCTATATAGAAAAATAAATTCCTTTTTATTATCTATTTTTTTTCTTTAAGCTTTTTCAGTTTTTTTCTTTTAATTGTTTATTCCTTCTCTCTTTTTTTCATTCTTTTTTTTATTTTATGTTTTTCTTTTCTTTTTTTTCCTTTTCCTTTTATTTATTTTTTACATTATTTTTTCTATTAATGTTTTTCTTTCCCTTTTTCCTTTTTTATTTATTTGTAATATTAACATTTTCTGAATTTATTTATATTAAATGATACCTTAATTTATTTATTTATAATAATATTATAAATATAAAAATTTATATTATGATGTTGAGATTTTTTAATTAAAAATTAATTTAAGTCTAATTAATAATATATTTATTACAAATTAAAAATTATATTTATATTATGATGTTGAGATTTTTAATAATTTCATAAATGGAAGTTTTGTTGATTAACATAATAATAATAATAATAATAATAATAATAATAATAATAATAATAATAATAATAATAATAATAATAATAATAATAATAATAATAATAATATTTACATAAATAAATAATAAATATATTAAAATTAATCTATAAACATATTTTTATTACAAAACATTTTTAAATTCCTTCATCAATAATGTCGTAAATTAAATTAGTTTTGTTTTTCTATGGTATAAATCACAAGTATCATTTACAAGATACAATTTTACTTGAGTTAGGTATAACCATTATAAACGATAAAACTCTTTCTCTGAATGTTTAATACAACTACATATCTAAGACTTAATTGAATTTTTTCTTCTTTTTTTAAATCCTATAAAATCATTTTACTATGAAATCTATGTTTTCTACATAGAAAAATAAATTACTTTTTATTATCTATCTTACTCAATCTTTTGTCTTTAAGCTTTTTCGGTTTTTCTCTTTTAAATGTTTATTCCTTCTCTCTTTTTTTTTATTTCATATTTTTCTTTTCTTTTTTCTTTTTTCTTTCTTTTTTTTCTTTTCTTTTCATTTATTTTTTCTTTTAATGTTTTCTCTTTCCTTTTTCCTTTTTATTTGTAATATTAATATTTTCTAAATTTATTATAATTTTTTTATTTATATTAACTAATACATAAATTTATTTATAATAATATTATAAATATAAATATTTATATTATGATGTTGAGATTTTTTAATTAAAAATTAATTTAAGTCTAATTAATAATATATTTATTATAAATTGAAATTTTGACTCTATGTTTAATAATTTCATAAATGGAAGTTTTATTGATTAATATATATATATATATATATATAATATTTTTACATAAATAAATAATAAATATATTGAAATTAATCTATTAAACATATTTTTATTAGAAAATAGTTTTAAATTACCTCATCAATAATATCATAAATTAAATTAGTTTTATTTTTCTATAGTATAATCACAAATATCATTTATAGGATACAATCTTACTTGAGTCAGGTATAATTATTATAAACGATAAAATTCTTTCTCTGAATATTTAATACAACTACATATCTAAAACTTGATTGAATTTTTTCTTCTTTTTTTAAATCCTATAAAATCACTTTACTATGAAATTTATGTTTTCTATATAGAAAACTAAATTCTTTTTTATTATCTATCTTACTCAATTTTTTGTCTTTAAGCTTTTTCAGTTTTTCTCTTTTAAATGTTTATTCCTTCTCTCTTTTTTTTATTTTATATCTTTTCTTTTCTTCTTTTTTTCTTTTCTTTTCATTTATTTTTTTCTTTTAATGTTTTCTCTTTCCTTTTTCCTTTTTATTTGTAATATTAATATTTTCGGAATTTATTATAATTTTTTTAATTATATTAACTAACACATAAATTTATTTATTTATTTGTAATAATATTATAAATATAAGTATTTATATTATGATGTTGAGATTTTTAATTAAAAATTAATTTAAGTCTAATTAATAATATATTTATTATAAATTAAAATTTTGACTCTATGTTTAATAATTTCATAAATAGAAGTTTTATTGATTAATATATATATATATATATTAATATTTTTACATAAATAAATAATAAATATATTGAAATTAATCTATTAAACATATTTTTTTTTTACAAAATAGTTTTAAATTACCTCATCAATAATATCATAAATTAAATTAGTTTTATTTTTCTATGGTAAAAATCACAAGTATCATTTATAGGATACGATCTTACTTGAGTCAGGTATAACCATTATAAGCGATAAAACTCTTTCTTTGATATTTAACACAACTGCATATCTATGACTTAATTGAATTTTTTCTTCTTCTTTTAAATCCTATAAAATCATTTTACAATGAAATTGTATAAAATAATTTTAAATAATTTCATAAATTAATATTATGTTGAATAATATTTATATTATGAAGTTGAAATTTTTATACTAAACATTAATATAAATCTAATTAGTTAATATATTTATTACAAAATAATATTTTCACTCTACGTTTAATAACTTCATATATTAAAATTTTGTTGATTCATATGTATATTGTAATGTTAAATATATATATATATATATAAATTAATTTATTAAATATATTTTTATTACAATTATTTTAAAAATTACTCCGCCAATAATATCATAAATTAAATATTTTTATGGTAGAGTCACTATGTATCATTCACGGGAGACAATTCTGCTCGAGTTAGATAGAACCATTATGAACTACTAATCTTTTTCACTGGGTATTTAACACAACTGCATACTAATACTCAACAATATTTTTTTTTTACTTTTAAACCCTATTGAATTATTTTTACTTAGAAATCATATTAAATAATTTTATACAATTTCATAAATAAATATTTTGTTGAATAATATTTATTTTATGAGGTTGAAATTTGTATTCTTAAAATTAATTATAATATAATTAGTTAATATATTTATTACAAAATAATATTTTGACTTTATGTTTAATAATTTTATATACAAAAATTTTGTTGATTAATATGTATGTAATAATGTTAACTTTTTAACATAAATATAAAACAAGTACATTATAATTAATTTATTAAATATATTTTTATTACAAAATATTTTTAAATTATTTTATCAATAATATCATAAATTAAGTTAGTTTTAATTTTTTTATGACAAAGACTACAAGTATCATTCACGACGGGAGACAATCCTACCCAAGTTAGGTAGAACTATTATGGACGACAAATCTCTTTCTTCAAGTATTTAACATAACTGCATGTTTAAGACTCAACAATATTTTTTTTTTACTTTTAAATCTTATAAAATCATTTTTACTTAGAAATTGTATAAAATAATTTTAAATAATTTCATAAATGAATATTTTTTTGAATAATATTTATTTTGAGGTTAAAATTTTTATACTAAAAATTAATTTAAATATAATTAATTAATATATTTATTATAAAAAAATATTTTGACTTATGTTTAATAACTTCATATACAATTTTTTTATTAATATCTATATAATAATGTTAAATTTATATATATAATAAATATATTAAAATTAATTTATTAAGAATACTTTTGTTACAAATAATTGTTTTAAATTATTTCATCAATAATATCATATATTAAATATTTTTTTTATTTTTTAATGATAGGGACCACATGTTTCTTTCAACTATTTTTTTCACACAAAAAAAGTGTAATAGCACCAAGTAGGTGTTTTAATAAGGACGTCCCTAAGAAGTGGTTCTATGTTTGTGTTAATTGTCATAATTGCTAAGTAAATCTCAATCTAAATAAAAATGTTGTAACTTTTCAAATATGAAAATAAATCAGCTAAATTACTAAGTTGAATTACATAAACAATATTCTGTTAATTTAGAAATTAAATATTATTAATCAAATTATAAATAAGCGTATTTGATCTAATTTATAATTTATTTGGTTGAATATATAATTATGCAACGATTGACTCAAATCTAAAATATAACTATATCCATAATTAAAACTAAAATAATTTTATATTATATTATTCTGTTTAAAAATATATAATTTTGCTGTAAATTAAAAAACTTTATTTTGAAATTAACTTTATTTTATATTGTTATTTTTAATATACTTATGACATATAATATCATTATAAATCTTTAATGAAAATTTGATCAAAATACTTGGACAAAAATATTAGTCTTTTGAGTATTTGTTACAACTGATATATTTTTTATAATTAGTTAATATTGCATGATTATGTTAATTAAGGAGAAAAAAATGCATATATTAGAGAACTTAATATTTAGTAACGTAGTGCATTTTCTTTTCATGGGACGAAAATAATATTAAACACATATAATAATACATCTTACATAAGTGCTAATGACATATAAATTATCTTTTTGAGATTAAAATAATAATTTATTTTAATAATTATTGATTTTAATAGTTTGCATCTAATTTAATTAATTTTATATTTTAAACTATTCAAAATATTGTTTATAAACTAAAATATTATAAAATTAATTTTTTTTACAATATAGTTGTAAAATAATTGAATTATTTTATCATTTCATATTTTAAAATTAAAAAAATATTTAAATTTAACAAAAGTTAATTTATTTTTAAATTTTTATACATAATAAATTTCTCATACAATTTTATAAATATTTTTAAATAAAATTAGAAGTATAAGTGAGATTATAACTAAATATATTTTTTTTCTGCTTGAATACTCTCTCTCAATCTTTCTGTTATTTTTTAGAATTTAATTAACTTTTTTTTATCCGTAGAAATCAAAAATCGGGGATTTACAATAACTCATGTACCTTGTTCAACCAACTGAACTAGACCCTCGATTAAGAACTTAATTAACTAATTATATTTGTGTAAATAAAAATATTTAACTTTATAAATTAATGTATTTTGAATATGCCTTAAAATAGGAATGACCCGTGCAAATGCACGAGTAACTTACTAGTTGTTATTGAAACCATTATCAGCGTGATTATTATTATTGTTATTGTTATCTCTTCTATTATTATTATTACTAGAAAATAGTGTATACATCAATAGTATTATAAACATATTTCGTATTTTCATTTAATTATAAACTGTTATATATAATAACTTTGTTAATTTTTACAATAAATATCTTAAAAATTATATATATCATAATTTCTAATTGAGTGATTGTAAAAACTTTTAGACAAACAATGTATAGAAATTACTGTAAGAGTTTAATGATTATGTACTGATATATATTGACAATATAAAATAATTTTACATTGTCATCCAATTATAAATTATTGTTTGTATAATTTTTAAAATAATAATTTTAAAAGTTAACAAACTTACCATACATTGCGTTTTGTGATTGAATAATTGTGTAAAATTATTCTAAAATGTCAGTGTATGATATTTTTCTCATAAATTAAACACTACAATTAATCTATGAGTTTAATGGTGATGCACTGACAGTGTAAAATAACTTTACACTGTCATCCAATCACAAATCACCTTTGATATGACTTTTAAGATAATTTTGTTAAAGTCAACAAACTTACCATATATGGTGGGTTATGATTGGATGACTGTGTAAAATTATTTTACACTGTCAGTGCATAACTATTTTTCTCTTAATCTATTATTAATTTATTATTACTATCACCACTATTTTTCATAAGATAATTTTTATCATTTTCATACAATTTATATTATTACTATTTAAGGTTATGTAGTGTGTACCAAGGAGTACTAAATATAATAAGAGCTTATTATGCTCATTTTTCTTATTCTTATCCTATTATTTTATCCTAATGCGTCTTAATAGAAATAAATTTATTTTATTTTGCATTATTGATAATTAATAAAAAATATTTTTAAATTGAAAACTCAAAAAAGTTTAATATTTTAAAATTGAAATGACAATGACTTAAAATAAATGTTTTAAGCATGAACTACGAGGCTTATAAAATAAAACAAATTATATAATGTCAGCTACCGTGAGTATATTTATATGGTTATAAACAGTAAACAATGGGATACATGACGCAGGCTATAATGGAGGACCTTATAATGTCCCTCATCGTGGAAAACTAATATGCACCGTTGAATTTTGAGATTAATATGGGACTACCGTACAACCGTCCACACTAGATTTTTTTTTTTTAAAAAGGGATTTTTTTTTCTGTTTAAGTTTTTTTTATTTTAAAAATGACTATTCTTCTCCATTGTTGCTTATTGATGTGGGACTATCATACAACTGTTTACACTAGATTTTTTTTTAAAAAAAGGGATCCTTCTTCTTCTGTTTAAAGTTTCTAGTGATTTTTAACTACTGCAAATTTTTTGACAAACTAAAACTGTCAGAAATGTTAAAAAATAAAATCAAAAATCAAAATCTCGAACACTAGATTTTCTGAAATCACAAAAAATGTTACAAAAATAAATATTTATGACCACCAAAAAATTTGCAGCGGTTAAAAGTCACTAGAAACTTAATTAGGAAATTTTCACACACACAGTTTATGTCATCACTTGACAGTTGAAATTAATGTTAGGGACTAAAAATAGAACAAAACAATTTATGATGGACTAAAAATAGAACAGAACAGAACAATTTATGAGAGACTAAAAATAATAATAAAATTTATGAGAGACTAAAAATAAAAATCAAGATAAAATGACGGACAAAAAAATAGGAAGAGAGACAGAAACAAAGTAACAACGGAGAAGAATTGTCATTTTAAAAAAAAAAAACTTAAACAGAAAAAAAATCCCTTTTTTTAAAATAAAAAAAATCTAGTATAGACAATTGTACGATAATCCTACATTAATTTTAAAATTCAATGATACATATTAATTTTTCACGATAAAAAATATTATAAAATCCCCTATTATAGTCTGCCTCTGGTATACATACGCCTTGAAGTCTTCAATTAATTCATTCTGAGCCTTCCAGTGCTTCATGTTTTTCAGTTTCCTAGGAGATCTGGACCTGCTGAATTTTTGTTTGATAGCCAATGCATCTGTATCCCTATCTCATGGTGGGACTTTTGTGGGTCCTTTCTGCCTGCCACCACTACAAAAATAATTAACTTTTGTCTTGCATTCATTTCTTGTAGTGCACTTGATTATTTTTCTCGGCACAGAAAAACTGAAATCATAGTAGTATTTGTTTTTCAAGGCAGACAATTTATTTATGTATTTTTGGAAAAACAATAGAGGCCGTTGGTTCATTCAACTAATCAAAATTCCACAGAGCCACTCGATGTTCAATTAACACATTTCTTAGCGATGTAACACATTTGCCTCATACGTGTCTTAAAAATATTTGTTGATAGCATATTCACCAGAATCCCATGTGGTATGGCCCACTGGTGCGTAAGCATAAGACTGCCACGTGTCGATACACAGTAGGCCAAGGAGGGAGGCTCTGTACAACAACTACAAATGCCACTCACATCACATGACCTTCGTTGATGCTATTTTAGTTCATCTTCCTTCCCTTGGTGATTGTTGTTACAACTCACAATTCCTATCTCACCGGTGAGTAACTGTAACTTTCTCTCTGACTAATTATTTTTTACTCACAAAAAATCACAATGTGTTTGATCTCTTCTTTCTCAGTTTGTTCAAAACCCACGTCACCATCAGATCCTGATCTCTCGCTCTAATTCTCACATCTATTTATTTCACACTGTTAAGACATACCTCCTTACACTGCTATTATTCACCTTCCTTCACTTGTTTACATCGCAAGCCTTCTCAGTTTTCTCTCAATAAAATACTACAAAAACTAACGGTATTGCTTGAATTTATTTCTTAAGCTTCTGGTAGCTAGAACAAAGCGTGTTATTGTTAGTGTTATTCTAAGTACTAGTGAATTTTGGTGTGACATGCAGAAGGCATAAACTAATAATGGCAACAGTGACGGCCTCTTATGCGGTGTCAGGAAGCGCGTGCCACAGCCACCGTGGCGCGTCGAGAGCAGAAGCGAAAGTGAATTCCTCGGCTCAGGTAAGTCTCAACAGCCAGGGATTGAGTTATGATGGGTTGAGATCTCTGAAGAAGCTGCACGTGCGAACCACGCGTGCGGCCAAAACCAAAACCTCGTTGTCTGCGAAAAGTAACAAAAGTGGGCGCGACAAGGTTTTGAGGAGGATTGAATGTGGGATGAACTTGATCTTTGTTGGAACTGAGGTGGCACCTTGGAGCAAAACTGGGGGACTTGGTGATGTTCTCGGAGGGCTTCCACCAGCTTTGGCCGTAAGTGGATTCATTCTCTTACCTGTTTTTACCTTGATCATCATGGTATATATTTTACGATTTATTCTTCTTAAACTATCATTAAATCCATTAAAGTTTGGGTTAAAGTGCAAACCAGTATATCAACAGACCACAATTGAAACCGTGACTAAAATAACTAATAAGTAAAAGTAACGTAGAAATAAAAAAATTGGAAAAGCAAGTATTTATTACATCATAAATATAAAATAAATGTTTTTTTCTCAATAAAATCTTATAATTTTCAGTTGCTTGAAATTAGACTTAAAGATATCAATGCAACATAGTTAATAAATAATCTTATTCCTTAATATGTAATCAGCTTTCGATCTCAAGATTTATGTGTATGAAAAAACAAAAACATTTATTAAGAAAAATCAACTCTTTAAATAAATTTCGTGGAGAAATTAGTCCTTAGCTTCAATTGGAGATGTCCTGATTTCATCCAAAAAAAAAAAATTAGACCTGAAGATTAATGTTAACATTCTTCTTCTTATTATTATTATTATTTGACCCCTGTTTTGTGCTAATTAATATAGGGAAATGGACACCGTGTTATGACAGTGTCACCGCGTTACGACCAATACAAGGATGCATGGGACACTTGTGTGACTGTGGAGGTAACTTTTTGTTCTCATCATCTATCTGTATAAATCTAGGTAATTCTTGGTTAATGATTGAACTGTTTCGTTTCTTTTCTTTTTTTGTGTTGGTAGGTCAAAGTTGGAGATAGAATAGAAACTGTCCGTTTCTTTCACTGCTATAAGCGAGGAGTTGATCGTGTTTTTGTGGACCACCCTTGTTTCCTTGAGAAGGTTATATACTTTTGTTGGCATCAACCATTTCGCACAATGGAATAATTATAGGATATTAGACACTGAGACACCTTGAAGTTAAACTAGTATTTTTCTTGCATTTTGATTTAAAAGGTGTGGGGAAAGACTGGGTCAAAACTCTATGGCCCTAGGGCTGGAGTAGATTATGAAGACAACCAACTTAGATTCAGCTTGTTATGCCAGGTAGCTTAAAGTCTTATACTTTTTTCCCTATACTTTAACCTGTATAAATTTTTGTTAATGATAAAGTACATAGCCGAAAGCTCATGAGTTAATATTTACCGTGGTCATTTCCCTAACTGCTAATCATAAGCAATTGTCTGGATAATTGCTCAAATTTCCATGTCTTCTGAATCATAATTATCCATACTCTCTCTGTTTCAATTGATTTAATTTCTTAAAGAAATTGTAACCAAAATAAATTTCTAAAAGAAATGGCAATGGGTCTTAAGACATGTATTTCAGTACATTGTTGACGCCCTTCAACGACTTAATTTGTGATTGCTGACTACATTTATGTGAGCAGGGACTTGAATTGACTTTAATGTTGTGTTGAGAGTATTATTTGGTACTAGTATTTGATAACTGAGAACTACAACACATTCATATTTATTGACTCTGGATATGACATTATCAATGTGTTTAACAACTTTCAGGCTGCACTTGAGGCACCAAGGGTTTTGAACTTAAACAGCAGCAAATATTTCTCAGGACCATATGGTATGGCTCTCTGGTTTATTCCTTGATCTTTATTTAATCTTCGGTTAAGAAAAAACTTCAAATTTAGTTTACAAGCTTTTTCTGTCTTCCGGCAGGTGAAGATGTAATCTTTATTGCCAATGATTGGCACACTGCCCTTCTTCCATGCTACATGAAATCAATGTACCAGACCAGGGGGATTTACAAAAATGCAAAGGTGAGGATTTATTTCCTTTCTGCATGTTTGTCTTCATCATTCATTCTTTCTAGGTGAACTGACTTTCCTTTTGGCCCATCATGGCAGGTTGCATTTTGTATTCATAACATAGCCTATCAGGGTAGGCATGCCTTTGAAGACTTCTCCCTTCTCAATTTACCTAACGAATTCAAGAGCTCTTTTGACTTTGCTGATGGGTACGACACCATTATTTGTTCCAAAATAACTTACATCACGTTTTGGATTTATTAGTTTATACTTTATACACTTGACTTTTATATATCCAACCATGTTAATATTTCTTGTGTTTCATTTTCAGGCATGTTAAGCCTGTGAAGGGAAGGAAAATTAACTGGATGAAGGCTGCAATATTAGAATCGGACCGAGTACTCACTGTGAGTCCATATTATGCCCAGGAACTTGTTTCCGGAGAGGAAAGAGGTGTAGAATTGGACAATATAATTCGTTCATGTGGCATCACTGGTATCGTGAATGGCATGGATAATAGGGAGTGGAGTCCACAAACTGATAAATTCATCAATCTACACTACGATGCAACAACTGTAAGTAGTATCTTCTCTGTTATTAAATTTGGTTTGCTCATTGATATGGAGTTATGGACCATAGAAATTAGCACATGCTCACCAAAACTGTCATTCTTAGGTCACCGAAGCAAAATTACTGCTGAAAGAAGCCTTTCAAGCAGAAGTAGGCTTGCCTGTTGACAGGGATATCCCTCTGATAGGCTTCATTGGTAGGCTTGAAGAGCAGAAAGGTTCAGATATTCTTGTGGAAGCTATCCCAAAGTTCGTTGACCAGAATGTTCAGATTATAATTCTTGTAAGTGTCTTGATTCTATTGTTGGTATCTTGTTAATCCATATTATTAATACTGCTACCAGAACAAAGTTATGCTGATGGTTCATATCCTTTTTCAGGGAACTGGTAAAAAGATCATGGAGAAGCAAATTGAGAAACTAGAGGAAATTTATCCTAACAAGGCCAGAGGGGTAGCAAAATTCAACGGTCCCTTGGCTCACAAGATTATTGCTGGAGCTGACTTTATAGTGATCCCAAGTAGATTTGAGCCCTGTGGTCTAGTTCAGTTGCATGCCATGCCATATGGAACGGTATTGGGCCTCTTTTTCTTTACTTCCTTCTCATCTGCACCTTGGTGTTCCCTGACAACATTTTCTGACTCTTCAATCATTAAATGCTTGCTACAGGTGCCCATAGTTTCCTCCACTGGTGGACTTGTTGACACAGTTCAAGAAGGGTATACTGGATTCCACATGGGAGCATTCAACGTTGAAGTAAGTAGAGTTGAAAAATAGCCTTGTATAATTTTGTTAAAGGAGTGAATCTGATAGAATATAACTGGGGTTTTGTTTTTCTTTAGTGTGAAGCTGTTGATCCAGCTGATGTGGAAAAGTTAGCAACTACGGTAAAGAGAGCCCTTGGAACCTATGGTACCCCAGCCATGACACAGATGATCCAGAACTGCATGGCCCAAGACTTTTCATGGAAGGTATGCATGCAGTTTAATGCAGTTTGAAACCTTATTCATGCGATTTAACTAGTGACCTACTGGTTCGACCAGTGACCCATTGACCCAGTGTCTTCAACCGAGTCAATGACCAGTCTGATTTTTATAACACTAGTTATAACACACCTCAAAAAAATGTTACACCTCTAAGGCATGAGCCATGGAGGGAAATGCAGTTTATCTTATATCATTGGGGTGATTCTGATACAGGGACCAGCCAAACAATGGGAAAAGGTGCTGTTGAGCCTAGAGGTTGCTGGCAGTGAACCTGGAATTGATGGTGATGAGATTGCTCCTCTTGCAAAGGAAAACGTGGCCACTCCTTGAGCATCACCATTGATAACCTGATTTTGAATATGGTCATCAACTCATCATGGTCAAGAACGTTATCTAATACTTGCCAGCATCTGATTAAAGACGTAGCCACCTACACATAATTCGATCAACGAGTTCTAACGAAGGAATGGAACTTCAATTTCAAGCAAATTATAAAGCTAACTAACATAAAGGTTTTTCATAAGCAAGGTCTTGCAATCAGTGAAATTTGAAGCACCTGAGTTGTAGTAAGTTAAAATGCAGCATAAGTGAATAAATGTCCATCTATATGTATGCTTCCAAATCATAGGAAGGAGCATGGCATATTTTTTATTTTCTTATGTTATTGGCATTAGTCTCGCTCTTTATGTACTCTGGAAAAAGTTTTAAAGATGTAAACAATTTCGTGAGTTCAGACTAGTGCAAATCAAGTAAGTTGTATGCAAGCATCGACATTTAACATATTTATATGAATGTTGAATTCCTTGCAGTTTATTTTAGGATGCCCCCTAAAGAATTTGACCATAATTAAATATGTCTTAAGTTTATTTAATTTAAAAAATAATTGTTCATTTTTAAATTAAATTAAAAAAAAAAGAAAGAAATAGTTGTTTTTAAAATTTAATGAAACATCTAAACAGAATAATATTGTGTAATCTATATAATCGATCTTATTTAATGAAATAAGACTTTATCGTTGTTGTTAATTTAATTAAACAAACATATTACAAAGCGCAGTTATCATCTATATATAATAATGCCTACAAAAAATTATGACACGTTAACGTTAAATGATTTTATTACAAAACTACAACTTGGAAGGATGAAGATCCTCTCAGTTGATATATACTATTGGAGCAAGGGTCTTTGGATGATTCAGAAGGACATGAAAGATGTCTCTTCCGTTAGATTGATGAACGGAAGTCAAACGGAAAGTTCACAGTGCATCCTTTTGAAAATGAAAATTTCAAAATCAGTTTATAATTTTTTAATGTTTGACAGCTAAAATGCATGTGAGTCGAAGAAAATGAACTACAGTTTTCCTAATTTTCAACATTGATCTGGGCAAACAGGAGCAGCCGCCGCCGCCCAAAAAAATAAAATAAAAGCTTCTTAATATCTAGGCGCTTTCTACGGTACACTCGTGTATAATAGTGAGAACTGTAGGTTTTTTTACTGTAGCAAAATATATATATATATTTCATTTAGCATTGCTATTCTCACCTCCAATATTGCTATTCACATCCCCAAGTGCTTTTTTTTTTTACCGAAAATACCCTTTCCAAGGAATCATGATTCCATTGTATAAAATGTACAACCGAATCATGATTCCGTTATGTACTTGGGGATGCAAAAAAAAAATACGAAATGGAATCATGATTCCCTGGGCAAAATACAAAATGGGATCATCATTCCGTTGATAAAATACACAACGGAATCATGATTCCGTTGTGTATTTTTTTGTACCTCCAGGTACACAACAGAATCACGATTCCATAGTGTATTTTGCCACGGAATCATGATTCCGTGGAAAGGGTATTTTTGAAAATAAAAATAATTCAGAGCATTACTGGGGCTTGGACGTAATTTCGCTGCTTTAAAATAAAAAAGTAACCTGTTAAATTATATTTATATATATATATATATGCTACAGTAAATTACCGGGGTTTGGACGTAAATTTTGCTGCTTTAAAATAAAAAAAGTAACTACAGTAAATTATCGGGGTTTGGACATAAATTTCACTGCTTTAAAATAAAAAAGTAACCCATTAAATTATATATATATATATACCCGTTAAATTAAATATATATATATATATATATATATATATATTTGCTACAGTAAAAAATTAAGCACATGGGAATGTGAATAGTAATTTTGGGGGTGAGAATAGCAATGCTAAATTAAATATATTTTTTTGCTACAGTAAAAAACCTACATTACTCACTATTGGTGCACCGTGCACAATTTGATGCACAAGTGTACAGTAGAAAGCGCGTAATATCTACACTTAGGCTGTGTTTGGTTTTGAGGAAAGAAATAGGATAGATGGAAATAGAAGAGAAATAATTGGAAAAAGAAGAAATAGAGGAGAAATAAAATAGAATGTTGGATTGTTTGGTTTAAGAGAAATAGGTGAGAAATAGAGTAGAAATAATATTAAATTTGTAGACAAAAATACAATTGTTCCCTTATCCCTGATAATGAATAATCAAACCATTTGCCTTCCACAACACCGCGCGCCGCTCTCACCATTCTGTAACCCTTGTGCTCCCCGCACTCATTTTGTCCTCGAATTGCGGCACTGCCGCCACGCCATTCGCAGTTGTGGAAGCGGAGTGGTCATCATCTCTGCTGTGTCGTTGCTCTTGTCCGGGAACTGCGACATTGCTGCTGTGAAAGAGAACTGCTTCTGCTTCTTCCGCGGTGGGTCCTCGTCGGAGCTGTCGCCTTCTTTGCGGCCAAATTTCATGAACTTCTTGGAGCCGTTAAGGTGGCCTCGTCGTCGAAGTGGTCGGGCTTAGATCAGACGTTGTTCTGCAGTTCGATTGGGGCGTCGAAGGGAGTGCTGGTGGCGGCGGGAGGGGCTTCCGGTGATTTGCCGTCGGTGGTTCCAGCAGTGGTGGCTAGTGGTGCCTGCGACCCTGCACCTTGTCTTCTTCATCTTTGTATGCAGGGGTAATAAAGTATTTTTGCACTTAAAAATTGAACACCCGTGTCTACTTGCCTGTCATTGAAGAGATAAATTATCCACATGGGACCCACGAATTTCAAACTTAACTCTTTCCAAAATCACTCGTATCAAACGACCAGCACATGTTTCCGTCTTCTCTAATTTATTTTCGTCATTTATACCAAACGGAGCGTTAAAGGAATTCGCCTCCCCTCCTCTAATTTTTTTTTTTCCTGCAAGTCCCTATTCCTCTAGCATGTGGGATATAGTCCACCCATAAATAGAATGGATTTTGCTTTATATTTATCTTTTAATAAAAATTTTGTAGAGTCAGATTGACTAGATGCAGAGCCATTAAAAATGGCGGTTAGAATCCTTCTCCCTTGAATCTGATAATAAACTATTGCACTGGGCTATTTATTTCTACTATAGTGTTTTTGGATTAAAATTTCAATCAATTAACAACATAGAATCATAGATGAAGTGGCCTAATACATATGACAAGTCAAGTCCAATAACCATTACAAGTAAAATTTTAAATCTAACAACGTGTTAAATTTCTTCCTAAAAAATCATGCGTTAAAATTTTGTCCCCCTACCCATTTTTTCTGGTTCGTCCCTGTCTGTCTAGTTCCGATTGCCAGTGGGAATGTTCATAATTTAGTTATTTCAATAACTATAACTATAACTACTAAATAACTAAATTGTAAATAGTTATTATAACTATAACTATAACTAATTTCATATAACTAGTTATGATTTGATCATTATATATTAAGACTAGAGTGATAATGGCAAAATGATGAACCATATTAAAAAATTAATGATAATAAATATGATATTTCCTATCTACTTTATCTAACTTATTCTCCCTTTATATTTTTTTATCATACGCTAATTTTTCTTTCTTGATCACTTTTCTATATTTTAAAATTTTGTGATTCGTTTATTTCTTTTGTGCAATAGCAGACAAATAAGCGTAGGCTTTCTTGTTTTCTAATAATAAAAAGAAGAGTGTTGATCAAGTTTCGTAGTTGTAAAGGTAGGTATGCATCCAAAACGAAAGGCATCCGTTTTCGGTTTCCCAGTAGTGATTGGGTCTGGGAAATGTTGATCATGTGAATTGTGAAAGTGAAAGTAAAGTAGTAGTCAGGGAACAATTGCTTGGTCCCGTCTACATTATCCAGTGTCACCGTTATCACAAATTAAATCAGTGTGAGCTTATCATCAATTTATTCATTTATATTATTGAATTTGATTTTAGTATACTCGTGCATGTCAAACTATTAAAAAGTTAAGACCTAACTTACAAGTCACATGACATTTTTACTAACTTTTTTTTCTCTAACAGCTTGCTTGACAAAAGGTCTGTGTTTGTGCTTGAATAAGGTATTGCCAGTGTCTGTCTATAAAAATACTATACCAAAATAGTATTTTTATGAATTAAAATTATTAAATTAATAAAAAAATCAACTATATTTTGACAACAATATAATAAATGAAGTATTGCCATATAGTGTCAGTCTATATGGCAAAACTTATTTTATAATATATATATATATATATATATATTTTGCTACATCACATCTACTCCATAATAAAATCTTCTTTTATAATAATATAATACAATATAATTGATAATATATAATATATATCCTTTTTAACCAAAATAAGATATGCAGCAAAATGCAAATACTATTTCCAATCCAATGACCCATTGCTATATAGCCGCCTATAAAAGATGCCGCACAGACGGGGTAGTTGTAAAATAATGATACTTTTACGCTTTATTTTTCGCATTCATGCTTTATATATTTTTTTTAAAAGAAAAAGAATAAATATTTGAGCTTAAATTTATCATATATGTTAATATGTTAATTTGTGATTGAATCATAGTAAAAAAAATTATATTCTGGGTATTTAAATTAAATTCATAATATATTTTCCTCATAAACATAAAAACGTATGCAATAACTGTATAAAAAATAAGTGTAAACATACTTGATATTTTTTAGAGCTAGCCCTTCTCACTCACGCAGTTATATATCAATACTAATATTATCACGCAAACAGCATTCAATTTTATTTTTTGATCATTAAATGAATTTGTTGAGTTTAATTATGCATAGATTAAATGGGCAATAAATAAAGGGATTGAATTATCCGTCCATGGTAGTTTCTCTTTGACCTTCGTTTCTTTCCTTTTTTTTTGACACAGCCTTCGTTTCTTTCCTGTCTTTCCTTTTTTTTTATTCAGTCTGAAAAAAGCAAGCATACATACCATAGATGAGTAGGAGACTTCCATGACGAAGCATCTCATTCGTCTTGTTCCTAAATAATCGAATTTTTTGCGCCCATCTTTCCGCGTGTCTCCCTTCCCATTCTTTTCGACCGAATCTTTTTTTTTCTAAATCCTATTTTATTTTCTCTCTAAAATAAAATATCTATTATCTCCTCACTCCTCTCTCTCTCTCTCTTCCTCAATCAGTTGAGTTTGTGGAGAGAGGCATCACTCTGCCACCAACAGAAGAATAGTTCTCGTCAAGTCCACACTCAAACTCACCTAATTCCCTTCACATTCGTAATTTAAGAAAACAAAGATCCATGGAGGAACATTCTACATTCTGGCGCTTCTTCATTCTGCTTTTCATTACTTGTAAGTTAATTAACTAACGCCAATTGTCAACCATTTTTATTTCACTCACTCTTGCGGAATTGAAAATGACAATGTTGTAATGTAGCTATAGCACTTCTCACAAGGAGCGTTGCGTCGATTGGGATCAACTACGGTCAAATAGCGAACAATCTTCCCTCACCAGAGGACGCCGTTGCGTTAGTCAAATCCATCGGAGCAACGAAGGTGAAGCTCTACGACGCAGATCCACGGGTCCTGAAAGCGTTCGCCAACACCGGAGTGGAAGTAATGGTAGGTCTCGGAAACGAGTACTTGTCCAAAATGAAAGATCCAAACAAGGCCCAGGCATGGATCAAAGCCAACCTCCAACCCTACCTCCCAGCCACGAAAATCACCTCAATCTTCGTCGGGAACGAGGTTCTGACCTTCAACGACACCTCCCTAACCTCGAACCTCCTCCCGGCCATGCAGAGCGTGCACGCCGCACTCGTGGACCTCGGACTCGACAAACAAATAACCGTCACGACAACTCACTCCTTAGCTGTTCTGGAAACCTCGTACCCTCCCTCGGCCGGAGCCTTCCGTCCGGACCTGGCTCCGTGCCTGGCTCCCATCCTGAGCTTCCAAGCCAAAACCGGATCTCCCTTCCTGATCAACGCGTACCCTTACTTCGCCTACAAGGCGAACCCGAAGCAGGTTCCGTTGGAGTTCGTGCTCTTCCAACCCAACCAGGGGATGGTGGACCCCGCCAGTAACGTCCACTACGACAACATGCTCTTCGCGCAGATCGATGCGGTCTATTCGGCGTTGGACTCTTTGGGCTACGGGAAGTTACCGGTTCACATTTCCGAAACCGGTTGGCCTTCGAAGGGGGATCAGGACGAAGCCGGCGCGAACCTCGACAATGCGAAGAAGTATAACGGGAATCTCATCAAGATGGCTATGAGCAGCGGCAGCAAGAGGGGTACACCGTGCAGGCCCAATGAGGATTTGAACATTTACGTTTTTGCTCTGTTTAATGAGAACATGAAGCCCGGCCCAACTTCGGAACGGAACTATGGCCTTTTTAAGCCCGATGGGACCCCTGCTTACTCCCTTGGGTTCTCCCTGGCTTCTGCGCCAACCGACGCCGGTAATAACAATACGTGCCAGCCGCAGCCACCGACCTCTTCCACCGGCTATTTGTCCATTTCCTCTGCTTCCTCACTGGTTAGTTACACTAATAACCCCGCTACTACTTACTAACTACTTATTAGTATTATTAAATTATAGTTTAATTAATCATATGCTTCTTATACCTGTCCCAATTTTTTCCAAATTTTAACTTCCTGTATTTAGAAATTTTACGTTTTAGAACAATTATTTTTATCTTCTAGTCTCCGTTTTCAGTTTTCTAATATACTAGAAACATAAAATTAAAATATAAATAAATTATAATGTAGAGCTTTTAAGTATAGAAATTAAGACGATAATTTGGTGAAAGTATAAGGAGTAAATGATTAATTAAAACATAAATTGTTTTAAGTTCACTTCAGTTGTGGTTCTAGTTGTCCCAAAAAAGGAAATTGAGGTTCTGTGAAAAAAGATATGTTGTTCGTACGACACATTTTCGAGATTGTGTATGATTTCTCTCAAAAGAATGCATCGCGTGTTGGATCTATAATACATTACTGTCGATTTCGTGTAAGGATAAGAAACACTGTTTCGTTTTATAGGCGTTTATAATTCTAATCCAGAGGTTCTACCGAGCTAAGTTTATTAGTAGGAAATATTTACGAGTTAATTATGAGAGTCAGGTTTTATATTGATAATTAATTAAAAATTATTGCTGATATAATTTTTAAATAGTTATTATAAAAATATATAAAGTTATTATACATTGTGATTGGAAAGTAGTGTGAAAGATATTTATTTTGTAGTTGTATTTTCGATGTTAATATATCTATAACTGCGTTCAGATTTATACTTTTTTAGATTAAGTCCCAAGTTTGTGTCTTTTTTTTCTTTTTCTTTATTTGCTTGCTTTTGGGGATATTAATCATATTACTATAATAATGGTGAGAATACATTATAATATTTTTTAATGATTTTTTTTATTTTTAATTCTCAACGAACTAGTTAGTATTTGCCTGATAATATAACCGTTTGTGACTGTAATAACGATGATGTTTTGTTTGGTTTGACACAGGAGAGATGTCGTTTACTTTGGCCTTCTTTATCCATTGTGGTGCCGTTGGTGATGGAGCTGTTGATTTTGAAGTTTTGAGGATTTTTGATGCAGAATCCAAAGACAGACACCGGGGCATGGCAATGGGGAGAGGGAGAAGAGCAAAGGCAGAATGAGAACGGAGTAAAGGTAAACCCCACAACACAAGCTACCTTATTAATAGTTATTTACTATTTTTCACTTTGCTTGTCCATTACTATTGGAATTATTGTCGCCCTTGTCATAAAGTGCATATCCAACGTCACCATTGTTGTATCCATTCAAATTTTGAAATTTGCCGTTAAATTTGGATACAAGCTAAGTAAGAAATCTGCAGCTTGGCCAACTCCATTTGTCTAATATAGTGTGTTTGGGTGAGAATAAAACTGATTTTGTAAAAATAAAAAAAATGTCAATTGATTTTGTAAAATTTAGTTTCTTTAAAAATAAAGTGATTTGATTGTTTTTTTTTTTTTTATCTTGCAAGCAAGTTTATGTAAAATTTAGTATAAATTTTTCAATCTAATAGAAAAGTTATTTTTTATCACTTCTAATTAAACTGAAGTTTGGAGATAAAAATCAATTTTACTTCACAATAACCAAACATTTGTATCTTTATTAAAATAAAATTACAATTAACGAGATAAAATCAATTATGATATTTCCCACAAAGAAATCAAACACACAATTCAATTTCCTTGTGAGCTTGCCAATTGCCATTTGCCAAGAGTATTTTTTACATAAAATATTACTTGCAAAAATTCTTTAAAAATCACCGTATTATATACAAGTGTTTGTAAAAATCGCTAATACAATAATTTTACAAACTTTTTCAAAAAAAAAAATACTAAAGGAATGTGATAATTTTGTACGTTTCTGAAACTATTTTACTCTAGTAGATTACATTAAAATTAGTTTTTCTTCCATAAAGTAGCTGGTTGCAATAATTGGGTACCCTGATGATCATTAAAGATTGGGTTAGGTTAGGATTGACGAATGATAATCTTAAGAAGTAATTTGTTGCATAGTTTGTCACATATCATTATTACCACCATTGTGGGGAGAAAAAATGACACGTCTGAAAAAGGTACTCGTTAGGAAACAGACAGCATCACGCACTTTTTTGTTGGGTGGCATTTGCTTTGCTAGTTGGCAGCAATGCATAAAGAAAGTGAACCCTTTTGTGCTATCTTTTGCTCTGATTCTTTTTAATGTTTGCAGCTTTGCAGTGAGTAGATGTCCCTTACTGGTCTAGGAAGGAAAGGTAGCTGTGGACTTGAGGAGCTTTGTCTTTGTCACTCCCCACCCCCGGGACTAATTTATGTATGACAAGAATAGATACAATTTGATTGTTATTTTTATCAGATATTATTTCATAATAATGTGATATGGTCACATTTTGCAGTATTCAATTCTCATACGCAACCACCTCCCATTCTTATTAAGCTTATCCCTGTCTATCAACTTAAAAACAAACACGTATTCAAGACAATAATAGCGATTTTCTGCATCTGCTGAACGTGATCTTTTAACAGATTTTTTTTTGGGTACAATGTTAATTACTTAAATAAGTAAATAAGGACGACACAGCTATTTAGGGGGAATAGAAGTTAAACGCCTAGCGTTCATAGGAGTTACAAAACCTTTGGAAGGTGGAGGGAACCCAACCTCAAAAGGCGTCGTACTGGGCTGCCAGCCTGACACTAGGTTGGGAAATTGAAATTATTGTCGAAATTCTGGACCACGGAAGTTTCTCTATACATAGAGAGAAAAAATAGGAGTGGAAATATGCAGGTGGAAATATAGGTTGTTTGATCGAAAGAAAAATAGAAAAGTTGTTTGATTTGAGAAAAAAGAAAAAAGAGAAATATATTTTAATAAAAATATTTTTTTACCCTTACAACTATTACATTTGTTTATAAATTTGGGACCAAATTAACATGTTTTAAAATTGTATTATTAACGACGTTAACTCCAATTGGATGGAAAGAATTAAATTGATGTATTTTTAAAAATTTAAAGACCAAATTAACGTGTTTTAAAATTTAATGTATTTTAAATAATTTAATAACCAATTTGATAATTAAGCCTAATAATTTTCCCTCACTTCCTCTTAGTTTATAGAGGAAATTCAACTGCATGAGCCCCACTTTTTTTTTTTATATATTTCCGGCCTATATTTTGTCTGCTTACTGTACCAAAAAAACGAAGGAAGTCTATCATCTTTCACACACTTCCCTCCTCTCTTTTTTCTAAGCTATTTCTAGCCTACCAAACGCTCTGGAAATGAGATGCTGAAGAAAAGACAATTTTTTATTTTGAAATTAAGATAATTATATTATATTTATAAAAATAAATAAAATAAGAAATATTAAATTTATCTTAATTTATCATTTTATTTTTCTCAAAGTTATCAAAGTATAAAATCTAACTCCCAAACATACCCAAAAAAGGCAACATGAGTTGCAGGGACTTTCATTTTGCCTACAGAAGACGGCATAAATTTTCAGGAGGTCAAGCAAACCCTGCCAAAGCTCGACAGAAACTACCACGGCATAAAACACGAATCAAACACAAACTGTCGCCCAATCGAGGTTAATTGACAATAGTTACAAGAGAAAGGGGGGCAATCTATTATTTAAAAAATAAATAAATAATCAGGTGCTGTTCATCTCTTCCACATGATACTGGGTCCTAGAATCCTAACAACATGATAACAGAAGGAGGGCACGGTTTCTTTCACAAACACAAGTGCTGCCCTATCAGCACGATACGAATACATACAACTGTCAAACAGCAATTATGATGAATTCATGATGATCTGTTTTAACCACCGGTGAAATGAAATAACAGAAATATCTTAAGTTCATAGACTGCCAAAATTTCTCTATCAAAAAATGATATCATTCATGTAGTGATTAAGAACTGAAAACTACCAGAGCCTCACCTAAACATTTTTGTTTAATTGCTCTTTCACTACGGTAACATTTTGCCTCTCATATTTTACCTTGCAGTTTTGCACTGCAAAGTAAAATAACTATCCAGGACATAAGCTCCGCTTTGTGCTAACTGTGAAGCATATAAATCAGGCATCAAGCCACAAAATGCCCCATCATGGTCTATACTGTATGAACCTGAGATGTCTCTCCTTCCATCTGGCCTTTACTTCTATTTCTCTGATAAAATAACACATATGCAGCTGAAGATTTAATTTCAGCTTCAGTAACAGGAGAGACATGACTGTCATCGAAATGGCACCATTTATTGTCTTCGATCAACTGTTAAAAAATTGGCAGAACAATTTAACCCGAGGTTTAAAACAGAAACATCTCAAACAGCAGAAAGAATTCACAAATTACAAAATCAAGACTTGGCATCACAGCAGGTGCATGTTAAGAACTTACCTTACAATATGCAGTGTAATGCCCACCACCTAGACCACCATAATGGTTGCTGATTGCATAAAGGTCATACACATAAGACTGTCCATCCTTGCTTTTCACATACTTGGTTAAATCCAGATTGTGAATGGGAAAATTCACAAAAGTGTCAAGTTTGTTTTTCAGGTATCTGCTATATGAGAATCGTTTTAAGTGAAAAACAAGAATCTCCGGCAATTTCCACAAGTCAAGCTTCTTTGTAGCTTGTCTGTGTTCCTTGCATCTAGGGCAGTACCTAGTTATTGAAAAGGAAAATGAAAATAAAAATAAAAATTAAAGCAGCAATATCTCTCAAAGCACAAAGCTCACGGTAGTCTAGTATGAATGAAGTTCATTTCAAAAACATGAAAGCAATCTTACCACATGTCATCTGGTCCTAGAGGTTCTTCAGTCAAGAAAGCCTCCAAGCAAGAAAACAAAGAAATAGCTTCTTGACGGGTTTTTTTCACAGTGAATCCAGTTTTGTGAACTTCTGGGAGATCCCTCAGGTAGCAAGCATCATATAATTCATGCTCTTTGTCAGTCCAGTCAAGAAAGACTCTTACAACTTGGCTGGGTTTTATAAAAGAAGCCTTCTCAATGGGTTCACAACTCAAACAGCTTTCGTTAGTTAAAACAAGTTGGAAAGATGACTCCCCATAGGATGTTCCCTCTTGTTCTTTGTTGCCAGTTGTTAGACTCTGAGATTCACTTTTAATATTGGAGATGTTTGGTTGCTCATCACTGCCGGCTGAGATGAAACCATTTTCCTTCCCATCATGAGACTTAGTTGAAGAATGTGCTTTTCTTAAAGGTGCCAACATTTTATGTACAGATGCCTCAATGTTGGCTCCAAATTGAGGATCTTCTACCAAATAAGTAACCAAGGGGGTTCCAAAGAGCTTCCTTTCTCCACCCTTCATACTGTCCAGTGAACATTGAGGTAATTCAAAAATCAAATCAATCAGTAATAAAGAAATTGAAGCATTATCATATTCCGAGTCAGTGCACCAGGAACAATTTGGTGAAATCTCTACAATCAGTTGAGGAATCATGCTTTGGCAGATTTCCCTATGCTAAGCCACAAATGGTTATTCATACCTTGAGTAGCAGGTACCAACTTGAATGGCACCTGCAAGACTCTGTAGTACTTGAAACACCCAATATTGGAGAAAATAACCAAATCACCAGAAAAATTACAGGAAATGTTCAAACGGTTTTGGTTTATAAACACAATAAGAAAATGATTTAATAGCAGAGTGAATGCATTCAGACAGGTGGCATTAATCACCATTAACAATCCTTGGATTATTCATTCCCACTTGTACTCTGGAAGAGATTAGCAGGTAGATGAAAACTGTGACTATTCACACTGAAAAATCTTCAGAAAATAACTGTCCCCAATCAGTTACTTTCAAGGGGAAAAACTATTTAACCAAAAATTTTTACAAGTTACAACAGAATTCAACTAACCAACAGGAATAATTTCAGTTAAAAGGGAACCTAAAGAATAAATTTACCAAAAACATAGGTAGTGTTTGGATAGAGAATTGCAAGATTCTAAGGAATTTAAAATGAATGGATATTCAATTGCTTCAATTAAATTCTTTTCATTTTCAAAATATTTTGTTTGAATAAAGTAATTCAAATTCCTTGTAAATTCTTTGTTTGGATAAAGTAATTTAATTTCCATCACATGAAAAATTTTAGTTTAAATATTTATTTTAAAAAATGGTGTAGAACAGAAATAGAGAAGGAAGAGGGAGGGAGGTGGGGAAGAGGGAGATAAAGGAAATGAGAGAGGTGTGGAAGAAAGAAAGGGCGAGAGATAGGTGCAGATATGCAGGAGAGGGAGAGGAGAAGAGACAAAAGGAGAGGGAGGGAGGGAGGGAGTGAAGAAGAGAAAGGGATAGAGGGATAGGAAGGAAGAGAGATAGGTGTTGAAGAGGGAGAGGGAGAGAGAATTGCAGAAGAGACTTAGGGAGTGGGAGAGAGAAAGAGAGGGGAGAACAGAAAGGGGGAAAGGGTACAACAGAGAGATAGAGGGAGCACCAAAACTTTGAGAAGAGAGTTGATAGTGAGACTTTGAAAAGGAGAAAGAATTTCCGAATTCTTTCACTTTAGGTGTTATTTGAAATTCCTCCAATTTACTTGAAAAAAAAAAACCCTATGAAATTTCCATCATTTTGAGAATTCTTTGATTTTGGTATTCAAACAAGTAATTTTGATATGTAATATTTTAAATCCACTTAAAAGGAATTCCTCTCTCAAAACTCCACATCCAAACACACTGTTAAGGAAAAAGACCACTATAATGTCATCTTACTTGGACAACAAAAACTCGTATATAGGCAACCATGACTTTTTAGAGCTTTGTGCCCTTTCACTGTAAAGAGTATATCTACAGCATTCACCAAAAGAGGTCAACTTACTTATCCAGCAATCGATGCATTATTTCAAGTTTCGTTTTCCTGGCTCCACTTTTGATTCGATAGGCCACAATATGTTCATCATCCTTTATTGAATTCAATGGTTCCGATGGATTCTCTAGATATCGATAAATCTTATGCTCATAAACCTAAGATATAGACATATAAACCATCAACGACCGAAATCAAAGTCAAGAAGAAGCAACTTTCATAAAGAAGCACTTACCTCTGCAAGCAAAAGCATTTCATCACTCTTCAAGCAGCATGCAGTGCCTAATGCTTGGCAAAGATCTCTACAGCTACCATGCTTCAGAACTGTCACGGTGTATGGCATGGGAAGACCACTCCCGTCACAATAAAAGACAGTTACTGTCATTGTGCGAGTTACAGTGGAAGGCAGTGGTAATGATAAGTACATGAATGGATCGAAAGTGATTGAAATTTTGCCACATACTGGACAAACCAATGTTGACTTGTATTGACCCTGAGGATTTTATTGTAGAAAAATCAAAATGCTGTGCTTAGTAAAGATAACCAGAATGAACTTGAAAGTTGAAAGTCCATCTTGTCAAGCTTTTAAAGAAAATCAAGTTAAAAAATTTATAGAAATCAGAGAAGGCTGATTGAGAAGGGGAAAAACTCAAGAAAGCATATAAACAAATTATAAACTGAAATTGACTAAAGTAGAAAAACAAATATAAATATAGTAAGTAATTCATAACTACAGGTTCTTCTCTTTCTTTTCTTCTGTTTTCCCATTTTTTGTGCCAATAGGGATGAGGGGAGCATAGAAACAATAAGGCAGAAATTTAAGCATTTAGCTATTCAGCTTACCAATGGCAGATCAATTATAATTCATGCAATAAGTGTCTATGACACAACATGGACATATACTCACCTGGCATACATCAACAATCAGTGAATCATTCCGAGCCATATGATTTTTCCAACACTCAGATGCAACTTCCTCATCTGGCCTACCATCTGAGTCCTTCATTTCAATGTAAGGCTTTTGTTTCACACGATTCAAATCTTCATGCAATCCATCCAATAAAAAGGCAAGCAATTCCTAAAAAAGAAATCCATTACTCAAAGAACATACAACAATCATAAAAAGGCTGAAGTTCAATGACTTCTAAAATTTAGTGAAGAAGGTCAATTATAAAATAACCAAAAGCTGTCACTGAAAGAAATTCAAGCAATAATCAAATTTTCTCTAGTCCAATTTTAATGCAGACCAGACTCTCAATGGTAGGACTAGGATTGCTACATCTGCAAATGCAAGTTAAGCAAAAGCAAAAGATAGATTACATAAGAAAACATAAAAATAACTGAGTTACTCTCAAATCTCAATTCTCAACTGAGGGTTGAAACAGATGACCAAAGATGGTGTTACATTACCCACAGAAACAATGAATGCTGAATAAAAGGCATTTCATATTACAGAAAGATCAGTGGAAGAATGCCTAAAGTTGTCTAAATGTTGCACAAGGAGACAATGTTCTAGTATTAAGTAATAACAGCAGTTGAGTTTATTAACTTGACAATAATTTCAAAATTAGGAACTTTGACAATTTGCATAAACTAACCTGAGAATCATGCTGGTTATAACCACTGAATTGTGGAGCAAATCGGGCCAATTTGCTCTTGAATGCACGGGGTGCAATAGCAGTTCGCCCTGAAGACCACAGTTTCCTCAACAAGTCACCAAATGCAAGTGCTAACTCACCCTGCATATCAGGCACGTTACAATTTCAAAATTAATTTAAATTGCCTTAAAAGTAAAGCAATCATGGTTCACCATTTTACAAACTGTTGAACACTAGAAAAAATACATATTAAGCCAATGGAAATGGTCACGTACACGCATTCCTAAAGGATTGTCCATGTTGATTTCATCACTGTAATCTTGTAAGAAATATTCAGCTAGTGGTGGAGTGTGGACTAAACATTGAATAGAACTGTTCATGAAGCAGGTATTCCCCAAGTTCTGCAGTCCTGCCAAACCACCCCTTTCACCTCTATAGACATCATATTTATCATCCATATTGGTCAATGATGAACTTACAGAACTTCCCTGGTATGAACTAAAACTAGACCCAGTTGTGTGACCATTTGACATGGTAGGTCCCCCAGCAATGGACACAGATGACCTTGGAGGTTCTAATGGTACCAAAGCTAATTCATTTCCCATTGAATCCATGCCAGAATGAGAAGAGCGATCTCTATCAAGTGATACTTCTAGAAGAATCTGTGAGCAAGAGATGAGTCAGGAGCATCAAGCTTCTATAGAAGAATCAATACCAAGCAAAAAGTTAGGATGTCTTAGTATCTAAACATAAATTTAGAAGAATGCCAAAAGAATATTCAGCTCATGTCTCTACTTAAAGATAGCCACATTACCATATATTGGATATAAGTTCCTTCTAATGGAAAACCACATTTACAGCACTTCATAATACCCACATTGTAGGCAAAAGAAGGTCTTATTAAAGCTTTGGAGTTCTATTTCCAGCTTGAAATCAATTACAATTAAAGATCTATACAACTCAAGATTACTCACATCTTGGTCCATCATCAAGTTTGCCTCCTCTAATGTCTGGTCTGAGACTGTCAGCAATGATTGTTTGTTCAAATTGAAGTAATCCCAAATACAGGCCTAATATAATTGACAACCAACAAAAAAGGAAAAAGAAGGAGAAGTGTAAGATTTTATAACAAATGAAAAAATAAAAACAAAACCAAATGAGGAGGGGAAAAAAGAGCAGCACCTTGTTTTGTTCTACTCCTTTAATTTTGCACACCAGCTCATGAAGTTCACCAATGGTTGCCTAAAATATATTACAGGAATAGAAAGACAAGAATCAGAATGATGGTTGATTCACATTCAATCATCAAATCATAGCATGTTACAACCAAATATAGTCCCAATCCAGATTAGAAGCATAATGTGTCAAGACACCAGTATACACATGTACATGTTATCATTTAATTGTATGGTTTGCACTTACAATTTTATAATTTACTTTAAAAATTTTATGGGCATTCCTCAGCTAAACAGAAAAATATATCAGTATTACATTTCTCCTATTCCAAGTGAAATCCCAATTTTGATGACCTTATTTAAACATAAAACTACAGGAAATAAAAATTGATTCTTTTGAAATATAATGCAGTAATATTAACATTTATGCAAACTAAATAGTATAATCACTTCTTGTAGTGATAATCAAAGGCCAATCATACAGTGCATACAAATAGATAAACTAGCACCCTTTCTAAACATTGGCATTACTGCAAAGCTAACTAGAACAAAAGAATCTGTAACAAAATCAATCGGTACCTTTCTGCTTAATTTTACAATTGACTGACTGTTATCTCTCGCATCAGTCACCTTTAGACTAAGTGGGTAAACCTCAACACTGTATTGCTTATTATGTTGAAGACCCTGAGAAATTAACTTCCTTGGTAAAGCTGGTCCCCCTTTGTACCTAGACAATTGAGACAGAAATCTATTTACACACTACACAAATCAAGCACTTTAAGCAGTCTTCTGACATGTTGAATTAATGTAATGCATTTTTTTCATGCCCAAATGCCAAGAGGTTTCCATAAATCATACTTAGGTTAGCTTCAAATTTTCAACATTAAACCTAGACATGTAAAAAGTTCAACAAAAACAAGAGTATATTGCCTATGAGGATTCGGGGGGGAATTTTTAAAATTAAACATGTTTTAGCTCTTCTTTTACTATATTCCAAACCTTGTTCATATAAACTGTTAGAAAATTTCTTCCTGAAACATAATTTGTGGTACTAAATCTGGGTCCACAAATTATCCATTGCATAAAAGATGGTTTTATGCCTCGTTCTTCAAAGATTACAGGATCAATATAATTTATGCATATCTGGCTCTTCTTTTAGCTACAAATCACAAGATCATTAATTTTCTCCAAATTAAAAAGCAACATATTTATATAATAAATTTACCATTCCAACAGCCTTTCCCACACTTTTTCAGGAACTAATACATAGTCTGTACCCTCTTCCAACATTCGATGAATATCCAAATTATTGCTGTCACAGCTATTTCCCTTTGAAATAATGTCAGAATTATCAATAGGCCCAGGTCTATCTGCAATCTTTTTGTTAGTCATGTTGGCATGCTGGCCATCAGAAGATTGCTTGTCAATTGAAAGCATACCAACACAAGGCCCAACGTAACTCTGCCACCTTGAAAACCACCTGCATGGGGTGGCAAAAAAACATAATTAAAATTAAAAATAGATACATGTGAAAAGTAATACAATATAGGGTGCATTTAGATAAGCTCTTGACAAAAGCACTTTTATCATATAGTTTTTTTTTCATTACTTTTTTCAGAATCTACTCATTCTAGCTTATGAGAAAAGTACTAGGGACATGTTTGGTTGAGATTTTTTGGGGAGATATAATCACTTATTTTTCAAAAGTTCTCTAAAAAAACTGGCAAAAATAAGTTGAATCAAACATGCAATAAAACTGCTTTTTTATAGTTTTTAGCTTTTTTTCAAAAAAATAAATAAATAATTATCTTACATTTTTTTAGACATTCTTAAGTAAAAAAATTCTTCGAAAAAAAAAAAACACAAATAAATGAGCTCATATAACCACAGTTGAAAGTTGGTTGTTGAGATTTGTTGCAGGATCAGGATGCAATACAAAAATACACAGATATGCATTAATTAATAGTTTAATAGAACAATCTGTAAACATATTATGTATATGGAAAAACATCATGTGATTTATGAAGGATGATAGTAGTCAATCCCACACAGCAGGATAATTATAAATGCTCAAATATTTAAAAATTGCCAAAAACTAAATATATACCATCATTAATAATCAAAATGCAGACACACAATCAACATCGAACTAAGGCATAATTAACAAGTCAGTAACAAGATAAGGCTGAAGCTGAGGTGCTATGTAGGGCTGGTTGTGACTGAGACGATGCCATCACTCCACCAAAGGGGTCAGAATTAATAATTAATGGCAAAAAGAGACAGTACCGAGGACGGAATCATGGAAGAAGTTGCAGCAAAACAAGGAGCCGACCTGCGAGTATGAACTATGAACAGAGTCTGGGAGAAAAAGCAGACTCATCAGAGGTTTAGGGGATGCTGGAAAAGCAGGGACTTAGCTAGAAAATGCATCACCTGCCATAGATGGGTGATGCAAAATGAACCCTGTTTCATTTTGGGGTGGGGGGGGGGGGGGGGGGGGGTTATGAAATGTCAAATACCATCTTAAAAATATGAGGACTATGCAAACTGTTGAAGTCTCATATTGGCTAGAGATAGTGCCGAGATAGAGTATATAAGTGGGGAGCAATCCTCACCTTACAAACCGATTTTGTAGGGTTGAGTTACGCCCAAACACACATTCTAACATAATATCAGAGCCTATCCTAGATCCACGCTTTAGGCGGGTAGCCTTGAGCGTGAGGGGGAGTGTTGGAAGCTGCCTTAATTGCGGTCAACCCTAACCCACCTTAGTTGTGGCGGGAAGCCCTGAGCAACGGGGGGTGTTGAAGTCCCATATTGGCTAGAGATAGTGCCAAGATAGAATATATAAGTGGGGAGCAATCCTGATCTTACAAGCCGGTTTAGTAGGGTTGAGTTAGGCCCAAACCCACATTCTATCACAAATAAAAAAGGGGACAAAACAGGGATTGAATAATTTGTTGACCATAGTGGCTGCAATTTGTCCACTATTTGCCTGCAATTCAGGCTGCTGCCTCCGCTCCACAAAATTGTAACACAGTGCCCCTTTTGTCACAGCCACGCCAAATGACATGTCGCTATAGTGTGCTATTAACTATTCTATGAAGGATCCGACAAACAACAGTAATAATAAGATGGTGATTACTCCTGTACCCATCCTTTTTCTCAAAGGCTTTGGCACCAATGTGAATTGTCAAACATTTATTGCTTGTTGATCATATTTAATCAATTTTCAAACATTTATGATAATACCGGCCAGAGTAGTTAATACCATGTGATAGAGACACTATTTCACCGTCACAGGGCCACCTCACTCTCTTCTCTGTTGCGTCAGCCCAGGCCGTCACAGCGCAATTCGCAGCCAAGATCACAGCATTTTGCAGGCGTCATGGGAGCTACTGGGTTGGACGCGTCTGACGGCATCCCACGTCTGTTACACTTCTCTGTTACAATCTCTGGCCAATCTCAAGCCTTGACAGAATAATGTCCAGCATCTGTCACAATCTCTGCCCAATCTCCCGTCTTGATTGTTAATGAGAGTTTAGGGCTTAAAATAGCAGCCATCCTGCTACAACGTTTTTCTGGGGCTACCACTGGGTGCCACTATTTGGATTTGACTACTATGATACCAGCAATAATCAACAAATATTATACAACTCATCTCAGCTCTCAGGTGTAGTAACGTTACCCTTACAAACCCCATAGCAACTCCCTAATAAGATTTTCAAAAGAGCAAGCCTAGCAGTTTTTAGGGAGGGTGAAACTAAAACAAAACATACATCCGAGCAAACGTACAATCATATGCAAGTCTAGGCACAAGCACAACACACGATCCATTCACTCCATGATAGAGACACAAATTAATCGACTGCATAAAAAGTCCAAAAGACCAAGGGGCACAGGCGCCAATCATCATAAATTTTCACACGATAATTATATCCGAAACCATCACGCACTACATACCATAACATAGATTCGTTAGAATTAAAACAAAATAAATAAACGATATAAGATTAAGACCTGTTAGAAATAACGTAATATAAGTTGCCTTCTTTCAAATTAAGCTCCGATTCCTTGATCAACTCCGACACGATCCGATTTTCCTCCTCCGGCGGAAGCTGTATGCAACTCGCCACATTGTCCATCGGAAAAACTGAATCCGCGATTGTCATGGTGGATTGTATCGACGCGACGAGCAATGAAGATCTCGAATAAAGCCCTAAATCGTCGAGGTTAAGTCGGTGTTAATGCTCAAACAAGCGTTGAATTGAACAGCGGAATCAAATAGAAAGCCGAGTGAAGAAGAAAAAGAAGAAGGTGATTGAAGCACGGCAAGTACCTGAATTGAACAGATCGAAGTCGATGAACAGTGACGGAGAAACCAAACGAAAAAGATGTGTAAAGGCTAAGGCACACGACACAGTATATTCGAAGAACCCTAGATTGCAGGGAGTGCGACAAGGACAGGGAAGGTAATGTGCAATGTAACGAAATGAATAATGATCCCACTCACTGCACAAACCTTTACCGTCTTTTCAACTGCTGCTTCTCTCTCTCTTATATTTCCCCACCTTCAAGTTTTAAACCTCACCAATGTAGAAATTTTGCACTGCCATGGTATCGTTTTAAAAAACTTTTACTATAATGATTTGAGAATTTGCGGTTTAGGTAAAAAATAATGTTTTTAATTAATTATTGATTTGATGTTATCTCTTTTATCAAACCTATATAACAATATTTTTAAAATCGGACCGGTCAAGTCACTGGTTCAAGGTTCAATTATTCAACCATGATTGAACCGTGGTCGAACCGATATTAATAAAATAATAATAATTAAATAATTTATATAATAATATTAAATAAATATAATATCACATAACTTTAAAATATTAAAACCTAAAAAATCATTTTACAAGTTTTTAACATTCAAAATATATATAAATGTCTAATCAAATATACCATAATACTTAAGTTCAAATTTTAATAAAATACAATAATGTTTTATTAACAATAACAAGTTTACATTTAGAATAAACAAAAAAAATGACAAATTAATAAAATATAAAATTATCAAAAATCAAGATATAATTTTTTTTAAATAAGTATAAATGAGCAAATTATATGTTTTACAAGAAAAAAAATTAATAATAATTGATAAAACAATTTGTATCTATTTGAAATATTTATTAAATATGTGTTTTTATTTATCTTTAAAATATTTTATATTAAATTTAAAATTTTCAAAGAAAAAAAAAATTACCGGTTCAAACCGATTTTTTGCACCGGTTTTGGCCGATTTTATACCGGTTCTTGACCGGTTTTGAAATCCTCCGATTTTATAGAGTATTTGGACCGATCACTAGACCGGTTCCCGGTTGAATCGGTCGAACCGACCGGTCAGGTTTTGATAACATCGCTATATAATATCTAAATGTGTGAATTAATTGGCGTGAAGTTGACCTAATTTAACCGAGTGTGTTAATCACCTAATGCGTAGCTTATGATTATTTTACAGTTTTTTTGTTTTCTAGTTGTTTTCACACTCTTTAAAAGCTAATTTTTTGTTGCGTCCAAACAAAATTAATTATTTTCAAACAACTTTTAAGCAAACTTACCCAAAAAAAAAATGATTCTGATTATAATCAATTATAGCAATAATCAATTATGTATAATTGATTATTGAAATAATCTAATTTTCACAGTTATCTTAAACATATCCTGAGTTAAACCGTTAAGTTGATATAAATTATTAAAAGTATATTAGACATGTGTTAAGAACATATTTGAATTTTAAAGATAAATATATATATATATATATATATATATATATATATATGAAATTGATTTCTGATATTCCATTACATATTGTTAAACTACTCAATATTCAAATTTATAGCATAAGAGGATATACGAGATACATACTAGGAGAGTGAAACAACTTTATGAAATAAGAGTATTCAGATGAAAGTGAATGTAAGGGAAAATGAGGAGAGTGGAAGTCTAAGGAAACAAATAGACTTATATGTTTAAATATTGAGTGGTTTAACAATTCATAATTTTTTTTTATGGCAACAATTCGTAAATTTGAATAAATAAATTTTTGTGATAAATAAATTTGTTTGTTTTGGTGTCAAGAAAAATAATTTAAATCAACTAAAATGAATTAATTTGATTTAATAATCGATACTTTGATTTGATTTTATAAATTTCTTTTAGCAAACTCATTAAAATCAACTTAATTAAGAATTGGTTGCTTTAGTTTCCTTTACCAAGTTTAATAGATAATAGATTTTTCATATTTTTTTTTTTTATCAATGGGAAGATAACAACATAAACAAACAAAAAGAAGAAAAAAGAAAGACTAGCTACCCCTTGGGTACAAGGTTCCCACAAAATCTCCCAATAACAGCATAGAAAGATGAGGAGGGCATGAAGACCACGTGACAAGATCTTCAAACGAATCATTACCAAACTTGGCTAAAGAGTCAGCTATCTTGTTTCCCTCCCGATATACATGCTGGAAAGACAAGCACCATGAAAGGCGAGAAAAGTTTATGATTTTGGAGATCAATGGAGCATATGGATGAGATAAAGGAACACCTTATTTGATAAGAGAAATAGCCACCTATGAAACAGATTCACAGATAATGTTAAGGAAACCACGTTGTTGAGCTATGGATAGACCATGATAAATAGCGAATAGTTATGCACTTGTGTTGGATGAGAAGCCACAAGATCCCGCGAATCCTTCTATCCAATTCCCAATATGATCTCTAAACACTCTTCCAAAGCCAGATAAACCTGGATTTCCTTTTGAGCTACCATCTGTGTATAGCTTTATAGCATTGGTTGGAGGTGGAGACCACTTTATCATTAAATCATGATTCTTCAAAGATGTATCCACTGTTGTCTTGTTGATGTCGCCAACTAAGCAATGAATCCGATTAACAATAAACCAGTGCTGCAACACCTTGTCCTGGAAAATTTTCACTATTTATGGACCTCCAAATGTACCACACTATGACCGCAAAAAGCATCCCTTCCGCGTCCATTGTGTGGCTCTTTAACCAAGCAGCAACATCAGCTTATGGATCATCTTTAAGGAAGGAGAAATGAATAGAGTTCCATATAACTTTAGCCTTGTTACAGTCCCTCAGCGCATGTAAGATTGTTTCTTGAGAAGCTCCGCACCTGTTACAAGAAGGATCAAGAGACAAATGTCTATAACAACGAAAAGTGTTAGTAGGAAGAGAACTATGACTAGCTAGCCATAAGAAGCGTTTAATGTTTTTTGGTAGTGGAGTAGACCACACCCAGGTTCCAGCATCAAGCTGAATACTACGGATAAATCGGGCTCACGTAATCCACCGGTACGCAGACTTGGTATTGTACTGACCGTCAGAAGAAGCATCCCAAATGATCATATCTGGCATATCATGGATCAGAAAATTACTACTTATAATGGCCCTGACTTCCTCCATACAAATTGTTGACAACAGATTCCATTGTCACTTCCCCTCATTAAAAATATATTGTAGTTGTAAGTTTAAGTCACTAATATGCACAAAGTCAACGAATTGACAAAGAGCTCCTTGAGAGCAATAGATTTTTCATATTTACAAAAATAAAGTTAATACTCAAGTTGATTGAGTTAATTTAACTCACTTGATTTAACTAAAAGGTGAGACTGTCACTTTAAATTTTTGTGATACTTTGGACATTGACTTTAGATTTAGTTACATGATTTTGATAAATTAAATTGAAATGTTAGACTTATTTTATATTTAGTTACTTGAAATATATTTATAATTTAATTTTTGGGTTGCTTTTAATAGGAAATTTTACATTTATTCATTTATTATTTTCCTACATTGTTTTGTTATTATTATTTTTTATTTTTTTAATGTTTTTATTTAAAATAAAATAAGTTTTTTACAGAAAAAAATAATAATTTAAAAAAAATAAGTTGAGTTAATCCACTCAACCCATTCACTGTGATGAATTTAGTCGGATTGCACTATCTTTTACTTATAAAAAAGTGAGTTTTTTTTTGTCTAAACTATAAGTATTTTTTTTGTAAAAGACAATCTTATTAAAGTCTTGTAACCTATAGGGTTGACACAATGGTGTAAGACCCCACTGCATTCACATGTGGAAGAACAATCTATTTAGTGGGAGAATCCATCTGCAAAATTTTCTTAGGCCAATGACAGCCACGCACCACTAGCGATATTAGTCACTGACCTAGTGAGTTGGAGGATACCTGTGATCTCTAATCCAAAACAAAAAAAAGACCATTATAAATGACAAACTCTCTCTCTAAGTATATAGCATAGTTGCGTACTAGGCCTCAAACTTTAGAGCACTCGTTAAAGTGACACAAGTCTAAAGTGAAACTTAGTTTTGGAGTTTTTTGTATTTGTTATTATTGTGAAAATAATGATCGAGCTGAACCCAACTATGACCTATTTTAACATGTGAATTAAGTGAGTTGAATAAAAATAATAATAATAAATGAATCATTTTCACCAACCCTACCCACAGATTAGTCGAAAAAAAAAATCCTCTATAGTTTTCAAAAAATTAGATGAGATCTCAACTCTTCTTTATTTTAATTTTAATTAATTTAAATATATAAAATACGATCAAATATGAAAGTTAAAACTCAATTAATTAATAAACACTTTTATAACTATTATTTTAATTAATCAACTCGATCACCCAACCCGATTGCGGTTGGATTGAATTGCTTAACAAAAAATTGCAAACCAACCCAAGTGAGTCTTAAATTAGACTAAATTGAACCTAACTTAGATCATTCACACCCGTAATGATTAAATATAATTATTTTATATTCAAAGCTATCAATTATTACAATAACAATATTAAATATAATTTCTTCAAGTTCATAATAACAACCAAATGTAATATAAATTTTAGTCTAAATTCATAACAACTCACTGTAGTATTAAAAAGATGACAACTCCACAACATATTAACAACATTTTTTTTTTAAAATTAGTCAACAAAACTTTTATATATAAATTATATATCCTCTAAAAAGTGAGGTTTACGAAATTATTAACATATAAGGTATTTTAAAAAT